>JAVXUP010000286.1:155000-578596 GCA_033070095.1 Escallonia herrerae
CTTGTTCTGGAGAGCGAAGCCTTGGACGGCTCGATCAAAAATTAACAAGCTCTAGAGCTGACTCATTATGCGATTACAAGGTTCTGGCACCCCATGGACGCAAGACTCACAAGGCGTAATCTCATGTAAGGCTACTACCATATGTTTCCCTGTTGGGACTCTTCAAGGCTTACTTTAGATTTCTTGCAAGGCTAATACACTGCAGTGGTCCATATACATTACGGAGTACTTCTAATCTTCTCTTCATGTACCTTCTTTTTTGGGACTGTAGGCGCCGAAAATATCTCTGCTAGTCAATAACACAAAATTTTGTTGATTGCTCAAATGTTCAGCTTCGTGAGAAAAGTTTTTTTTAAGTGAGGATGTGAAAGTGGACCAACTTGTACAATGTTCATGTCTACTTGGAGAATGTGAACAAGGTGAATGGTCCAATTGGGTTTGGCCATTGTTATAATTCAATTAAATCACCTCTCAGAATCAAGTTAGATTTTGACCAAGAATGGCTTCAAGATTAAAGGGAGGCTAAATTTCCTCTAATTAACAAATGGAGGCACAGTTTATGGGGTTTCCTTAGTGAAGCCTATCACTTAGCCTATAAATGAAGGGTTTAGAGTAAAAAAAAAAGTCATAGGTCTCTGCAAACAAAGTCAAAGGTCTGTCAAAACTTTGTCGTCTCAAAAATTCTGATTCTTGCATTTTGTGTTGTATTTGAAGTTTATAACCGAGCACTTCCTAGAAACGAAAATTAACCTCTCCCTTTTTTTTCTTATCTTACATCAAAGAGAAGTTTGCCTTCGACATCGGTGATTCTACTAGTCAAAGGATTGCCAAATCAGAGATTACCCACGTTCAACCGTGGTGATTCTCCGGATAGGTAGCTGAATTTGGACTTTGACCTATCCAGAGACCGAATAAGATGATTTTACCGTTTATATGGTGATATAAAATCAGACTGGTGTAAATCCTTCAATCTACATTAATAAATTAAGTTTTGTGTAATTATTTTCTTTTTGGTAGTTTAGACACAAAATTATGGTGTACAGAGAGACCTTGGGTGGTTCCAGTTGGCATCTAATATTTCACGCTGTCAACTTTCTTTACTTGACTGGTTCACGTTTTCTAACATATACTTGTTGATTCTGTGTAGCTGCACGGGGGACGCCTTTTGTTACTGAAGCCATTGTTTTCGGTTGGCCCGTCGCTTCCGTCTTTGAAGGGTTTTTGTATCTTATTCGTTCCAGGTGTATATGGTGCTCACAGGCTCTTTACTTGCAAGGTTGTATGGTTGGTTTACTATTCTTTTGGTAACTCCATGGAATATGCTCCATTGCTCCTATTCAAACTGTTATAGTATATATGATTTATGTTATATAACTTCTGATTTTCATTTTTATTGTATGTACAGAACTGCCAAAGTCCAATTGAAGAAAGTCAAAGAAGTCGCAACTTTTGCTTATCAAATCAGAATTGATATCTATCAAGACTGGATTGACGATATTTTGTTACCATGCTAGGCTTGCTCCCAACAACCCCACCCCATTTTGGGATGCACTTTTGTTATTATAATGTGCCAAGGGGTAGGCTGTTAAAACTTATCTATCTTTTGGCTATTTAATTTCTCGTAAAATCATATCATGTCATGATAACCAAAACATTTCGTGTATAATGCCCACACACGAACTTATTTAACTATGCTACTCTCGACTTTATAAAAAACAAACAAAAAAAAGCTTGACATGGAGAATATGTGCGCCACGGGAGTGGCCTTAACGGCAGACAAAAGCGATGAGGCGTCAATCGAAGTTGGGCTACCTTCCGTCTCTCTTGACCCTCTGATCATTAGCGCGGTGTAAGTCTGTCTAATAGGAAGCAAAAAGATCGACTTTGCTGGGAGTCGAACCCGGATTACGGGGCTCTTATGAGAAGCCAAATTCACCCTTTTTAGTGGGGAATTATCAATGCCAATGAGCTACACCGAATATGTCACCCAAAACTAGCAAGAATCTTAAGAACTTTGTGTGACTATTATTTAGGCATGCGATACCCATTTATACAGTGTTAGAGTGCAGATCATAAATGCAATTTGAATCTTTGTATTCAATTCGTGTAAAAGTAGGGGTGCCAACAATGTAGAAGAACCCCAGAGTATACTGCTTCCAGTGAAGGAGTTCACTCTTGGGTACGAACACGAATGGAACAAACTACCACATTTACACAACCTTACAATTTTGATCTGACTTCCGCGATAAGTTCTCTTCTGAGGATCTTTCCTGAAGCTGACTTCGGGACGCTGTTTCTGAAGTTTACCCTGCGCAATCTTTTGTATGGTGCAACCTGAACAAACAAAAACAAAGGCTCTGATGTAGATAGAGGATATTGACGAGATACATATCATGACCGAAGCTGACTAGCGTAGATCTCATGAGATAAAAACGGCAGCTAGAATCATCCTCTTCTTATGAATAGCTACCTTCATCAAGGAGATAATAAGCCTTTATGCAGGGATCGGATTTTGACATCTTTGGCGACAACGTTAGTAGGCAGTGGCTAATCAAGAAAAGATCTCCTATATTGTCTAAAGATATTTACACATTTTAGCGTCTGATGTTCATCTCACGGTGATGCCTTCCATTCTTTGCTGCTATACCTGAGTTGCAATAAATTTCTGAACATCTTCTTCAGTCAGTGAACTGTTAGGAGAGCGTACAACATATGCGATTGGGACCTCGCCAGCTTCAGCATCAGGAAACCTACAAGAGAGAATAACTTATTGAGTTGTTTATTGTATAGCAGTTAAATACAAAACTTTACGAGTTGATAGATTCAACAAACACTGTAAATTTGACTTACGGGATTACTACAGCATCTAATATCTCAGGGTGAGAAACAAGCAGCCCTTCAAGCTCTGCTGGTGCAACCTAACAACATTTAACAAAGCAAAAAATCACTTCATATAGCATCAACTGAGAAGTTCAATACAAGTATATAAGCCTCCATGTGTTTGAGACGCTAAACTTCAAGCCATTCACACCAACTAGTCGTTAGTTTTTCTAGGTTTTCGTAAAAGGAAACTCCTTCCAGATCTCACACGGAGGGAAAATAAGGTTACGTTTCTCTAATATCATGACTAACGTATATACCATGTTACATAGTGAGTTATAAGATTTATCTAATGACTATTGACAGTACAAATGGCCTTTAGGACTCAAGGATATGCAGCTAGCTAGGAAGCACGAACACTTCTTCCGCGTCGAGACACCTACCGTCACCTGGACACCCTCAGACACCTCTCAGCTGTGTGCGGATATTTTCTATTTATTTTTAATTATCAGACAGCGTGTCAGACACCTTAAGCAGAAGTGTCCGACACCTACAGGGCAAAACTTCAAATTACTAAACATAAATTGAGGGTCATGATGGAATATTAGGGAAAGTCGGGGTTGTATTATAAATCGGAAGATTAGGGAACCTCAGTGGTAGATTAGATTCCAATCAACATATGCCTAAATGAGAGGGAGATGGGGCTCTTCGACGAAGGCAACCTAAAGTAGAAGACGGATCTCTCAATTGACAAGCGTGTGCAGGAAAGAGTTGATGATGGATGTCCAAAGGACAATAAATAAACATGACTAGGCAATTGATGTTGGATGGGAAAGCTGAAAGCTGTTTATCTTTTCCTTTTGGCTTGTTTTTATGAGATCTTGCACTACGTTATTATCCATAGTTATTGATTTCCGGTATGACTTATGGTTTATTAGTTGGTGCCTCATATAACCAACAAATGAATGCATAGCATGTGCAGAATAAATTAGCAAGAACTGATTCATAGCAGAATATACACCACATAAGAGAAAAACATAAGGCACACAAAAAGCAGACAACGAAGCGAAACGGCTAATAAAAGGAGGCAACACAATCATGTTATATGGAACTTAGTTGCACAAAGCGGGGGCGGGGGAGCGTAAGCACCAAGAAGAATCTGAGGTGGGGAGCGGCTTGAATAAATAAATGTGTAAAGAGTATTATCATTTGTTTAGTATAGTTTACATAGCCAACAAGAGCAGACAAGGAGGCTTTAAGGACTTGAAAGAGGAGAGAAACAAGAAATTGAGTTGAAAATGGCTTGATTTTCAGGTATTCTCTCACTTGTTCCATGCATCTCTATCCAGCTAACGGGATTGAGTTCTCATATTAGCTTGGGACGAGATCCCATGGAGCTCCTAACTTGGGATCGCAAAAGCGAGTTTCCGAGAGAGAAACGTCACCTTATTAGGAGTTTCCTGAAACTAAGATATGGAATAACACAAAGATAATATGCCACAGATGAAGTAAGTGGGATAATGCTTCCAGATGTTATACTTCAGAATGACTAACAATCTTAAGGTTCAATTTTACCAAAGTCAACAAGAAAAGAGTGTCGAAAATATCAACCTACGGCCCCGACCCCTGACTCCCTGAAAAGACGAGATAGAAACGCCAAAATGTAAAATGAAAGGGCTGTGGTCAATGTAACAGGACACACCACGACCAAGTTCAAATGACACTTCCACGCATTTTTACCTGAAAAATACTTCATTGCGGCATGAAATCATGAACCCATCTCTTCTTACAAGAAACGGATATGAAACTAACAGAAATGACAGTGGTCTTTTAAGTTATGACATGTCTGATTAACAATTATGTTGAAATGATTTCCAAGGAAATCATTGCCAAACAAGAGAAATTATCTGTTCACCAAACTGATCTGTTTTGTCTAGCCTAGAATGCCAATAAATTCAAAGGCTCCTTTCAATCCGAGTCGGAAAGTTCTTAATTAGTATTGATGTGTACCAGCTTTTTACGGATGCAGCAAGATTTTACATGCCTTAGTAAAACAAAAGATCACCACATTGTAAGTTTTCTGATAATGAATATAACTCTTACGAAAGTGTTGCTGTCAATTGCTTTATTTGAGGCTAATCAAAAGAGATATACAAGAAAGTAAATTACCTGATAACCTTTACATTTGATGAGCTCTTTAATTCGGTCAACAATGAATAGTTGTCCTTCCTCATCAAAATATCCAAGATCACCGGTATGTACCCAGCCCTGTTTATCTATAGTAAGCTTTGTGGCCTGATGATTGTTAAAATAACCTGAAAACCAGATCTAAAATGATGAGGTAACATAATAAAAGCGAATGCCTCAAACGTGGAACAGAGAGCACTTACACACGCAATTTGAGGAAATGAAAAATCATATAAAAAAACTATGTCGCATATTGCAACCAATACATAGCAAGCGACAAAAAAAGGCACGAAGATCTCTTCCTTAAAAAGGCATCTACCATTCAGGTGTATGAAAAATTCACCTTCTCTAAATTAGTTGTGCATGTATAAACACTGGAAATTGTATTAATTTCGTGCAAGTAAGAAATTCTACCTTGCATCATGTTAGGTCCACGAACCCATACTTCCCCCAACTGATTAGGAGGAAGAGGCTTCAATGTCTCTATGCTAACTATTTGGGATTCTACACCTGGTACAAGCATTCCTGCTGAACCAGAATGTTGAGGACCTCCGTATGGATTCTCCAGTGAGACAATTCCGCAAGTTTCTGTCATACCATATCCCTGCCGTGACAATTTTTTTCCCCACTAGTTAGAAGACCATTTTCCAATCCAAGCTACTCATAAGAACCATAGAGCATGCAAAAAGTCCTATCATCGGTCAAAGCAGCAAGTCATTTGCCTGAAAAACGTTAATCTGAATATCATCCGTCCACTAAATAGATACAGCATACCTTTGATGCTTGGTTTTGCAAACGTAATGATGATGTTGTGAAATCTGTACTTGTCACTTATGCAAAGAGGTCATGTACTAATTTAACTGTACCTTTAGAGTTATATCTTGCACTTTCTCCTGTTCCAAAATTTCTGGACAAGACTAAGCAAAAAGCACTCGTCTCCCCAAAACCTCTTGGCATCAATGAACCACTAAACCTCAAAAAAAAAATACCAAATAACACTTCTGGTTTGAAGCTGCCACAGAGGCGTGCAGCTAGACAAGCAGGGCATACCCTTTTTGCCTCATGGTAACCTCTAATGTGCAACTCTCCACTAAATAAAGCATCAAGATAACTTTCAAGTGCTTGCCAGTCACTCAATTAGTCTACATCGAGCTGCAGAACCTATCGAGGTCTAGCTTTTTACGGCATCAATACCTGCAGCGTTATGCTTGAATTCAACATTCTGAGTTGATCTGGGATTCAGCAACTTACTTGAAACATCATACCGATTAAGGTATTTGCAAACTCGATTTTGGTCTCTGTTCAAAGTGATGGTTTTTGGTAAGGCTTGTTAAGATATTTGTAGCCCACGTTTAGAGAGAGAGAGATTCACACACCAAGTTCACATCAGTTCATTCCAACTACTATCTTACTGCTTCGGTCGATAGTGCTCAAACTTCCTCAATGGAACTCCATCACATCGTAATTATTACTCCTGGGTTGTTATGGTCTACAATCTATTTCATGTCCCAAACAAGATTAAACTGCTCTCGATATCAACAGTGGTTTCTCTTACTTCTCTGGATTTCGACTCTCCTATTTTTTTATGGGGTAAAAGGTAATTTTATAATTCAAACATGGGCAAAGGCTCCCCACTCTACATCAATATCTATAGCTATGCCTGCTCTACCTCCCTTACAAAGTTCAACTGATCAAATACAACCTATGCAAGTACAAATTCAGGTAAATCCCAGGCCACATATAGCTCCCAGCTTTGCTATGTCTGTGGTATTCTCCAAACCATGACCTTAGCTTGTATCAAATGGCAGTTGGTGTGCTGAGTGTTTGTTGAGGAGTTTGAGATAGGCTTCAAAAACCCTGCCATTTCTTTCACTCCAAATGCACTCTCCTTTCTTAGTTTTGTTTTCTGATTTCCTTTCTGTGTTTACTTCAATATCTCATTTTCTAAGGCCCTTAAGTAATCTCTGACTGATTGATTTACCCATAACAATTAACTGGTCTTTTGCTCTCCAAAAGCCGAATTCTTCAATTTGCCAGGTAAATTTTCCGGGTAGATTTTTACGCAAAAAATGTATAACTTCCTTTTGAAGAGAAAAATACCAGCTTCTTCTTAACCAGATTTCAACCAACCTTTAGCTATGTTTACGTGAAAGAAGATCCAAAGTGCCTCTGACTAGGGAAAGTCACATTCATTTTCAATTAATTGCATTCCAAACAAAGGCAATCTTCTCAACGACGAGAGACGAAGTTTTCTAATGCATTTCTAGAGGCAAGGCATTGTAAAACAATTGGTGAACCCAGATAAGAGACATTCTGTCAAGGAACATGAACCACAAGGCACACCTCTAAATTTCAAATTTGAATGATTACCAATTTTGATATGCACATATATATATATATATATATATATATATATATATATATATATATATATATGTGCCGTACTCCAAAGGAAATGGCAGCCATACAAGGGCAACAAGGCACAAAGCAAGCCCAAGTTCCAAATCTTTTGCTTCAAACAAAAGATAACCATTCAAGACTAATTTTTTCATTAAGATATGTAATCGCGAGTGTGACTCATAGTGAATCAGAATCACCAAACCGAACACAAGAAAAAGGAACTTCTTAGTACTTTCACCATAACATACAGCTCTAGTCTTGAATTAGGAACTAGATTTGAGGGAAAAGTTACCTGCATCACAACGGTATGAGTGAATTTCTTCGCGCACTCTTCCATCAACTCTTTCCCCAAAGGCGCCGCACCAGAACCAATCTGCCTCAACGAAGACAAATCGTATTTCTTGACCACGCTCTGCTTTGTCAGAGCAAGCACAATCGGCGGCACAATCCATAAATTAGTCACCCTGTACTTCTCGACAGACCTCAAAATCACCTCCAGATCAAACTTCCCGACCGAAACAACCGCATTCCCCCTCTGCAGCTGCGAATACACAATCACCGACAGCCCGAACACATGAAACATCGGCAAAACGCACAAAAACACGTTGTGCTTCTCCTCCTTCAACTCTTGATCGGCAGTCACCATAAGCGCCGCGGCAATAAAGTTGCCGTGGGATAAGATCACGCCCTTGCTAGTCCCGGTAGTGCCCGAAGAGTAGAGCAATGCAGCACTGTCAGCCTGCGAAACCGGAATATCGGGAAAATTCGACGCTGACCCGGCACTGTTAACCAGCTCATCGAACGACATGATTCTAGAACTTGACTGAATTCCATTAACAGAGCTTTCCGAGCCTAGAAGCACGGCTGGCAAATGAAACCCTTCCACTTTCTTCCACAGCTGACGTACCGTAACGATTAGTTTCGGGTTACAGTCCTGTATCTGTTTGGAGAGTTCGTGTACCGTGTAAACCGGGTTTACGGTCGTTGCGATGGCCCCTGCGGCGATGACGCCGAAGAAGCAGAGAGGGAACTGGATGGAATTAGGAGCGTATATGAGGACGACGTCGTTTTTCTTGATGCCCAGTTGGAGCAATGCGTGCGAGAATTTAGAAACGGTAGCTTCGAACTCACGGAAGGTCATAGTTTGGTGGGTGTCGGCGTCGAACAAGGCGGGTTTTTCGGGGTAAGAGCGGGCGTTGCGGAAGAGGAAGGAGACCATTGAGAGGCTGGGGTCTGTTGGGAAGGCCGGACGGGGCTGGAGGGACCTGTATATGCCGTCATGGCCGTAGCCGGATCTTTCCATGGTGGTGGTGGTCTTTGCTTCTTTGTAGTGGGGGCCGACGTGGGGATGGTGGTGAAGAAGTAACTCGATAATCAGGTGGCAGATGAAGTCGTTGGCAGCTTGGCATGGAAGAAGCAACGTGTGTGCGACTTTTATAGACGGCGGTGACGTGTGTATCTCGGAACGTAGAAGACTTGGTTGCATCTGAATTGTGATGCTGGCCCGTGTTAGTTCGTTTAGAAGTACAACATATATTGATGATTGATTGACAACAAAAATGTTAAGTTTTCTGATTTTGACAAATGCCAACAATAATCAATGCTTTGGCCTCTTACCATTAGCATTAATTGTATATATATTTCAAGGTTTACAATTCCAGCAAAAAAAAATTAAATCAGGTCTCAAAGACATGCTAGCCATTTTCTTTAATGCCGACTCTAACCTTACAAACATGCATACAAGTTTACATTGTCTATTGCATACATACCGAATCTCCATGGCTGAAAGACAGTGTACACATAAAGCTTAGGAAGTTTGACAGAGCCCTAGCATAGTAAAAAAAAACCCCTTCTCATTTTTCTTCTTTTAGAAGGGATGTTCTTGATCAGAATTTATACCAGTACATCCTTCATGTGCACAGACAGGAGAGACACAAATGAGGGGGAAGGGTGTGAGCCACGGGTAGAAAAGAAACAGAAGGGTAGGCTTTTTCAGTTTAATGGCTTCTAGCGACGGATTCAAGCCATCCTTAAAAGTCCCTCGCCAAAAAGCCATTAAATTTTTTCAAAAATTTTGGACTTCGGAAAAAATATGTCAGTAAAGTTCGATTTAAAATTACTTGCATGAAAAAAGGGAAGAAAATTGGAGAAAAGAATTTAGCAACGAAATATGCCGTCATTAAAGGTTAGTCTCTAGATGTCATTAGTAATGGATTATCTAGCCCGGACATGATTTTTAGCTACGGATCTTCACGAACGGAATATTGTCGGTAAAAGTGACTTGGTAAAAAGTCCCTTTTTTCTTGTAGTAACTATTGAAAATGATCTTCTAGCAATTGAGAGGGCGGTGTACTTGATTAGGTGTAATTCAATTTCGTCTCTTGTACTCTATCCGTTTTTCAATTTAGTTCATGTAGAGCTAAATTCTTAAAACTGATCATTGTACTACTATGTCATCCATTTAGCCTCTTTATTAGCATTTCTGTTAAAAACTTGGGGGTGATTTCGTCCTAGCACCCTCCCCTCATCACCCAAGTCGCGCCCTAACTTAAGTATCTCTATCTCTCATCTCTTCGACGGCTACTACGCCTCACCAACCAGCTCTCTCTCTCTCTCTCATATATATATATTCGGCTGTTGCTACCCTTAACCACCCAATAACCATTAACCCACCAAACCTACCACGACATCACCCCACAATAAATACCCACTGACATCACCTAAGCTACACCTAAGTCTCTGCCTTTCCTTTTTGGCGCCTAGATCTGTTACTGTAGAGCTATGGTGGCAATGGAAGAGGAGGTGGTGGTCGTTGTGGTGGTTAGCAGTTGGTGGTAAGTTAAAGGCTGCCCTTGTGAATATTGTGGTGGTCGACAATCTTCTTCTACAGTCCAGAGGGTGGTGGTGGGATGGTTAGACGATGGGTGATGGTGGTAGTAGGCGGAGGGGCTATTGGTGTCGGACGAGATTTCAATTTTAATGTGTTTTTAGATCAAATATTTTCTTGTGAACAGCAGAATTTTTGAACAACTACAAAAAATTGTGGAAGAGAATATGTGCAGATCAAGGAGTTAATACAATGGAGAGTAAGGGGCTCGAGGAAAGTGCCTGCAACTAACAGAAACAAGGCAATATGTTGTATATGGATGATCCATGAAGATATTCTTCTACCTATTTGATGTAATAGTAAAGTGGCAAGTCGTTTTGTAAGGGATGGATATAGAGATGGATACTGAACTATTTTATGACATTTCACCCAAAAAAATATTTGCTTGTGATTTGGAGTGGGCATTAGGAGATGGACCGCCACCAAACCTCCACTAACGGTGCCATAAGAAAGCCATGAAAATTTTTTGCTTATTGGATGGTGGGGGTTGGCCAGCGTCGTGGGTTGGGGTGATGGTGGGTGGCGTCAACGTCGTTAGTTTGGATGATCGGTTGGCGGTATAGGATCGATTATGGCGATCGATTGATCATACATGTCATCATTTTTTGAAACTGTATGCATGCAAGATGTATTTGAGGTCCAAAAATCTGGAAAAAAAATCTGGGTGATGGGCACACTTTTATTTTAAGTGCTTCGTTATTGTGTTTTAGTGAAATGGGTGAACAGAGTTCAAATAGAAAAGGTGATTGAAAAACAAAGATGTTGGGAGAGGGCAATATTCCTGGCCGGAATGTTGGTTGACTTGTCGATCATCGGCAACGGCGACATCCACTATGATATGCAGGATGGCTTTGAGTTGTTGGATGGTGGCGATAAGCGTTGGCAGGGTGTGATGGCTGTGAAAGCAGTGTTGGGTTTGTGATGGGTGGTGGTTAGGGGGAGGAGCTGTGTCATTTTTTGCTTAAAAGCATGAAATGACTAATCTAGGCCTTCATTTAACGGAAAAAAAAAAAAAAAACCTAACGAAAGGACTACCTTGATGATGAGGCATAATACATGATCAAGTTTCAAGGATTTAGCACTGCAAGGACTAAACTGAAAAAATGCGTAAAGTACAAAGGACTGAACTGGATTAAACCCTAATTGATTTGTAGAAGTGGAAATATTTTGATAGCTGTCCAGGTCGTAGGGATGACAAGGGAAGATACTTAGAATTCTCCATATAGCGACAATTAAGAGTCGTTATGTATTATTAGTGACTTTTACTTAATGATGCTAAAAAACTTGGTGCTAGAATTGTTGCTAAAAGTGTTAGCAGAGAACGTCATTTTCTATATTTAGCAACCATTATTGTCGATATACGAAGAGTTACAGTTATATCTTTGTACTAGCCGAGTACTTATCTTTCTGTAACCCGATTAGTAACTATTCAAATTGGCTGCATAAGTAAGATACTTCTATGCATAGTGTCTAGGCATAGAGTAAATATTGCAAGGTCTCGTTCCATTTAGGACGCTAGATTAGGGAGAAATGATGCCGTGGGAGGCGGACTAAGGAAGACAAGCAGTTATTATAGTATATCTTTAACGATCTTAATTAATGATCGGAACCGTGATTCCAGACCACTAAATATTTATTTATTAGTATAGGCTTTTTGTCCACGTGTCCACGCCTATATGGACAACCAAGTGGTAATTCCATTTAGGTTTATAAATAAATTATTTGAGTTGACTTTTATGTGTAATTTTGTATTCCAACATATACCTCATTATTGAAAAAACGTTCAATCTCATCATTCAGGAGGTACGAATGATCTCAGATATAAGCTTGCTCAAAGACAGATTGCCGTCTATGGCCAACAGCCATCTGAACCATAAGATGTCCTTAATGGACTACCAGAATGGAATAATTTTGCAACCTTGACGATGGTCTACTTGTGCTGAATACTGGCCTTAGAAGTGGTAGTATGCATAAGATTAGTCGGCAACCTTGCTTTAAAATAACTATTGTTGTCATGCCTCGAGCAAGGCTTGTAAAGAGAGCAGAGAAAATACTAAAAGAGCAAAAGCTCTTTGTTTATTTACATGTCATATGACAATAAGACAAAGGACCCTTATAAGGAAATTATTGTTATCACAAAACCAGGAAATTATTGCTAGATGTTGTTTCACTAGATAATGCTATCTTACTTAGAGCAGAGCACTATGTAATACCCAATAATAGTTGTAAATATTATTGATGTGGACCACGATTTAGCCACAATATTACTTGTTTCACCATTTCTATGGCTATAATATAATGTAATACACAGAATGACCTAACTACGAGTGGGGACCATGGACAAGTCAAACTTAAACAACCATACTTAATTCGTCTAACTGCGCACACTTTTTTATTCGGTTAAAGTATCCATCGAGCTAGTCTAAAACCTCAAGTTTTTTATTTGTTGATAGGAGGAATCCTTCACGTTTTCTGCTGGTCACCCTCGAAGTCCTTTCGCTAGTTGTTACTCTATTTATTAAACCTAACTAATAAGGACTTTGAGGACATGCACATGCCAAAGTGCATTTTGGATCATACTACCACTAAACCCCTCAATGCTGGGTGTACAAGAGGTACTGTGGAAAGCAGAGTGAATAGCACTATTTTAGGGAGAAATGGTCTCTAAATGGTATAGAAAATCTTTTAACTAATGCTGAGAAAGAGGAAATCCTTGTCACCCCCCTCCTCCCTTAGCATTTTTCAGGACACTCCCGGTTTGGGATATTCTGGAAATGGGAACTTTTCCACCATAGCTTCCTTTAACCTCCTCAGCAGATCCATTTAGCCCCATCTTGGTTATCTCCCCTACGGCTGCGACTTTGGGTTGAACTTTATGGTTTTAAATAACCTAACTCAAAAAAAAATTTAAAATTTTGTCCAACCCAACTCATCTAAGTATAAAATGGGTTAGAATGGGCTAAGCTTATATAATAGTAGGTTATTTGGGTTGGGCTTTTAAAACTCATTTGGTGAAAATGTCACATTTTTGAACCACCGCCACTGCCCGCTGGTACCACCATTGCCGGCAGCCGCCGCCGGTCATCGCTGGCCACCACTACCATTGGCGGATGGCGACAACCACCACTGGCGGTTGATCGTCGGCCACCCCCGGCCACCACTTCTGCCCTCCGCCGCCAGCCACTGCTGTCCACCATAAGCCACCGACCGCCGTCAGCCACCACCACCGCAACCTGCAATCAACGGCCATCACTGCCGTCGAGCACCACTTCTGCCGCTCCGCTGTTGCCCGCAGCCACCACCCAAGCGGCTATCGCAATTGGCGACCACCGCCATTCCACTTTTTATATAAGTAGAAAACATATTTATTTTATTTTGATTAACCTATTGAAATCCAAAAAAGCTCACTAACCCAACTCAACCCAATTAATTCAATCTTTCTTGAGTCAAAGCTCATTGGGCTTTTTAAGCATATCAGTTTTTTTTTTGGGTTGGGTAAAAAACCAACCCAACCCATTCAAGTTACACCCTTAATCTCCTCACCTAAATGGAAGAGACTTTGGAACCTTCAGATCTCTCATAAGCTTAAGGGATTCATGTGGATTGTCCTCCTTGATAGACTCCTGACCAATTTCCTATGGAAAACCATAAGCATAAGTGAACTCTAATAGCTGCCCGAGGTGCAATAGATACGAGGAATCTACTCTACATGTTAAGGAGTATATGGAATTATAATTATGCTAGTAAAGCTTGGCAATTATTTCTGAATAATCAACAAATACAAGACCTGCATAATTTGGATTTGGCACAATGGTTTTGGAAAGGAATAGATCTAACCAGGAACAAAATTGAGAGACACAATCTATATCTAATATGTGTACTAGCTGACATGTGGACTAAATGGAAATTACTTTGGAAGCTGCCACCTTTCGTAAACACCTCACAAGGGAAGTAACTAACGCCTTCCTTCTTATCCCAGCTAAAAAAAATTTAAAAGTATGTGGACTAATTAAATGGACGTTTCTAGTGACAGGGTTCCTCACGATGGAATCCGGGGCAAAGCGGATATAGAGGAACAGCCAGAGAAGAGATGACAGAGGACAATAAATAGAAGGATTCTTCGGCAGCATTGGCAGAAACATAAGCTTGAATGCTGAAGTCTGGGCATACATCGCGGATCAACAACCATATGTGAAAGAAACTGGATGAGGACAAAATAGAATTTGATTCTACAACTACCCTTCTCCTAGTCAAGGAACAAGAATTAAAAAACCACCCACACACTGGTGGAAGACTATCGCGAGATCATCAATAGCCAACCTAGGAGCAGGCCAAGCAGAATTGTATTGTCTACCTTATAGAGGTACCTGGAGAAATAAAGAGCCTTATGTTAGCTGATTTATGCAGAGTTCTCTTTGTAAGGCCTCCAAGTAAATGTAATTTCCTTTCCTTTTTTAACCACAAAAGAGAGAGAGAGAGAGAAAAAAGAGAAAACTAAAAATGGGATTCAATCATAGAGGTGTATTTAACTTAATTTTTTTTGTGCTAGAGATCTATACACCAAGATATAAAATGAGTATGTGAAAATGTAATAGCGTATTTGGTTGAGTATGATCGATTGGAATAATTTTCGACACACTCACTTGTGTGTCTATGGCAACATCTTTCTCTCCCTCTCTTTTACAGCTGAAAACCATGTAAGACTTTAATGAGCATGCTATCACTTATCTAAGGATGGAAGAGATGACCTAACCCCAGTAGGATTCCAACTACATGGACTCACCCACTACGACCTCACATAATTAAATACACTAATCCATAGCACATAACAATAAGTAACATGAGACGAACCATAACTCGAATATTTTAATGATCATTTAAAATATGAATTTACTGGTTATGTATCTGAATAGAATCATACGTCCTTCCCGTTATAGAAAACCGGACGGTGTAAACCCGTAATGCTAAATTATATAGCGGCGAATATCTTTCTCCATGCCAATTATAAGATCACCACTTCGAGAAGAGTTTATTTGTTGCATAAACTTGTAGCGACATATTCACCGTTAAATAGTCAAACTTGACAGCTCTGAAAACTTTATCTATTCAAACTGAGGATTGATTATTTTCATATGGTTGTTATGTTTTTAGATGGGCTCACCCATTACCACCTTAAATAATAAATACAGTTACCCATACCACATAATAATAAGTAACATTCGACCAAAAAATAATAATAATAAGTAACACAAGATGAACCATAACTCAAATACTTTAATGGTCATTTAAAACATAGCCTTACCGGTTACTTATCTAAATAGAATCATACGTCCTTCCTACACAGAAAATTGACGGTGTAAACCCATAACGCTAAATTATATAACGACAAATATCGTTCTCCATGCCAATTATAAGATCAGACTTTGAGAAGAGTTTATTTGTTGCACAAACTTGTAGCCACGTATTCACTATTTAATATCCAAACTTGACGACGCTGAAAACATTATCTATTCAATTCTCAAAATTGATTTTTTCGTTTAGTTGTCATGTTTTCAAATGATCCAATCTGAGCTTCAAGGTTAGTTATTATTTATAGAAAAAATGAAAAATAAATTTTATCTCTAGACCCCTTGAGGTAAAGCAGTTAACAGCAAAGATTTGCAAAATGCTACATGACAGTTTAGAATTTAAGGTATTTATAAAGATATATGTCTTATAATACCATATATATATATATATATATATATATATATATATATATATATATATATATATATATATATATATATATATATATATATATATACGTCTTTTGTTTATGTCAGCATATATTAAGATGTCAATACGGAACCTTTCATTTCCGTTTTTTTCCCTCTACTTCCTTCGTCTCTATTTCCCTCTTATCTTCTTTTTCTTCACTATCACCATAAGCATCAAATCAGTATGTGCACATGCAAGTCTCTATGCGTGTAGGTACTGAAATCTATATGGTGGTAGTGATGGTGTTAGTTGTGGTGGTATGATAGCGGTTGGTGGTGTTGGGGTGGTACTGTGGTTGTTGTTAGTGATTTTAAGGCAATTTTTGCAGTGGCGGTGTTGGAGTTGAATGGACAGATCCAAAGATACAAAGAGAGATGTATTGGTGCTATAGTGGTTATTCACTACAAGAAATAAGACTTTTAGCAACGAACTTTTATGTCGTTAAAAGTCCATATTCCGTCGAGAATGACTTTTAGCGACGGAATGTCCGTTACTAAAAGTTCGTTGTAGAAAAGACCGTTACTAAAAGATTAGCGACGGAATTTTAAAATTCATCGGTAAAAGTCTAACTTTTGCCGACGGACTTAATTATCTTTAGCGACGGAATTTTCCGTCGCTAAAAGTAATTTCCTTATTTTTATATTTTTTAAAATTAATTTTCAAAAAATACTTTTAGCGACGGAATCTCCATTGCAAAAAACCTGACTGATATTTTTGCATCATGTTTTGTGATGAATTTCGTCGCTAAAAGGTTAAAAAAATCTTCTTTTTTTTTTATCATTTTCATTATTGTTTAAAATCCAAACCTTTCATTACAAATATAGTGGTCAAAAGGTAATTATAATCCAAACCTTTTATCTGCAACATCATTTCTCTATGCAAAGAGTTAACAAAATCTTAACTTAAATTCCTTATTTATCTGCAACATCATTTCTCTATGCAAAGAGTTAACAAAATCCATAAAATACTTGGGTAGATATTAGTCCAGAAAAACCACACTTCAATCAACAAAGAGCTCATCTAATGAATTAAAAACTCTATCTTGCACTTTGATCATCTTTGTCCAGCTTGCGAAGGTAATGGAAATGGAAATGAAACCAAATATTGCGAAGTCAATGGAAACTCTTTCTATCTTGCACTTCGACTCAAATTAGATCTACGAAGGCAATGGAAATGAAACCAAATATTGTCAATCACTAATCCCAATTACCCTAAGGAGAAAATTCGAAGACCAAAGTCTCTTAAAAGGACATTTACCTTCGTTTCTACCAAGTGCATTCATACGCCTTCACATCTGCAGTTAATCAAGCATTCAACCCTTCAAAAGAAAACCATTACTTCTAGGTAGTAGTAAACATCATTTGAAGAAAACAAACAAATTGAACAAGCATTCACATTATTTCTTTAGGTGCCTAGAACTCTTACAATTGCATCGTCTTTTATGCAAGATTAATGATTTAATTGTACGTGGTACTTAACCTCACTATGCAAGTAAACTAAAGAACCCAAGATATTACTTTTTTTTTATTTACTTCCTTAACCTAATTTCAAGCACATAAACAGAGGTCCTAATAACTTTGGGAGCAAACGCAAGCAGATTGCGAGATTCATGAATAGGCTTGTTGAAGCATTCTTGACATGAACAAGGTTCCACAAAGTAGACACCAGCGACAAAGCATTCACGCTTGATATGATAAAGCTCAGAAGATGTAGTTTGAAAAGAATATTAGGGTAAGAAATATTAGTCTTCTTTTTGAACATCTACAAGTCTGATTAATAGTCTAGCTTAGCCAATTGTCTTCAAATATAGAAGGCCGTGCTAAATTTTCCGCATATATTTTAGATGTTTTGTTTTGAAGTTTTTTTCTCTTTACAGAAGGTAAGGAGCTTCAAGATGAAACTAAGCAAGTTTGAAACAGGGGCTCAAGTTGTGCTGCATTTGCCGAGGATGATATTACAAGCCATCATAGTTTTGCTTGTAATTTCATCCTTGGTAACTTGCTTCCTAATCCCTGTAAGCATCTGTTATGCCATATTCAGCAACCATCACTCATATAACCTCAAAGGTAGCACCCTACCCCCTTCTTCCAGCCTTCTCCTAATTTTTGTTGTCATTTTCCTTCTAAATCATCTTAATCAGATCCTCGTACGATAAGTAATATACCTTATTTTATTCATGATACTGGAAGTGAACTTGTAGGGGTAGTTTTCCCTCTAATACAGACAACCAAGCATCTCTAATTGGTTTCAGCCAAAAGCCTAATACTAACCAAATCCTTTAGAAGTGCTGAAATCTTTTAGTATGTTTTGAACCAGTATTAGTATCAGAGCCAACAACTTCCTACTCAATTCTCTATCATTTCCTCGTCAGTAACTCCTCATTTCCCTTTCACTCCTTTTCTTTTATCTCTAATATGTTGTTAAGAATTCCAAAACTAAAGATAGTCAATACCTCACCTCTGCACATTCTTAATGATGTAACCCATTGCAAACATATACATGAGGTTGCTCAGATTCACGATGTGGGTGGATAAGTAATGTTCAAGAGGGGTTTTATGTACAAGAGACTGACCAAGAAATTACCAACCAAATTAAACGCGTTGCATACATTACAGGATGTTCTAAAGGGTCAAATAAAGGAACTAGAGAAACTTACAGTTTCAAGCACTTTGATTTCTTATAGTTACAACACTTACACGTCTCTCTCTCGGCGCCATTTTCAGATTTGTGCCTGAAAATCTAATCAAACTTTCACTAATACAAATCAAATAAGCCACTAAGCCAGTTTTTTTACGGTGGTTTTAATAGGGAGGGGCGGCGCCAGCGGGGGTAGAGGTGGGGGGTGGGTCTCTTTGAGGTGGATGGCGTGGCTGGCTTTTGGAGGTAGCGACAGAGGTGAGAAGAGAGAGAGGTGGGGGGAAGGCTGACATCAAGGGTGGGTGGTGTGAGAGGTGGGTAGCATAGATTAGAGAAAAGAGAGAGAAAGAGAGAGGGAATATAGAGAGAAGACAGGGAAGATGTGCGACGGATGGAGAATAAGAAAGGTTAGGGTTTTATTTTTCATTAACACCTTTTAGCGACGGATTTTTGGCCGTCGCTAAAAGTCCGTCCCTAAAAGTGAAAACTTTTTTTAAAGAAAAATGAAAAAAATATGAAAACCACATTTAGCGACGGATAATTTCGTCGGTAATAATCCATCGATAAAAGTCCGTAGCTAATGATCTTTTGCGACGGAAAATTCTGTCGGTAAAGATATTTACCGACGGACTTTTAACGTCTGAATAATCCATCGCTAAAGGTCAATTTTAGTGACGGACCTTTACCTACGGATAAATCCGTTGGTAAAGGTCACTTTTAGCGACAGATTTTGGTCCGTCGATAAAACCAGTTTTTCTTGTAGTGATTGGTGACGGTGTTGGACTTGAAGGGGGAAGACCAAGAGGAGAGGAGAGGAGAGGGAGAGGTAGTAGGGTGGTGGTGGAGGGAGGGAGAAAGAAAGAACATGAACATGGAGGGTGGCATGTGAAAGAAAAATTCAAGATAAACAAATGGTTAGATGAATTGTTTTATGTAATATATTATTCCAACTTGTACACCATTCGGTCAAAGAACGTATCTTGTATGATCCCTAAAAACTAAATGGGTCAATTCAAGCTGGAAAGATAATTGAACTCTACCGTTCAATAAAAGACTTGAACAACCTGCACTACACGCCTGCGTCTGCATGTGCATGTACAAGTATAATATAATGTTACAAGGAGTAAGTCTTTGTTATAAATACCAACATATTAAAATTTTTTGTTTAAAGATCCAAGTATTGGTTCGGATGTCTCTTTTCTGCCTATTCTCCATCACTTAATCATTTTTTTTTGTGGTGGAATAATCAATACTGTAATTGATATGGTCCGTCAGTATAGAGATGCGAACTCGAGACCTTGAAATTATTTCTCAATCAAGGACCATTATCACTTTACCGACCCCTTAGGGTTATGCTTATACACTATAATTGTTGTTCCTTTTACTCTTGGTACGGATCCTTTTTTAAACTTTATCTTATTAATGAAGTACTTCAACTTTTATCAGAATAAAAATACGAGTTATATTGGATGTCCAAGAAAAACAAGTGTTTATGGGCCGGGGACAATTATCTACGGGAATTAACTGGGCCTTATGTTTGGATAGCAAGGTCTATGCACAGTAAACAACATCCTTAAGATTTACGCATCTGTCTAACCTCAGTTTGTGGCCTTACCCGAAATGGCATTTAAGTAGGCAGCGGATCTCTTGGATCCAGCCTTAGCAAGCTCAAGTGCTTCTACTTTGAGAGGTCTTCTTGGGATCATTTACACACGTACACACAAGAGTGACTACGTTTGCTTTGTCTAGCTTGCTAACTGCATTAATTGTTGCCGTAGGTTTATGCTCTAGTTTGACAACCTTGTTGTTTTAACTGCGCATTAATAGTCATGATAGTGATAAGTTGGGGGGTGAGTACATATTATGATTTTCCCGCTATTTTTAATGGTATGAAATGGACCTTACATTCTAGTTTTGCCAAAATTTGATATTAAAATGATCGATTTTGTGACAGAATAGTCGTTCGGTAAACCACTTATGCATTTGCAATAGGTTGTTGATTTTGTAATATTATTATTACATTTGATAACAATTTTTGGTGATTTCATGGTAAGTTTTGTCCAATAGAGTATAATCACTGCTAGAAATGTGCGTGCACCGTAGCCTAGTCTTAGGCTTCGTTTGACAAATTTTTTTTTTTGGTTTTCAGTTTTTAAAGAGCAGTTTTTTAAAGAGCAGCTTATTTTTTTTTTTTATAAAAACAAGTGGGTGTTTGATAACCCCTTTTTTTTTTAGGTTTTTTTTTTTGGTGTTTGGTAACCCTTTTTATTTTGACTTTTTTTTTGGTGGTTTGCGGTGGCGGTGGTGGGGTGTAGCGGTGGTCGACGGTGGTGGTGGTGGTGGCCGACGGCCGGAGGTGGCTGCCGGCAGTCTCCGGCGGTGGTCGCCGGCGGCCGGAGGTGGCTGCCGGCAGTCTCCGGCGGTGGTCGCCGGCGGCCGGAGGTGGCTGCCGACAGTCTCCGGCGGTGGCTGCCGGCGGCCGGAGGTGGCTGCCGGTGGTCGCCGGCGGTTGCCGGCGGCCGGAGGTGGTTGTCGGCAGTCTCCGGCGGTGGTCGCCGGCGGCCGGCAGTCTCCGGCGGTGGTCGCCTGAGGTGGCTGCCGGCGGTGGGAGGGTGGTGGTGGTGGTCGAAAAAAAAAACCAGTTTTTGGAGTTTTTTTTTTACTCTGCAGTTTAAAAACTGGTTTTTTAAATTGAAAAAAAAATGGTTACCAAACGCTCTTTTTTTTTCAGTTTTTAAAACTGAAAAAAAAAGAGGGAAAATTTTTTTGTCAAACGGGGCCTTAGCTTTTATGTTGATTTCTTTTTCACCCTTTTTCTGTTTGTCTTTTATAACGCTCTTGTTGTTGTCTGAACTGCTATTACGATGACGAGGCACTTTATAAATTTCAAATTAATACCCATTTTACATCATATGACTTTACAACATATTAGGAAAGGCCTTTTACAAAAATCAGAAGCAGTAAGCAAGTACCCTCTGAATCCCTACTATCTCCTCGTGGTAACTACTATTTCCTCTTTACGCGTGCACCATATCATTCACTTCGACTATTTGTATTTACTGGTATGAATATTTTAGTTTAGTTACTTTCAGTATTTTCATCGGAGACATATCGTATATGCCCATCATGCATAATTCATTAGTTCACTCTGATTGCTCTCATGTTTACATACAAAGATTTACAACGTCTCCGGAATTTTTTCTTCTGGATAATATGTAGCTTAAAATTAAGGACAGGATGTTATTTATCTAAGAAAAAAATTGATTGCTACACTGTTATAACAAAATACCTACAATCCCGTCCATATAGCGAGAATTAATTGTTATTAAATAATTTTAGAGACTCTTATTTAATGATGTTAAAAATACTGTTAAAATTTATCACTAAAAATACTAGCGTAAAAGTCGTTAAAAATATTTGAAGAACATTAGCGGTCGTTATAGCAAGTATCTTCTTACTATCAGGTAACAATAATTTTTTTGATTTTCATTTATTAGTTATATTAGCTGTTACACTGCACGGGCGAGTTTTGGCTTCAGAATCGGGCCTTTAAAAGTGTCGGAAAAATGCAGCGCACACACTTTGTTTGATTCAAATCAAAGGTGAGCTCTCTCTCTCTCTCTCTCTCTCTCTAACGCGCGCGTAAACACGCAGAGAGGTGCCAAATGGCCTCTTTGTTCAGCAATTCCTTATCCCGACTCTCTCTCTTCCGGTTCACCACAGCACCCACTTCATCCCCAATCCCTAAATTCCTCACCATCAACCCGAAGGTCCGAACAATTCCCCTTTCCCTTCGATTCCCCTATTCATCTTCACGCTCATCTCATCTCCACTTATCTGCAACACTATTTTTGCAGGCTTCGACTCTTTCGCGATTCATATCGTCGTCAATGGCTTCAAGTTCCAAAGAGTCCCCGTCGAATAACCCTGGCCTTCACGCCAACCTCGATGAGGCAACAAAAGGCTACATCATGCAACAAACTGTAAGCTGACTACACTTCATTTATTTATGCGGTGATTTCCATTTTAACTTCGATTATTTGCAATAGTTCCTCCCTTTGCTATGAGACCCCCTATACTGGTCGCTAACGCACATTGGCTACACTGTGCGCGAAAATGGCTTTACTGTTATAACTGCGTGGATTGCACTGTTAGTAATGCAGTGAGGAGCTTAATATATGTACTGCATGCGTTTATTTGATTTCAAAATTGACAAGATAATATAGCAGTTACTTAATGCTACCTAAACGTGGTACAAACAAGAAATACAATTATCTAGTGGGAAGAGCGCAATGCTATTCTCCATATCTTTATGAAGAATTTTTTATGACTTGGCACATCCTTATTCTAGTGCTTTAAATCAGTGGGTAAACAGCTTGGCTTACACTGTTCCTTAGTTGCACGAAGCGGGGGAGGGAACAGGGGGCGTGGGCGGGAGAGTGTAAGCACCTGCAAGAATTTAAGTTTGGGAGTGGCTTGAATAAATAAATGCGTAAAGAGTACTACCTTTTGGTTAGTATATCTTACACTAAATTATAAAGTACACACTTTTTTTCTTTGTAAATACCATAAGCGACAGTAAATTTTTACTTTGTTCTCGTCACATCAAGTGCGTACCAGCTACTTGCTTTCGAGAATATTTAAGGTAAAAGTAGTTCTTCTGCTACTGCTCACTTCTCGAGACATTTCTACTCAGCATATCTCCCATATAATAGGGTTAGACACAGGGCCAAAAATAAATTCAAAGTTATAAAGAGCGCACTAGTTGACAAGTTTGGTTCTCTCGGTGAGGGTAATTAGCTACGGACGAGGAGGCTTTTGAGGACTTAAAGGAAGAGGGAAACAATGAATTAAGTCGAAAAGGGCTTGATTTTCAGGTACTTTCTCACTTGTTCCAATTATTTTTGTCCGGCTGACGGGATAGAGTTCCCAAATTAGCTTAGACGTGATCCCATGGAGCTTCTAGCTTGGGATAGCAAAATCGAGTTTCCGAGAGAAAAGTGTCACCACATGAGGAGTTTCTTGCTATTAAGGTTCATTTGTGATCTTAACTTTATGGATAGGTTTTGGTCTAACATTGCTCACAATGGAGTAATGTAAGAGTACATAATGCCATAGTGAAAGTAAAATGCACTATTTGGGTGAAGATTTATGCAATTGCATGAAAGTACGTATGTAGCGATGCATACATGGTAGAATCAATTGCTTGACCAGTTCTTGATCATTACTTATTTGTATGTCTTTTGGTTTCAGATGTATCGAATAAAGGATCCGAAAGTCAGTCTTGATTTCTATTCTCGGGTATTGGGCATGTCGTAAGTTTTCTTACTTTGAGCTTGATATGCACGTCACACAAAGATAACTTACGCTTTAGATGCTAATCCTATTCACTTAATTTTGTCTCAAACCTTTATCGTTCATTGCTTTAACAGTTTCAAAAGAATTTACCAATAAACATTATTTTTAATGTTCTTGATTCTTATTGCTCCAGAATGGGGACTAGAAAAGAAAAACGGACCTTATATATATATATACTAGGGGTCATAAATTCATAATATGAGCATTTAGTTTTGTCTTAAATTTAGTATCAGTAGAGTTAAAGTTCCCTTCTGAATTTCAGGCTGCTTAAAAGGTTGGATTTCCCAGAGTTGAAATTCAGCTTGTACTTTATGGGGTATGAGGTACAGCAGAATATTACATTCCCAGGAAACCCGTTTACTTATGTACTAATACCAACTATGTCGTATTGGTCATTTATGGTCAACTTGTTTAATAATTATGACTTATGTTGCACTCTTACAATGATTATTCTGATTGTTCTGTGTCGGTTTATGTGCTCATGTGTTTGTGGGCTTTAGGATCTGTCATCAGCTCCAAGCGATCCGGCTGATCGTACTGCTTGGACCTTCGGTCGGAAGGCCACTATTGAGCTCACACAGTATGAACTATCTTTCTTGGATTGCTCAAGGTTTTTCTTTTAATTCTTGCTCCACAGCGGCCTAACATTTAACTTCTTGTCACAGTAATTGGGGTACCGAGAGCGATCCTGATTTCGAAGGCTACCATAATGGAAACTCAGCACCTCGTGGCTTTGGTACGGAACCTTCAAATGATTGCTTGAACAAATAAGCTTTCAATTTATTTGTCGTTGATGAGGCTGAGGTGACCGAGCCTGAACTCTTTATAGTGGTAACTCTTTATAGTAGATTCACCTACCAATTGAATCAGTAAATCACATCCTTGTGAGCAGAAAATGCATGCGTATATTTCCTTTCATACTAAATCTTGACCACCCAGGCTATGATTAGTTAATGTAATATTGAATAAGGAGGTCTTAACTATGTTAGCCAAATACTATACTATTGTGACATGGTATATTTGCTTTTGCAACTGTTAATGTGTTGTGATTGATGAGATAAAATGGAGAAATGCGTTACCGGAAATAACATTCGAGATTATGCAGAATTTTACCCGTCTGTGTGCTATAGTGACATTTCTTTCTTGTGCTTTTCAACAAGATACAATTGGAAGAATGTTTCATGCCTATGTTGTAGAAAGCAGATTCCCTAAGTAGAGCAGATATTGCAGGAACTACCAACAAATGATCCACCCTTCTTTTTGGAAAACGTGATTATCTTGTGAATTCACTCTTGTTTCTAGAGTAAGCACCTATTAACAACACCCTCTACTTGTTTGGTCAACCTAATGTTTCACGTGAACCGTTAGGACTATGTAAACATGTCTGGTACTCAACTCCTTGTTTCTCCAGACACATGGATTTCTTTTCTGTAGTATGATTATGGTTTTAAATTGGATGCATTTGTTTATCCTATGTTCCACTATGGTATTTCATTTTGCTTACAGGACACATTGGCATCACTGTTGACGACACGCACAAGGCCTGTGAGCGATTTGAGAGTCTAGGAGTGGAGTTTGTGAAAAAACCTAATGATGGTAATGCAACTCGTCTGATTTTAGACAAGTTGATGCTTCCACGAGTAGCACTGATATGAAGTTGAAACTCAGGGAATAATGACCTTATAAGATTTGTTTGGATCTCGTACTTGATTAGGAAATCTATGTTAGTGGCTATGGATTGCACCTATTGAAGGATAGCGATTTAACTTTTGCAGTGTGAGTTGCTTGCATCAACGATTTCAGACAAAGTTCTATATTGTGACAAAATAGCTGTTCTGTTTTTACTTGTTGCTATGATAAAAGGTATATTAGTATACAATGAAGAATGAGGATCCTTTAAAATGGCATAGAGCACTGCCAGGCAGCCCAACCAAGGTAGTTCGGGGTAAAGGCTTAGATGATGATCAAGGTGAGAAGATTGCCTGGAGATGCTGTGTATCTTTGTAGGGGATAAGTTGGCCTTAAGCATTCCCTGGAAGTTTTCAAACATTTTTCAACCCTGAGTTGTCTACGACTCTATGTCGATTGTCTTTTCTGTTTTTTTTTTCTAGTAGTGCGTTCACTTTTTATACAAATAGTTCCTCCAGCTTGAAGGTTCGTGCTTTTTTAAGGCTACTCCCCCTGCCCCCAAAAGAAAAAATATAAAGGAAAAGGAGAACACATTTATAGTCATGATCAGCTTTGCGGGTGAAAGCTCATCTAATCACTCATAATCATGTGTCAGTTCGCCTTATAATTCCTCCAAGTTGCAACAATCTAGTGAGATTTGCAAAATTTAGGCGCTGAGTTATTGTTAAGCCGCCAAATTGGTTGACCAATCAATGAGTTATTGGGACTTGACTCTGGTAAAAAGTTTCTATTTGAATTAAACAAGCTACAATGCCCATTCGTCGTACAGAAATACAAGAGAGAATATATATTTTATTTGAGGTCATCATCTAGATTATGATTTCTATTTTTAATTTTCTAATGTTTCAATATTTACCTACACTACACATGTAGTTGTCTCTCTAGCTTTCCTTTGCATAAATTGTAGCACGTGTTTCTTAGACTGATTTGGAAGTTGGATCTGACTTATTTGATTCTTGCAAGATAAAGGGAGTGATTATTCAGCCAACTGAATCGGATACAAGAGTTACTTGAAGGGAGTTGGTTGTCATTTTTCTGCTTGGGATATCGTCCCCAATGAAAATATTGCTTTTTGAGATTCCTGTTGGCATTTTTTTAAAAGCTGCAACAGCAGGGGAGCTGGCAAAGAAAAGCCATTAAAGCATTTTAATTGACAGTAAAAAGTGACACCAAAGTTCAGCATTTTTACCCACTAAAGGGTCAACAGCACCTGCTGTACTTTAAGCTGATCCATAATCACGGAGAGTAAAGTTCATCACTTCGGTCTTTGAGAGTCCAACTTAGAAATATGGAGCACATATAAGGGAATTCCTTCTTAGTAGGCCAAATGCTGAATTTGTATTCGAGGCAACATTCTATTTCTGAGTTCTGTATTTGGAGGTTTATATAGCCTTACGTGGAACAACCCTCCAAAAGTGAGTGCAATGTCTAGGAATACATAACCAGATTTCAGAATTGAGCGTGACATGTCCCTGAGTTTCGACTTAATAAACATCCTAGATTTGCGTTGAGACATATTGAGACTGGAATGATACTTTGGGATCAAGATTCAGCCTGAAAATTTGGCCAAAATCAGCTGGGAATTCTTTATAGTTGAAGTGGACCACTCTCTGCAGATTCCACAGTCACCTAACATTTTTTACTAGAAGATCATTTCCTTCCTCTACATACTTAGTATTTAGTAATGAAGATCTGTTTGTGGTGTTAGAAAGTAGATGCATTTATCTTTCCAACAAAAAATGGTTCTACGTCTAGATGTCGCGAAGCAAATGCAGTTCAATCCACAAAGAAAACCTATTTCGAGAACTGCTAATTAGGAAACATCAGTTCGTGTCTTATTGTAGATTGAATACTCAGAGTTGAATCTTTCGAGAGTAGTCCATCTTGTTTTGTTGCAATAACTTGCGACTCTCCGTCGTCAATTCTCTTCTATATTTCTTCTTTCAGTGATGTTGCAAGGTTTTGAGGCTGCATACCTTCATCTTGTGCACAGCGGAGAAAACATTTGTTTTGTTTCATGGTTAAAACGCTTTCACATCTCTTTGAATAGATGTTATCATTAATTTCTGATATTTGGTTACAGGGACAATGAAAGGGATAGCATTCATTAAGGATCCAGACGGCTATTGGATTGAAATCTTTGACACAAAAACAATTGGAGAGATAACTGTTGGTGCTGCTTGATTAACACTTTGTAATACAGGTAAAAGTCCTCCCCCCTTCTGATTCCTTCTTTTGATTGGTCTTATTCCCCAAGCACTAGCCTTGCTTGTAAGTAAAGCTTAAAATCTTGTACCTCATTTTTAGCATAAATGATTTGAGTAGATTTTACTGCTTTGTATGCATCACATTGTTTATACAGGATAAAGGGAGTGGTCATCTCACATCAATTTCATGGAGATTTCTGCTTGTGTCCCATTAGTATAAAAGATGAAATTCAAAAGCAAAGATAAAATGCATTTTAAATCAAATTGCAGTTTTATAATAAATCTGGTGGAGTTTGAGTTCAAATTGATGAAGTGCGTCTCGTCGAGCGATCAAACATTGATAAACATGGTGAGACGAGCTATACCTGAGAAATACATTAGGAAGCACAACCACCTCTTCAGGGTCGAGGTATCGTTCGTGTTCGACACCTACTGACATCAGACACGTGTCAGACACCCCTCGACTGTGTTCGGATATTTTTTTATTTATTTTTAACTATTGGACACCGTGTCGGGCACCTTATGCAGAAGTGTCTGATACCTATAATGCAGATAAGGGCATGATGGATTGTTAGGAAAATTTGGGGTGATTTTATTGATCGAAAGACTAGGTTAAATCCAAAGGGTAAATTGTATTTTTACTTTTTGTTCTAGTCGACTTCTATCTAACTGAGAGGGAGACGGGGCTCTTCAACGAAGCCAGTGTAACGTAGAAGATGAAAATCTCAATTGATGAGCTTGTGCAGGGAAGAAGTTGATGATGGAGGTCCAGAGGACAATGAACGTGATAAGGCAATTGATGTTGATTGAATCTTGTTTGATGAAGATGAAGCCACTTCTGTTTCCTTTTTGGTTGTTATTATAGGATTTTGCACTACCTAATTATCTAAAGTCTTGATTCCAAGCGTGACTCTATTTGTGCTTTATTAGTTAGTGATGCAGTATTTCATGAGCGGTAGAATTGTATTGAAACTTATATAAACATGCACGTAAGTAATGTTCTGTGGTGTCCAAAATTTGTTAGTCTAGAAATTGTGGTGTCCGGCGTCCCCATTGGTTGTGGTGTAGGAGGCGGTGCTCGTGTTTGTGCTACTTAAATACATACGGAGTGGAAAGAAGGCAGAATATTTATTCGATTGATATGGACGAAGTGGAGAATAACAAGAACAGCCAAAACCTGAAGAAAAGTGTAGGTGTGATTTCATCCAAGAAATTTTTTGTTTCGACTCAAACCATGCAATATAGGAGTGGCCATGCGATTTTTACAAGATAAATGGCGGTTTTGAAAGCGTAGGTTGGAACTAGTACATGAGCAACTAATGAAAGACAACTAAACAGGACATGCCTAATTTTGTGTACGCCTAATTTTGCGTTCAGCCTGACTATTCTGCTTATGTGATACATTGATAAGACCTGACTTGCAAGGATAGGTGTAAGTTATAAATTCTCCTCTCCAATTAGATTGAATGCGTTTTAACATCGTATTGTCCCTCAACAAGAGTTCAAAAATTAATAATGAACAGAAGAAACTTCCTATTTTTGAGTAACTGATAACTTGCTGCAATCATTGACAAATAATGAAGAAATACTTGCTTCCATTGATAGAAGGTTGGGGAGGCCCCATAGTAATAATTAATAAGTCATTCTGATTGTTAGAGTTGCTCTGGTTCTGGTACTTATTGTTGGAGGAGCCCTGGTGAGGGTTTTGATGTTGAAGTGAAAATGATTTTGGGTTTGGTGTTTCCACGGAAAGTAAGTCTTGCAGTGCGAAAAGAGGTTTTTCTTTCTTACGATCTAGGTGGCAAGGACTCCGGTGCAGGTACGATAAAGGAGTCATTTTAAAAAAAGGAGGATACTGGTGCGGGGGTAATATGGAAAATATACGCATATATGTGTTATTTGTATGTGTAAACAATATACTCGCTAGCGAATTTTATATTTTTTGATAGTGCCATAAGGCTAGAGGAGGTGCCAGATTTTTTGACTATTAATTCAAATCCCCCCTTGTCGTCACAAAAACAGAACTATTAATCCTTCCAACCAAGTTAGAGACAGTTTGTATTGTGTTTTAGAATATTGAATTTGTATAGCTGAATGTAATAATGTTTCTATGAGTTTGGATATTTCTATTATTTCTATGAATTTTTGGGGCTAGTTCAGACATTAAATTAATAAGTGGGTATAATATAAGAGAAAGTTGAAAAGTCACGTGTTGCATAGCATAAAAACCTATGAAGCACGGGTGCTTCAAAAGGGAAGGGGTATCGGGGTCGGGTGCGCATCAGACACGGGTGCACCTCGGGTGCGGCTCAGGTGCGTGTCGGGTACGCACCCGTTAATTTCCAATTATTTTTCATTTACAGAAATTCGGGTACGGCTCGGATACGGTTCGGGTGCGGATCCGACACTTGGGGGGTTGAAAACATAATATCCAGAAGATAATTTCGGGGGTCGATACATAACTTAATTTTTTTGGGGGTGAAAACATAAAATAACCAATACTTACCAAATTAGGGCACGAGTCTCGTCTGATAGAGAGAAAGAGAGATCGCAGCGCCGCGACATCCCTAGACACACCGGCGACCCCCCTCGACACCGGCGATCTCCTACGACACCCACCGAACAGTCAAGACCACCCACGACACGGCCGAACAGCCGCGACACCCACGACACGGCCGAACAGCCGCGACCACCCACGACACGGCCGAACAGCCACGACCACCGAAAACCTCGACCTCCGGCGACCATTGGCGACCTCTGGCGACCATCGGGGACCTCCGGTGACCACTCGCGACCACCCTACTCACCTTCGGCAGCTTTGCTTCGAAGGTATGTCCGTCTGTCTCCGACTTCCTTTCTGCCTGTCTTCAATATTTTTTTGTTCTTGGTTTCTGCTGAGACTTTGAATAATGTGGATTGTGGAATGTGGAATGTTTTTGTGTAATTAACTTCTCAAATCAATTTTTTTTTATTTTACTGTGACAGTGTATTTTTTTACATGGACCATTGTGACTGTTTTTTTTTTGTGTGAGGTTTAAAGGCTTAAATTAAAGCCAAATATGTCAACAACTTCAGATAGTATTGCTACCCCTACTTATGGTCTTGGTGATGATGAGACAAAACCATTGTGGAAGTATGTGACTAGGCTTGAAAAGGATGGTAAAGGGGTGGAAATGTGAGATGGCAGTGCAATCTATGTGGCAAGGCTTCTAATAGCTCGTACACTCGGGTTAGGGCTCATTTGTTAAAGATTAAAAGAACGGGAATTGAACCATGTAAAAAAGTGACACCTAGTGAGATCAACCAAATGCGAAAATTAGAGGATAACGTGCTTGAGAAAATAAAGCAAAGTGCTCCAAGGATTCTGCCTTTTCCACCAAGTAACTCTTTAGGTGGAACAAGCACATTTTTCCAAAGCGGTATTCCCCTTAAGAAATGAAAGGGTGGTACAAGTGGAAGTGCCAGTGGAAGTCAAGAAGGAAGCAATCCAATCATGGATTGCTTTAATATTGCTAAAAGAGATCGCTTGCACTCCGAAATTGCTAGGATGTATTATTCCGGGGGTTTGCCATTTCACCTAGCTAGGAATCCATACTACGTGAGTTCATATGCATTTGCCGCCTTTAACTCTCTTGTGGGTTATTTGCCTCCGGGTTACAACTTGTTAAGGACAACTCTTTTACAAAAGGAAAAGGCAAATATTCAAAATTTGTTACAGCCTATTCGAACCACATGGAAGGAAAAGGGCGTGAGTTTTGTGAGTGATGGATGGAGTGACCTGCAAAGGAGGCCGATAATTAATTGCATGGCGGTAACGGAAGGTGTGCCTATGTTTCTTAAGGTGGTGGATTGTTCGGGGGGAGTTAAGGACAAATTTTTCATTGTCGCTTTGTTCAAGGAGGTGATTAATGACATGGGTCCCGGAAATGTTGTCCAAGTAATTACGGACAATGCTCCTAATTGCAAGGCGGCCGGGCAATTGATAGAAGCACAATTCCCTACTATATTTTGGACTCCTTGTGCGGTGCATACATTAAATCTTGCCTTAAAAAACATTTGTGCGGCAAAGAATGCGGATAACAATCAAATAACTTATGATGAATGCTCTTGGATCACGAAAGTTTATGGCGATGTAATGCAAATTAAGAATTTCATCATGAACCATTCCATGAGTTTAGCCATCTTTAACAAGTATTCTACTATGAAATTGCTTTCGGTGGCCGATACAAGGTTTGCTAGTGTTATTGTGATGCTTAGGAGATTCAAGCTCTTGAAGCAAAGTCTCCAAACTATGGTGATTGGCGAGGATTGGTCATCGTATCGGGAGGATGATGTTGGAAAGGCAAGATTTGTGAGGGATATGGTTCTTGATGAGGTTTGGTGGGATAAGATCAACTACATAATTGCTTTTACTTCTCCTATCTATGACATGCTTCGACAATGTGATACGGATACGCCTTGTCTTCACTTGGTTTATGATTTGTGGGATACTATGATTGAGAAGGTGAAATGTGCAATATATAGAGAGGAGGGGAAGAGGAAGGATGAGTGGTCTACCTTCTATGACGTGGTTCATACCATTCTTGTCAATCGTTGGAACAAGAACAACACGCCACTTCATTGTATGGCACATTCTTTGAATCCGAGGTAACTTTCACGCTATTATAAGCAAAGTTTAAATCTGAAATTTTTAGTAGTAAGGCGTGATCTGAATTTTTTTTTAATTTATATTTGTTTAACGGGTTTATGAAGGTACTATAGTGATGAATGGCTTAGTGAGGATCCCACTCGTGTTCCTCCTCACAAGGATTCCGAGATTTATATTGAAAGGCAAAAATGCGTCAGGAGGTATTTTCCAAATCCGACGGATCGTTCAAAGGTTAATACTGAGTTTGCTCAATTTTCTTCTAAGAGCGAACACTTCAGTGATATTGATTCCATCAATGACCGGGCTATTATGAGTCCTCATAATTGGTGGTCGTGCCACGGTCCCCATGCACCTATGCATCAAACTCTAGCTTTGAAACTACTTCAACAACCCGCTTCGTCGTCTTGTGTTGAGCGGAATTGGAGTACTTACTCCTTGGTGCATTCGTTGAGAAGGAACAAGTTGACACCATAATGTGCGGAGGACTTGGTTTTCATTCATAGCAATCTTCGTCTTCTCTCAAGAAGATCTCCACAATATGCACAAGGACCTACAAAAATGTGGGACGTTGGAGGAGATCAATTTGGTATTGTGGATGATGTTGGTGTACTTGCGGTTGCGGAGCTTTCACTTGATGAGCCGGAGTTGGAGGCCATACTTTTTACGGATGATGGTGATGGAGAGATAGACGAAATGAAAATGTTGTGGTCATGGAACCCTTAGATACTTGATGGAGTACTTTGTTTGTTTGATGCTTTGAACTCTGATGCTATGTATTTGATTTTGATGGAGTACTTTGTTTGTTTGATAGTTTGAACCCTTATGTATTTGATTTTGATGGTATTGAACTACTGTTGAATGGTATTGTATTTGATTTAGAAATTAAATGCTAGTTGTACATAGTAAAAATATTTATATATCATATATTATATATATAAAAAATATATATAATATTTGCCGTATCCTCGCCGCACCCGTATCCTAAAATTTTCAAAATGCCGTATCCCCGTATCCGCACCCGTGTCGTATCCGCACCCGCACCCGTACCCGTGCTTCTTAGATAAAAACCCATGTCAGCATTACGGAGAAGAGAGCTAGCTATCTGCCCGTCTCCTAATTCATCCTTGTTCTAAGACAACTGTGTTAAATATAGTTATGTCCTCCTTGTTCTTCTCCATCTATGAAGCACTGGCACGGGTGTGAGAGGGGATACGGCATTTTGAAAATTTTAGAATATAGGTGGGGCGGGGATACGGCAAATTCTGTAAACACTTTTTTAGCTATGTATGCTTAGTATTGAATTCCTAATCACAACAGGGACCATTTGCAATTTAATTGAAGCATTCTACAATAGTGAGATACCATCAAATACATAACAACCGCCGCCAAATACATCATAGTAGAAGTAGATCAAACTTTCAAAAGCAGGTTGTAGCTTAGTTCAAAACATAAATGATTACATCATCATCAAAATAAACTCATCGCAAATAAAAAGCAAAATACTCCAAGTATATAAGTATTCCATGGCCCCAACATCTTTATCTTCATCTATCTCTCCACCATCATAGCCTAGAACATAGAGAAGGCAAGAAGAGTAAGAGAAGGTAGAGGCGTAGAGCTTGTCTGAAAGAAAAGAAAAAAAAAATGGGGAGCAAAGAGAGGAAGAAGAAGACTTACCTTTCGGGAAATGCTGCTGGAGGTGGCGGCCGGCCGTCGCAGGTGGTCGTTGGTCATCTCAAGTGGTTTCCAGAGTTGCCAGTGATCACGTGTTGTCGTGGTCATTGCTAGTTGCTTTGCTCCGGCAGCTGCTCTCTCTCTCTCTTCACAGATCAAGGGACTAAGCGATCTGCCCATTATTAGGTGTAAGTATAAGCTTCATTCGTTATAATTTGACCCCCTAAACTTCTGTTTTATGTTTTGACCTGTGAAAGTTCTTTTCAAAATTGTGTTTTAACCCCATAAGTATCTGATACACGCCTAATCCGTATCCTATCTGCATCCAATAGTTAAGAAATTGAAAATCCATGTAGAAAATAAAGGACACACACCCACACTGTACCGGCCAGCTCCCGCACCAGACTCGCACCCGATGCCAGTGCTTCACCCATTTTGGCACACCCATTTGTCTTCTCCTGAAGTCACTCACGACATGCTCGTCGTTTGACTTCCAGTCACCATTGGCACTAACTGCTTTCTTCTTCTTCTCTCTATCCAGATGGTCAAAAACTCTAGCTTGCAAATCATATTTTGACCCTGAGAAATTCATCCCACACCCGGCTTTGAGCCCTCAAGCACCCGGTGCGTGTCCCAGTCGTGTCCCTTCCGTGTCGAAGCCACACCTAAGATTCACAAATTAATTGGAAAAAAAGAAAATAGTTATGGACATGTACCCTGTGTACACCCAGCCGCACCCAAGCCACACCAGCACCTGATCAGCACGCGGTGCTGGTGCATCGGCCAAAATGCAGCACCCATGCTTTATACCCTATGATCAAGTGGGATGGAGCATGTTAATTTTCTTTTCATCAAGCAAGCTAAGTCATTTAGCTATTGCGTCGACCCCCTTTTCGAGGAGGCTGTATCAACAATTTCACGGCCATTTCCCACCTCCGGTACTGATTTATGTTCGGGATCTCACAGGTAAGGATATGTTCCAAGCATCTTTGTTCTGACCACAGTACCCTGGAATCTATGAAGCACGAGTGCTTCAAAAGGGGGAGAGTATGGGGGTCGGGTGCGCACCCATTAATTTCCATTTATTTTTTTTATTTACCGAATTTCGGGTGCGGCTCGGGTGCGGATCCGACACTTATGGGTCAAAACATGATTTCCAGAAGATATTTCGGGGGTTGAAACATAAAACCTAATTTTTGTGGGGGTGAAAACATAAAATCAATGTTAATAACCAAATTAGGACACGAGTCTGATCTATAGAGAGAAAGAGAGATAGCAGCAGCCTCGACCTCCCTCGACACCGGCGACCTCCCGCGACACCCAGCGAACAGCCGCGACCACCCACGACACCAGCGAACACCCGCGACCACCAACTACCAACCGCGACCATCGGAGACCTCCAGCGACCACTCGAGACCACCCTACTCACCTCCGGCAGCATTTCTTCAAAGGTATATCTCTGACCTCTTCTCTGTCTTCCTTTGTCTTCAACCTTTTTTTTTTTTCTGCTGTGACTTGTACGATGTAGAATGTGGATTGTTTGGTGTTTTTGTGGTTTTCTAGTCTCACTTCTCACATCAATTTTTTTTTTGTTTCTGCTGTGACTTGGACCATTGTGACAATGGATTTTTTTTTGTCCTACTTTTTACGGATGATGTTGATGGAGAGATAGACGAAGATGTTGTGGCCATGGAACCCTTAGATACTTGATGGAGTATTTTGTTTGTTTGATAGTTTGAACTTTGATGCTACGTTGCTACTTTTGTTATGTATATGATGTATTAGGTGGTGGCTATTATGTATTTGATGGTATTGTACTACCGTTGAATGGTTAAATTAAATTGCATCATGTCATTTTATGCACTTTCTTAGGATACAACTTGTTTAGAAATTAAATGCTAGGTGTACATAGTGTGTGTGTGTGTGTAATATTTACTGTATCCCCGTTGGACCCGTATCCTAATATTTTCAAAAATGCCGTATCCGCACCCGTACCCGTACCCGTGCTTCTTAGCCTGAAATCATCGAATATGCATATCTGGTAGTAAACAAGTAGCATTATGATGCCACACCAAGCGATCTTTGCTAATACACTATGCAGTTGCTTATATTCACTTACTAAAAGACTGACTTCACTCATTAGGCCAGCGTGAAAGTACACGCATGCTGAAAAGAAGAGAGAGAGCCTATTTCGCAGGAAGCAAGCTTAATTCAATCAGCTAGGATACTAGAGGTTCCATGTCATGTTTGAAAGACAGTAAGACTGCTAAGGATTGAAGTGTCTTTTTACTGATCATGGACACTTCTGAATGAGTTTGAAGCATATTGTGCTGATCACGGCAGCTTGTTTCAGACAAATCAGTGCCAATCTCGAAGATTTTATGGGTAGCTTTTAAGGGATAAGGAGCTCAGCGGTATGGGTCACTTGCACTCCTCCCTTGACGATCTTTTTAGTACCAACTAATAGAAGGGCTGGTTGCAATGGTTTCAGAGAGAGAGAGAGGTGTTCAGCCAACTTAGAGCATACTGATTTCTGTCAACCCAGACTTTGAATTCTGTGTTAATGTGCTGGTGTGATTTATTCAGGTGTACATGATTCATTGCCATCACATAGTCCAATAAGGTTATTTGACTGAACTACAGGCACAATTTTTTTCTTTTTTGTAATCAGTACAGGCACAATATGAATTAAAGCAAAGGACATAGTTTGAGAAGTGTGGAGTGTTCAGATGGCACTAGTGGGCCAAGTGCTTAAACAGGGCGACATGGAGGATTAAAAATTGAAGATTCATCCTTACAGCTGTGGTAGTACCACGTATTAAACTTGAGGGAGATTTTGGCTCGTAGTTATAAGCATAAAGATTGAGATGACAAATCCAAAAGTATAGATCACATGCAACCAAGTATAGATTTTCAAAAAATTTGCTGGAGTTTGAACTCAGTTGGAGAATTCTGTTGCAGTTCATCTTAAAAACAAGTACAGCAATTCTAGGGCTGATGCTAGGAAGCATGGACACCTCTTATGGGTCATGTGTCTGACACCCGGACACCCCTCGAACTCCTCCGGACAAGTGTCAGACACCTCTTGGCCATGTCTGGTTATTTTTTATTTAGTTTCATTTGTGGGACACGGTGTTGGACACCTTGTGTAGAATCGTCCGATACCTTGGGGCAAAACTGCAAACTCTTAAACTTAATTTAAAGGTCGTAATGGAAAATAAGGGAAAGAATTGTATTCTTACCTTCTATTCCAATTGACTTCTGCCTATCTGAGAGAGAGATCGGGCCCTCCGAGGAAAGCAATCTAACGTAGATGACAAATCTCTCAATTGATGAGCATGTGCAGGGAAGAGGTTGATGATGGAGTCTTGGACCACGAACGTGATGAGACAGTTGATGTTGATTGAATCTTGGTGAATGAAAGAGATAAAAGCCGTTTATATTTTCCTTTTTGACTTGCTTTGTGGATCTTGCGCTACTTTATTGTCTATAGTAACTTGACTTTAAGCATGGCTTTTATTTGTGGTCTATGAGTTGGTGTTTTAGTATTATGAGGGTGGAATGTGCTGGGCCTGATCCACAGCCAGCGCTGGCAACTTAAGCTAGGTTGCCAACGCGATCTGGCCATCCATCCATCGGGATGAATGGGCCAGATCTGGCTTTCGTTTAAGTCTCTCCATCGTCCGCTAAAATAAGTAGCGGACTGTAGTTTGACCAAAACTTTGGAAGGAAGTAAAGAGTCGAAGGGAAGCACGGACAAATTGGTGGGTGGTGGGGTTGATACCGCTGGCAATTTAAGCTAATTTGCCAGCGGTGGAATTTAGTCAGCTCCCATCTTATACATATGTACGCATATTGAATATATGTGAATGTCCCACGGTTTTTCCAAACTTTGTTATTTTGGAAACTGCGGTGTTTGGTGTCCTCGTCGGTCTCGGTGTGGGAAACGGTGTCCATGTCCATGCTACTTAGGGCTGATCTCATCCAGTATTCTACACTGCTGGTAGACGTGGCACACTGCAATGGCTAACTTCACGGTGACAGGGTGGATCTAATACTTGACCTTTTCACAGGGAAAAAAAAATTATTGATGGAATGTTGTCGCAGTTTCAAATTTTACGAAAGAGTCCTTGAGATAGAGCTGTGACCTTGTTGGCTTAGTTCTGGTGCCGTAGACATTGGTGGCTAGTGATGTCGAAAGTCAAGGTTACAGTTTTGTTTGCTGGTGGTGGTGATGTGTTGGTCCGTATCCAATCTCCTCTAGATATGTGGAGATGCCCACTGCACTATTCAGTGTGCCGAGCTCGACAAGTAGACATGGTCTCAATTATTTGCCAGCAACTGTTGCAGACCCCCGATTTGTAGATGCTCTTCTGTAGGAGAATGTCAAAGACAAGCTTGACATTTTGTTTCTACGTTTCATGGAGGCAGCTAATGTCACTTGGCTGTTGGAGACATTTGCATTGACCAACATGGATCTAGTCGATCAGATCTATTTTCTTAAATTCTTAAGCTACAACCATCCATTTCAAGCTTCATTTGTGAGAGTTTGTTACGGTAGTCAAATAGACACATCAACACGTAGACCAATTGAGCATCCTCGTGTCATCTGGTGGTTGTACCACGACTTGTTTAGAACGATTATAATGAATATCTTTTCGGTTATTGGATCTCATAAATGCCGCTAAGAGTTAATTTTTTTACTTCTGATGCAGGGAAGTGGAGCTGTTATATCGGGACCTTTGGTTACCTTCATCGTGCAGCTTTTTCTAGTGGGGAGCACTTTGCTCCAGTCACTAGATATTGATAATAAAGCTATTCGCTGCGCTGCGTGATTTTCCTCACTTTGTGCTGGATGCAATGTAGATGTGGATAATTTGAGTTATGATTGTAATATCACAGATAAGTGACCATGTCTCTTTTGTTAAATGCACTTTTGGAATCGTGGATATGCAGATTGTAATAGGACAGATAAGTGACCATCTCTTGTTAAGTGCCTTTTGAAATCGTGGATGTGCAGATTGTTTATGGTTCATGAACCCTTTTACAAGTACAATTTACTTGGCTATATTTCTACTACAATTTGATCACTAGGAAAGTAATGCAACTGAGGGGACGCCAGTTTTCGCTAAATAAACTATGTACATCCTTCGTACCGTGCCATTCTTGGGCCTATCCCGTTGTCAGTTTATCAAGGGAAACAAATTGTTTGGTGATATTTCAGATTGAAGTACTTAAATGCAGTTGCGGCATGTTTGGCTAGGAACTGCTTATTTATTTGAGCATCTGAAAAGCAGTTTTTTGCTGACTTTTTTTTTTTTATCACAATCACTTTTTAAAAACAAAAGCAATTCCAAAGTGGCTCTTTACTTCAAGCGACACAATCGATGGGGATGACAAAACTTGTGCTTTGTGGGTAGTTGAATTATTTCGTAACATAAAGAACTATAGCCACAACAATCACTAAAAGAAAAAGGGTCTTTACGGACAGATTTTCCGTCGGTAAAGAACGTAATTTTGTAGCAAAAGATTTTTACTGACGTCCTGTTCGTCGCTACAAGTCCTTTTAGTTATAACTCCATTGCCAAGAGATTAGTGACGGATTTTGGTGTTCCGTCATTAAAATTTGACTTTTACCGTAAGAAATTACCACCTTGAACGACAAAAATTTCTCTCAAAATTGGTACTTACAAAAATCCTCTATTTATTTTTATGTATTGCAAAAGAGTGAAAAAGAGAATTAGCAACGGAAGTTCTATCGCTAAACGTCTGATGCTAATAGTTGGAGGCTCTTGGCATTAGAAGGTCCATCGCTAAAAGAAGGAGGGCTTTTAAGGACATATTTCAATTATTAAAAAAAAATATCGCAAAAAATATTTTTTTGTTTAAAATACTTTCAGCAATGGCATTCAGTCGCTAGAAGTCTGTCCTTATGTCCGTAAAATCCGTCACTAAAACCTTTTTCTGATTATTGTGTCAAAAGAAAATTAAGAAAGAGGAAAAACATGAAAAGTATAATTAGCAATGGATAGTTCTGTCGCCAATAATCAGTGGAAAAAAGTCTTTATTGGTGGAAGTTTCCGTCGTTAAAGACTTTTACCAAAGGGCTTTACCGACGGCTAAATTCGTTTGTAAATGTCACTTTTAGCTATAGATTTCTACAAGTAGAACACAATATGTCACTAAAAGCCCTATTTCTTGGAGTGAACTTGGGTTTGGATAGCACTATTGGGCCAGTAACAGTTTTCCCACATTTAGAGTTCTCAAACGCATTGGGGGCCTAAGGGCCAACTTGGTCCACCCCAAGAAAAGCACGAGTTGTGGAAGCTCGGGTTATAGGGGCTTAGATCGGGATTCAACCTAACTACTGCCAGAGAAAAGCCTAGCCCAACCCAGCCCAGCCCGGCGAGTTATGGAATCCAAGCCTTGCTCGGCCCACTAAATTTATAAATATTTAAATTTTCCTCACTTTCCTTACATACGGCCATATTTTGTAAAAATGACATTTTGACCCTTCCACCAACTGTATAACAACTATTTTGAGGAGTATATCCTTCCAACTTTACTCCAACAATTCTTTTATACTTTTACGTTATTATCTCTCCCAACAATTATAAACGACTAGTTTTTTATTATTTTGATCTTTTGAGTGGCTAAAAAGGTATATATATTGATTTATCCTCTTCACATTTTTCACATTGCAATTCACAACTCTCTCTTATATACAAGCTTTCTTGTGCCATTTTATTTGTTTGCTAAGCCTCTCAAATTGTTAACTACAAGCATTTCTAATTATTATTTGATAGCTTTTAGCTAAAAAAAATTCTTTATTAGTGTTATTATTATTTGGAAATTTAATTATCATTACCATGTTTTGTGTTTTATTCTTTCAAAAATTTAAAAACTTTGTCTACTTGAAGACCACCAAAAAAATTTAGGCTAAAATGTCCATCAGTACCACAACTTCAAGAGCATTCACTAGTGGGTCTTCTTGGCTGTTAACCAAAACATTTCTAATTTTTTAATACACGCTTTCGCAAGATTAACAGTACTTTAATCAAGCACGTAGCTCAGTTGGCGACATTAATAGTAGTATGTACAATCTTAACCCGGTCAGTGGCGGAGAGGATAGACCAACCAATTCTGCCTCAAGCCTAGAAAAAGTCCAAAAAACGAAAAAAAAACAGAAAACAAAGTGTTGTGATCATTTTACAAAGGTCATGGTTGACGGCGTATCCAAAACTTAATGTACGTATTGTTGAATATATTTTTCAGATGCTAATGATGATTCACTTTTAATAGGTAGATTCTTGCAACATGCATCAAGACAATTGGTGGTAATCAAATGCAATTATCTTTTAGGGTAAGTTATTTGTTTATAATCAGCAGTTTCAAAGAGATAGTCTTGCTAAATTTGTTGTGCACAATGAAAAACCTTTCAACTTTGTTAATACTAAGAAGTATACTAGATATATGAATAAGAATGTGCAACATTTGGGTAAAGAGGTTTATAGAACTACTATCAGGTCTGATGCAATGAAACAATATAATGTACCAAAACAACGGTTAGATAGTTGTGTTCAAAACTTCGATGGTAAGTTAGTTTTACTTTTGATGTTTGGAGATTTCATACTGTGTGACGGCACATGCATTCGAAATGTTTCCACATCCAGATATGCATTTGCAGTTGCTAAAATTATACATTGGCACATGTAAACTTTAAAATTGATAATAAGGTACCGAGTGTTCCTTTTGACAATGCTTTTAACAATAATGTTGCAATTAAATTGTTAAAGACGAATTCAATCCTATACTAGGTGGAAGTTATTTTCATGTTCATGTGCCAATGTGTTTGTCATATATAATTGATATAATTGTTGAAGATGGTTTAGCCGTTGCAGCACCACTTATTTTCAAGATAAGAGGTATAATATAACTATGAATGCTAGTTCCTTGGGGGTAAGAAAATAAGAATTTAAAGCATTTGTGTGCTAAATATAATTCAATATAATTAGCCTACTAAGAGACCTCTTACAGATGTCGAACGTAGGAAATTCACAAATTTTATACTTTTACACGTTATGGTATACAAACAAGTTTATAATCACTACATATAAACTAAGTTCTCAAAAAGCTTGCCAATTTCCTACAAATGAGAGGTAGCTGGATCCATGGTTGAACTTTTAGAGGTACTTCATAAGTCTATCGTTTAGGTGTCTGATACGTAAGGTCTAGCATCCTCTTTCACTACATTAGAATTACTTAAAATTACTGAAGTTATAGACTAATAGAGAGCTATAATGAAACAAACGGATCTTAAATCTTCAATATAGTGTTCAGAATTGCCTATTGTATATGATGTTCCCACTGCTTTGGTTTCTACGTTCAAGTAATATGGTTTAAATTATGCAATTATATAAGTTTCAGATAAAATGAACATGAGTCAATTACGTCAAACGAGCTCTCAAAATCGACAAGTTCCTCATTTTAACAAAATTTGGAACTATTATTGAAGCTCTATTTACATGTTTGTGTGCGCTACACCAATCAAACTTACTATGACTCACATCTTAAAAGCATAGAAGATATAGAGGCAAAACATCCAAGACTGGAGGAACATTTTTCAAGTTTATATTCGTTTTTCTCTTTTAATGAAATTGGCATATATGTAAATACTTATAATTATACTTTCTTATCATTCTAGGAGCAATTTTTTTATTTATTAACTTTTTGAAAAAGAAATGAAAAAACTTTATTGTACTTTGTCCCAAATTGCACGTCATATTGCAAGCCCTTCACGGTTGCTTCAAAGTTATGCTTTTCTCTGAGTGGGAAGATGTTGAATGACATGAAGAGACGACTTAATCTCGGGTCATTGAAATTATATATATTTGAAATATTATATTGGTGCGAAGAAGTATGATAAACTAATTGGTGATTGACAGAGTAGCAATTTGGGTGTTAAAGATGATTATATTACTTCTTTTTCTTTTCAATTTCTCAAAAATTATAGGACTTTGCCAAAATATAAATGGACCATATTACTTAGGTAACTCATTTATTCTGAGCAATTACTTTACCTGTTTGTTTACAAGCGACCGGTCTCAAGCTCGGGTTAAAAAGGACGGCCTCTTAAAAAGTTTATCATAAAATTAAGTTTATTAGAAAATTTAGATGGGTTTAAGGAAAATAAAGATTAATTTAAGATTATGGGCCGGCCCTGGCCGGACCCCGAATTTTGGGCCCAGCCTGGCCCAACATGCTACTGTGCAAAAGCCCGCCAGGCCAGGGCTTGGCCAGCCTGGCCCATTTGACAAATTTGCTCACGTCGCTGTTGCAAATTTTAGCACATCACCACATGAGTATATGATGTACGACGTATATGAATATGCATAAAGCAATACATGGATGATATTAGCCTTAAGGGACCGTCCAGAGGACTACCCTTTTGCTTTTTGTTTAGCTATTCAATCAAAATAATGAGTGAACTATTTTTTTTTCTTTCACAATTGTGCTCAAGTTTATACGTGATTATTGTGCCAAGATTTCTTCGTTAGTTGGGGGATGAATAGTTGGAATTTGATTTTTTGACAAACATTGTCGATTTTAATATAGTTAAACAAGTGGTGGTTAGTGAGCAAGAACAAGGATTGATTGTCGACGTAGCGTGTACATTTTTTGTCACGGGGATAATATTCTTTTATCAAAAAATATTTTACCTCACATGAGACTTCAACCCACGAGCTTGTATTACTTTTATCCTTGTGTGAAGGACACAATGTTGACTTTATTGAAACTATTAGTATGATGTAGTACTTCTAAGTAGAAGATGACAAATGGAAATTAGTTATTGCTCTCTACTTTTTATTGTTTAGACTCCACTTTTATCGATTAAAATCTTAAATGACACTTTTTCATGTCTTGTATAGACGCTTATTTATCTATAGTGACAAAAGTTGAGTGCACAGAATCATTTCAAAAGTCAGTGCTCTCTCTCTGAGTCACAAAATTTAATTATCCTTCTCACAAACATCGGAATCAAAATAGTCGTCGGCGAAAAATTCAAGGGGGTGTAAAAAGTACACCTTTTTATAATCAAGACATTCTCAGTAAAAAAAGAGCATAAATTTGAACAAAGACGGGAGATAAAATTAGTCCAACTCCAAATTAAACTTAAACAAGAAAAAGATAAGATAATTAACGCATTTTAATATTGCGACTCCGACAGGGAATCCAACTTGGGAAGAAGCCCAAAGGGTCTAGAGTTGCATAGTCACAAGATCAGTTGTCAGTGTATGCCACAATTCAACTGAGTTTTTTTATTTTATTTGTGTAGAATATTAAGATTTTTATAACACTATACATGAGTCTAGCTTGGTACAGCTATTTCCATTTCTTAATCAAAATTGTTCTCCAGCATGAATGTCTTGTCTAGAGGGGTGCAAAGGTCAAACGTGTGAAAACCTACTGATAGACTGACACCAGTCAAATACGACCTAAATTTCTTGAATAGATTTGTACAGTTTCTATGTGATTGTTTGGGGAAATATAATATGCTGTCAACAAACAAAAAGGAACAGCAGATGGAGCTTTGGAAGTTTGCGCAGAGAAGGGCATGTTACCTAACACAATTTTGGACCTTCAACAGTTGCTCCCTTTCATTTAAGGGCTAGCTCAAAAGAGGGAAAGGGCATAGTTTGACCAAGCCTGGGCAAGACTCTGCTCCCATCTGGGTTGGAATGAATTTTCACCATCAAAGCTCTGTGACAAGTATTGCAATTTAATCACAGATATCATTTAAAAATTATAAATAAAATTTTTGTCCAAAAAAACAAAAAAAAAGGGTTTCTCTTAATTTCAATGTCATCCGGTCTCTTCAAGCACCAAGCAAACGATTTTGATGACTTGAAGCATACCATGTTGTATCAATGAGACATGGTAATATCAAGCTGTCCTTTTCTTTTCACGATGTACTAGACGGTACAAAAGTTTTGTGAAAATGAAAAATAGAGTTGGTTCAGACACACAATAACGTTAATACTTGAAAAATTGGTGGTGTAACAAATTTCACAGCTTTTAAAAGAATTTTAGAACAGACACCAAACATCATAAAATGGTTTACTGAGAATGTTGTTCTTTGTTTTCAAGTTCATGATTGAAATTTTCCTTGTTTGCTTACCATTTTCAGATTAAGTTTTTAATATCATCAAATTCAATTATAATTTACCAACTCTATGCATCTATTTTTTGGAACTCATGCCACCGAGTTTGATTTTTATATGTATTAAAAATTCTATCCAAGCAAATAGAAGAGTTTTCAATTTTTTTAACGTGGCAACTAATTAGTCTATGATATTTAATGCTACACGTACTTAACAAGCTTTATAAATATCAACAGAAGCAAAAAAAACGACATATCTTTGCATTACCAGCATAAATATTAATTTCGGTAATTGTTAATTATATCAAACATCATATACATTGAAAGTGTAATTGTTTTAATTCACCTCGGCAGTTTTTAAGCATACAAGGCTCAAGTGCATTGTAATTATTAAAAAATATCTAATGCGCTCTTCCAATTTATGCAGGGAAGTTTGTTTTTGACGATACTTTTGATTTATTGGGGGTGGGGGAGGGGGTTTACCGTAGCAAATAAAGGGGGACGGTGGGGTCTGTGCAAAGAGAATAGGTGGTTATTTGGAGTTGGTAATCAAACATAACTTCATTTAAATGCCGGACTCAAATTTGCTAACCAAGCAGTAAAATTGTCTTATTGTACAATTCTAAGATGAAATCTTTTCAACAAATTCATAAATATGAAAACGATGTTGGAATTGGGTTTTAAACCCATCGTGGAGAAGTCATCTTTGACTCAATTTTCAAATGAGTTCCAAATCATAATTTGATTAGGAACAAATTAATTTATGTTCGTCTATTGGAGTAGATGATCATAGTATATTCACAAGTTTAAAACAAATAAGAAGTGAATGAGAAAATTGAAGTTGAAGTTGGTGGTTCAACTTGAAGAGAAAATAGTATCCCACATTGAAGAGCTAAAGTCAATGTTATCTCCTTATAAGGCTTAGCCTTGAGTTAAGGGTTAGGCTCCTTGGGGGTACCCAAGTTTTGTAAGGAGGGAGGACCTAGGTTGACCCAAAGTCTACCACACATGCGCGCGCCGCCCGTCCGTCCGGTCCCGAATCGTGGCAGAGGCTTGGGCTTGGGCCCATCCGGCTTTATTCTTTTTTGACAAAAATATTTTAAATAAATATTTATTTATTTATTTTATTTTTCGAAAAGTTGCAACTTTTTCAACCAGCTGTGAAGAATTGCACCCCCCTCCCCCAAGTGAATTTTCACTGTATAAAAACGAGTCAGTTACAGAAATTTAATGATTTTTTGATCCTGAAATTCTCTTCTGCAATATTATGTTTGTCCGGTTATTGGAGTGCTCTTATTTCGCCGGGTCTGCAATTTGGAGAGCTCTTATTTCAGACGTATTGTCATTGTATCCTGAGAGACTATCGTCAAAAGACCGTTAGCACCGTTGCGAGACGAATAAGTCTTAAGGACAGTGAATCAAATTCACGCCTTAACCTTTTCCATTTATTGTTCTGTAATTTTGCTGTGTACACACATACTTTTATTTTTGTTTGGTTTCGTTACTGCTATTTTGGAACGTTAATATTTGCATGTCAGTATTTTTTTGAACTGTTTTTCTGCACAAAGTATACACTACGAAATACATTTTCCAACAACCTTAAGACTTATTCGTGGCACTTTGTGTTACATGTGTAGAAACAGTGTTTTGAAAAACAGTGCTTTCTTAATTTCGTTTTCATATTTTCTTCTGTCAAACTTTACTAAAATTATTTTTAGATTCTAAATTTAATTTTAGTGATACTAGAATCTGTTTTTGTTATACTTTTTTGATAGACTGGATTGTTTTTTGTTTAATAATTATTGTTATAATCTGTGATAGATATAACAATGGCTAGTGAAACCATTCTGGAAAGTGGACCGGTTCATCCAAACATGCAACATGGTGGTTGGATTGTGTATGCGACGCCTTATGTGGCACCTGCTCATGGTTCTGTTGGACTTGGTGAAAGACCGAAAAAGTTCAACGGAAAGGATTTTAAAAGGTGGCAATAGAAAATATTGTTCTACTTGACCACCTTGAATTTGGTAAGGTTCTTGCAAGAGGATGCACCAAATCTTGGTGAAAATCCTGATCGGTAGACTGTGGCTGCCGTGGATGCTTGGAAGCATTTAGATTTCTTATGTAAGAACTATATCCTCAATGGATTGGACAATGCGTTGTATAACGTGTATAGTCCAATGATCAATGCGAAAGCATTGTGGGAATCCTTAGAAAGGAAATACAAAACGGAAGATGCCGGCTCTAAGAAATTTGTAATCAGAAAATTTCTTGATTTCAAGATGGTGAATTTCAAGACTGTGATTAGTCAAGTCTAAGAGTTTCAGCTAATTCTGCATGATATTCATGCGGAAGGGATGATACTTGGAGAATCTTTTCAAGTGGCTGCTTTAATTGAAAATTTGCCACCTACTTAGAAAGATTCCAAGAACTATTTGAAGCATAAGCGCAAGGAGATGAAGCTCGAGGATTTGATTGTGAGATTGAGGATAGAAGAGGATAATCGCCAGTCCAAAAGAAGGCCAGCAATTATCATCAAGAGGCCAAGGCAAATGTGGTCGAGCAAGGTCCGTCAAAGAGGAGGAAAATTTCTGATTTAGATGGTCCAAGCAGAGCAAGCGACTCAAATTCCAAAGGCGGTGAGAAGAAGAAGTTCATAGGGAATTGCTATGAGTGCGTGCGGCAAAGCTAGCCATCGTGGTAAAGATTGTTCCAAAAACAAAGGAAAATTTAAGAAAGGAAAGCATTCTCAAGCCAATGTGACGAAAGTTACCAAAATCACCGAGGATGTTACAGACTTGAGTTTATCTGCGGTGGTATCCGAAGTCAACTTGGTTGGAAATCCCAAACAGTGGTGGGTAGCATGGGCGCTACTTGACATGTGTGCTCTGAGCGAAGTATGTTTACCGCATATGTGGATGCGAACAACGAGACTCTGTTCATGGGAAACTCTTCTTCTTCAAAGGTGCAAGGAATGGGCAAGGTGGTCTTAAAGATGATATCGCGCAAGGAGTTGAGTCTCAACAATGTGCTTCATGTGCCGGACATTCGAGAGAATCTAGTTTCGGGCTTATTGTCGAGTCAGAATGGTTTCAAGCTAGTATTTGAGAGTGATAAGTTTGTACTCACTAAAGTGGGATGTTCATAGGAAAAGGGTACTTATGTGATTGTCTTTTTAAATTAAATGTAATGACCATCGTGCCTAAAGCTATACCGAATTCCGATATTATAAAAATATTTCTTCTGCTTACTTGTTGGAATCTCCTAATTTATGGCATCGTAGATTAGGTCATGTGAATTATGGTTCCTTACAAAAGCTTGTGAAAAATGGTTTTTTGCCTAAAATAGATTTTGACTCACATAAAGCATGTGAAATTTGTGTTGAAACTAAATTGGCAAAAACGTCTTTCAAGTCAATTGAAAGAAGTATGAAACCTTTAAGCATAATTCATAGTGATATATGTGACTTAAAGGTGGTACAATCTAGAGGAGGAAAAATGTATTTTATTACTTTTATTGATGATTGTACGAGATTTTGTTATGTATATTTGCTTAGAAGTAAGGATGAAGCCTTGGAAGCATTTATGCAATACAAAATTGAAGTTGAAAATCAACTTAGCAAGAATATCAACGTACTAAGAAGTTATAGAGGTGGGGAATATGTTTTCCCACTTGAAAAATATTGTGTGGATCATGGAATCATTCATGAAACCACGACACCATATGCGCCTCAGTCAAATGGAATTGCTGAGCAGAAAAATCGTACTTTAAAAGAAATGATGATTGCTTTGTTGATAAATTCTGGACTACCAGATAACTTGTGGGGGGAGGCGGTCTTAACTGCAAATCATATACTTAATAAAGTACTCCACAAGATGTTACAAAAGACACCCTACGTGCTATGGAAAGTACGTCCTCCTTCTTTCAAATATCTTAAAGTGTGGGTGTGTCTAGCAAAGGTAGCTATCCCATCATCTAAAATGGTCAAAATAGGACCTAAAACTGTTGATAGGATTTTCATTGGATATGCAAACCATAGCTCAGCATATCGGTTCTTGGTGCATAAATATGAAGTTGATGATATACACGTCATCACCATAATGGAGACAAGGAATGCACATTTCTTTGAAGATGTATTTCCTTATAAAGTTGCACAAGAACGGAGTTCTTTAGAAAGAACTAATATGGACCAAGAACCCTCACAAGAGGAAGATGAGGCAAGACGTAACAAGAGAGCTAGAACGTCTACATCCTTTGGTCCTAATTTTCTAACATATTTGTTAGAAAATGAGTCTCGTACTTACAGTGAAGCAATGTCGAGTCCTGAAGCTCCACATTGGAAAGAGGCTATTAATAGTGAAATAGAATCCATCATGCAAAATCATACGTGGGAACTGGTGGATCTTCCTCCTAGAAATAAACCATTAGGGTGTAAATGGATTTTAGCTGATGGAACAATCGAAAAATATAAGGCCAGGTTGGTTGTCAAGGGATATAGACAAAAGGAAGGCCTTGATTATTTCGATACATATTCATCAGTTACTAGAATAACATCCATCCAAATATTGATAGCTATTGCAACTATTAATAATCTTGAGATACACCAAATGGATGTGAAGACAACCTTCTTAAATGGAAATCTAAATGAAGAGATCTACATGGAGCAACCCGAGGGGTTTGCAGCTCCTGATCATAAGAGGAAGGTATGCAAGCTTGTTAAGTCACTCTATGGACTAAAACAGGCTCCGAAACAATGGCATGAAAAGTTTGATAAAGTCATGATCGAAAATGACTTTAGGATCAACGAATGTGATAAATGTGTCTACGTTAAAGCCACGGAAAAAGGATATGTCATTGTTTGTGTTTATGTGGATGACATGCTCATTATCGGGAGCAATAATGAATTCATTAAGGCTACAAAGAAAATGTTGACCCGTAAATTTGATATGAAAGATATGGGTGTGGCTGATGTTATACTTGGGATGAAAATTACCAAAACATCAAATGGACTAGTCTTGTCACAATCTCACTATATTGAAAAAGTGTAGACAAATTTAAAAGTTATGATGATAGTCAGGTGAAGACACCGCTAAATGTAAATTTACATCTAACAAAGAATACTGGTGAATGAATATCTCAATTAGAGTATTCACATATAATTGGTAGCTTAATGTACATCATGAATTGCACGAGACCCGATATAGCATATGCAGTTAGTAAACTGAGCAGATATACTAGCAATCCAGGAAAGAATCACTGGATAGCTATTATAAGAGTCTTAAGGTACTTACAATATACCTTAAATTATGGGCTGCATTATACAAGATATCCAACTGTATTAGAAGGATATAGTGATACCAACTGGATATCATATTCTAATGAAACAAAGTCCACAAGTGGATATGTGTTTACATTAGGAGGAACAACTATTTCTTGGAAATCCTCTAAACAGACATGTATCGCCAGATCCACTATGGAGTCTGAATTCATTGCTTTAGATAAAGCAAGAGAAGAAGCAGAGTGGCTTCACAATTTCTCAGAGGATATTCCAAATTGGCCTAAACCTGTGCCACCAATTTGCATACATTGTGATGGTCAATCTGCAATTGGAAGAGCACAAAACAGTATGTATAACGGCAAGTCTAGACACATACATCGTAGACACAATATCGTTAAACAATTACTTTCTAGTGGAATTATCTCTATTGACTATGTGAAGTCAAAGGATAACATTGCGGATCCGTTAATGAAAGGTTTGACTAGAGAGAAAGTAAGTACGTCATCGAGGGAAATGGGTCTTAAGCCTATGAACTAAAGAGTTGCCATAATGGAAACCCAACCTAGCTGACTGGAGATCCCAAGATCTAGGTTCAAAGGAAAAACTGAATTATGTAAAAGCGATTCAGACAGAGCACTGTGGGGGGGGGGGTTAAAACCCTCATATCCATTCATATGGTGAGAAGACAGTGGCACCTACAAAAGGTTAGGTTAAGTTACACTTTTAATGACTCTTATATCTTGAAAATCCAAGTGGGGGTGCCGTAAGAACCTCTTAATAAGAAGTCACCTATGTGAGTAAGAAGTTGGCCGCTTCTATGGGAATTGTAAGGCTGAATTGTCAGAGAGTACTCATGAAAATCAGGAGTTGTTCAGGGCCGAAATGAACACAAGCGGATCATTTGGAGAATGTCCTTGAGTCTTCAAAGCAAGCTACTCTAGAGGTAATTTTATTAGCTTTCTAGTTTAGAAATCATACTGATTGCCTCTCCTTCAAGTAGTCACATTTCAATTAAAAAAAACATCAAAAAGAGTCTTTTTCTTTTTGTTACGTCTAAGTCTTGAATTGTAGAATACTTCCCATAGGACCAGTGTCCAACTATGATGGTTTTGATACTGATGGGATACATAGGCTCCATGACCCAGTTATCGAGTTCAAACCAAAAATCTAAAAATAAGTTTAAGGTGAGTCTTGTTGTATTTTGCGTGCTAAGTGCTTTTAAAACCAATAATCAATATTGTTAGAATCAAGCGCTTACCACTGCACCAAAAGCAATTGTTGTTAGTAAGGGCGCAACTTTATTTCCTCATAATCTTGGCACAGCAGCCAGCACACACGGTCGAGTACACAAGGGAGTAGTTGGATGCGGCCAACCTCCGATCTGCCAACAATCCCTTCCCCAGATACACCCCGGGGTCGATCCCATGACCTACTCTGATACCAATTGAAACCAATAAAATAACCCTAGAGAGGGGGTGAATAGGGTTTACAAAAATTAATGAGGAATTTAAACTAAGCACAATCAAGAATCTCAATCAAACCAAGTAATACTTTAATGAAGATACTAATTAAACAATCTCAGGTAATTATAGAGCAATAAGTAAAAAGATTGAGTTAGAGATACTTGACAAAGATATTTAAATGGTTCGGCTTGAACTACCCTCAAGCCTACATCCACCTCTTCAAGGAAGTCCCTTGCAAGAGCACTAGAATCCACTAGCAACAATCTTCTTCCGGGTGAAGATGAAAACCCTTACAACACTTGGTGATATCCCCACACCAAGCACAAGCCTTGAATCCACAAAACTCACCCAAGACTTGACAAACTCAAGCCTTGATCACAATCATTTTACAAAGATTAATTGTGTACAAAGAAACCCTCTTGAAAGAAAATGAGTACAAATAAAGCTCTAGTACAATAGAAAGATGAGAGAATTGATGACTTGAAGAATGCTCACTCTCAATCAAAGAATTGATCACAAAGATGATCTCTTTAATGATGTAAAATCATGAAGATAAAGAGAGAAAAGTTTAGTCTATGAGCCTTGATATTTCTCTAATGAATGGAGGCTTAGAATGTGGTTTCTATGGTGTATGATGAAGCCCCAAATCATTTATATAGAGAAGGTATGAAATATAGCCATTATAAGCATTATATGAAAAAAAATTGCCATTGCAGTCAACTGTATTCCCAATGTAGTCGACTGGGTTCCCTCTAACATAGTCGTTGGAGTTGAATTTTGACCAATGCAGTCGACTGGATTCTAATGCAACTGTATTACCCTACTGCCTTTTGGCTGCCTCACCGTTATGTTTTAATGTGTGCTTTGAGTGTATTCTTTGTAGGTATATACTTGCACACTGATGAAGACACATTTGAGAAGTTGGATAGATAGATTAAAGCCAAAGAAGCTTAAAGTTATAGTGGACATGCTATGGAAGCTTCATTAAGTCTAATGTCAAAGAGGAAGAAAGAATGCATAGGCTAAGTTACTATCAATCATGATTAATCTTTACTATTATGTAACTAGTCTTTGTTTGATGCTTGAATTGATGACTATGACCTAAAAAGACCTTAGGACACCTTATGCATTGCATGTGAGTTCATAACCTTTCACACAAGTGTGGTTCTTGAAAATGAGTGAACTTTAGAGCTCACTCAGATTTTCACAAAACTATTTTTGGTGCTAATCTTTTCATATTTTGATAAAACTTTTCATTAGCTTTCTAACGCAAAAAACGACACCTCAATCTGATTTTTCTAGAGAAAGTTATGCCCAAAATAGCAAAGGTGGTGTTGGATTAGATTCCTTCACCTTGCCTCCTAAAGTTTTTAAACAACAAACTAGGTTAAATATTCCTCCAAGACAACCAAAGAACTATTGCACACCATTTACACATTGTGGTTGGTGCAACAAGAAAGGGCATACAACTAGTTATTGTCCTTGTAGAATTATTTATGTTGGAGGTGTAAAGAAATTGTGGGTTGTTAAAGAGTTTCTTAATGTTGCTAAGACTAACACTTATGGACCCAAGAAAACGTGGGTACCAAAAGTTAGACCTAAATTGTGATTGTAGGTTGTTCAAAGCAAAGGCAAAGAGCAACAAGGTGAAGGCTCCAAGAAAATTTTGAGAAGGAGGAGCAACAAGCTAAATCTTAAGGGGGAAGTAAGCATTCCAAGATTGGACGTGCTACTTCAAATGAGGAGAGCCTCAAAGCTTGTTAAAGAAAACATATTTCAAGAATAATCATTCATGAGCTCAATTCCTTGGTAATTCACCAAGAGGGTAAAACTTAACGATCTTCTCAACATTGTGCTATGTGCTAAACTTATAGGTTATCAAGTATGCTTAAATTTTCAATTCTAATAAATAACTTGCTTCTTGAGAATTCATGCGAACTATGGTCTAAATTGTGAGTCCTTGATTCTTTACTTCTCTATGTTATAATCTTGGATACCAATAGGATTTAGATGACGATGAATGGTCCTCTTGCACTTATATTGAAAATATTGATCGTTGATGACCATCATTTGCTTTGTGGATATTCCATATGTTGAAATTATGTCATCTCTATGCTTCACATTGTCATTCCTACACATACGCACCTTTTGGTAATTTCAAAAGAAGAGCATGACTTGGTTAGACATTGTGTTTGTTAGATATTGTTGGCATTGTTTGAGGGGGAGCATACATTATGATGGAATATGCATAAGATAACTTGATAGGGGGAGCTTACATGCTTGAATCATATACTATCTTGTTACTTTTGAAATATTCATGAAGTAGAAGAGATTATTGAGCTACATTTCATATCTTTCTTTAGATCATGAAGGAACTCTTTATGTCATCCGTATGAGTTCATGAGTTACATGCACTTCACGCTATCATCTTGCGTATAACTATCTATTCACACATGCATACCTTTGTCTTTTTGTTGATGACAAAGGAGGAGAAATAATCTTGATTCTATATGCTATGTGATGGTGTGTTTTAAGAGAACATTAGAGGAAGAGCATATCTTGTTTTAGCTAGGGAAGCTAGCTACGAGCTTAATTGCTATATGAGATAAATTGACATATCTTGAGTATACAAGAGATGATTGAATGTTCTATGTGAGATTTTTGTGCTTAATTGACTATCATCTGATACATTTTACCCTATATAGAATCAATGTTTGTCATCATAAAAAGGGGGAGATTGTTAGCCCTATGGTTGGATAACCTAGGCTTACATCTTGTTTTGATGATAACTACACATTGATTATGTTTTAATGTGTGCTTTGAGTGTATTCTTTGTAGGTATATACATGCACACTGATGAAGACACATTTGAGAAGTTGGATAGATAGATTAAAGCCAAAGAAGCTTAAAGTTACAGTGAACATGCTATGGAAGCTTCATCAAGTCCAATGTCAAAGAGCAAGAAAGAATGCATAGGCTAAGTTACTATCAATCATGATCGATCTTTACTATTATGTAACTAGTCTTTGTTTGATTCTTGAATTGATGACTATGACCTAAAAAGACCTTAGGACACCTTGTGTATTGCATGTGAGTTCATAACCTTTCTCACAAGTGTGGTTCTTGAAAATGAGTGAACTTGAGAGCTCACTCAGATTTTCTAAAAAATGTTTTTGGTGCTAATCTTTTCATATTTTGATAAAACTTTTCATTAGCTTTCTAACGCAAAAAAAACACCTCAATCCGATTTTTCTAGAGAAAGTTATGCCCAAAAGGCAGTAGGGTAATATAGTCAACTGCATTGGAATCCAGTCGACTGCATTGGTCAAAATTTAGCTCCAACGGCTACTTTAGAGGGAACCCAGTCGACTGCATTAGGAATACAGTCGACTGCAATGACAGTTTTCTTCATATAATGCTTATAACGGCTATATTTCATACCTTCTCTATATAAATGATTAAAGGCTTCATCTTACACTATGGAAACCACATTCTAAGCCTTCATTCATTAGAGAAACATCAAGGCTCATAGGCTAAACTTTTCTCTCTTCATCTTCATGATTTTACATCATTAAAGAGAGTATCTTTGTGAGCAATTCTTTGATTGAGAGTGAGCATTCTTTAAGTCATCAATTCTCCCATCTCTCTATTGTACTAGAGATTTATTTGTACTCATTTTCTTTCATGCGGGTTTCTTTGTACACAATTGATCTTTGTAAAAGGATTGTGATCAAGGCTTGAGTTTGTCAAGTCTTGGGTGAGCTTTTTCGATTCAAGGCTTGTGCTTGGTGTGGGGATATCACCAAGTGTTGTAAGGGTTTTCATCTTCACCCAGAAGAAGATTGTTGCTAGTGGATTCTAGTGCTCTTGCAAGGGACTTCCTTGAAGAGGTGGATGTAGGCTTGAGGGTAGTTCAAGCCGAACCATTTAAATCTCCTTGTCAAGTATCTCTAACTCAATCTCTTTACTTATTTCTCTATAATTACTTGAGATTGTTTAGTTAGTACCTTCACTAAAGTATTACTTAGTTTGATTGAGATTCTTGATTGTGCTTAGTTTAAATTCCTCATTAATTTTCGTAAACCCTATTCACCACCCTCTAGGGTTATTTTATTGGTTTCAAATATAAATGACGTAGAGACATAAATAGGTCGTTTCCGTTGCGTAACTTAATATCCGAACCCGTCTCTTAGTTTCGACAGAGTAGTCATCCTTTTGGACACCTTAGAGTCATTTTTTAGGGTTTTCCTTATTTTCCCTAGTTTAAATTAAATAAGATGACGACTCTTGAAATCCTCAAGGATTTTTTTCGAGGTGGTGCATCACAGTGGCGACTCTACTGAAGACTAAATACTAAGAGGACTAGACATGAAAGTTTTTTTTTATTTTTGGCCTTACTGTATTTTATGGTATGTATAATATGACATAATTATGGTACTTGCGCTTTTATTTCCATACCTGACACACGCTCGTCTCACCCCGACCCACCCATTTGAGAGCAACACATTCGAGTCCATTGGTTCTCCTGGGCTTAAGGTGATCTCTTGATCAAGTTCTCAATTTCACGTGCCTAGTGCTAAAGCTTCCTCTTGGTTTCTTGGTCTATTAAATGACTTGTACACTTACTGATGATTGCCCATTACTAATTTCCTAATTACGAGCTGGAGGTATATGGTACAGTCGAATTGATGGAGTTAACTTTACACCTATGTTATAAGGAGAAAAACTCACACATGGACCATTCAGTAATCTGCCTTGTTTGGGAGAGTACCTGCATTGGCCTACTGCATGTTGGCAGGGAAACCACTAACATGCTATAAGATAAACTGGCAATTTTGCAAAAAAAAAAAAAGAAAAGAAAAAGGGAGACTCTGACTAACCGGCAGGTTAACCGTGCTCCTAACTGGACGGTTAGTCAGTATGTGCATTGCTTGAAAATTCAAAACTGGCTGACTTATACCTCAAACTCACCAACCGTCTGGTAACCAGTCAGTAACCACGACCTTACTAGAATGTTCTGAAAATCCATGGTTACCTCTTTGACCAACCAGCCAGTTAACCCACTGGGTAATCTTACGGTTAGTCAGTACCCCAATTTTCCAGACATCCTCTAAAAATCCATTAAACAACAGGACGGCTAACCAACAAGGATAACGGGCCGATTAATCAGTGTCCAATTCATGTACGTGTATAAATCAGCCAGTTTAATACTGTGATGTGCTCTGATTGTGTGATCTTATCTTGGCTTGAGTTTTTTTTAATCCCTAGGGTAAAAAGTGTAAAAAGTCCTAGACCAATACAAAGGGTGATGAATATATATATATATAGTAAATACATAATATTATGTATTTACTACGCGAGCGCGCGCGCGTGCACATATACACATATAAAACCGAAAAAAAACCCAGAAGACTTCTAAATCAACTTAGCTGCCTAAACACTTCATAAGACTTTACATGTGCCTAGTGCTAAAGCTTCCTCTTGGTTTCTTGGTCTATTAAATGACTTGTATACTTACTGATGATTGCCCATTACTAATTTCCTAATTACGAGCTGGAGGTATATGGTACAGTCGAATTGATGGAGTTAACTTTACACCTGTGTTATAAGGAGAAAAACTCACACATGGACCATTCAGTAATCTGCCTTGTTTGGGAGAGTACCTGCATTGGCCTACTGCATGTTGGCAGGGAAACCACTAACATGCTATAAGATAAACTGGCAATTTTGCAACAAAAAAAAAAGAAAAGAAAAAGGGAGACTCTGACTAACCGGCAAGTTAACCGTGCTCCTAACTGGACGGTTAGTCAGTATGTGCATTGCTTGAAAATTCAAAACTGGCTGACTTATACCTCAAACTCACCAACCGTCTGGTAACCAGTCAGTAACCACGACCTTACTAGAATGTTCTGAAAATCCATGGTTACCTCTTTGACCAACCAGCCAGTTAACCCACTGGGTAATCTTACGGTTAGTCAGTACCCTAATTTTCCAGACATCCTCTAAAAATCCATTAAACAACAGGATAGTTAACCAACAAGGATAACGGGCCGATTAATCAGTGTCCAATTCATGTACGTGTATAAATCAGCCAGTTTAATACTGTGATGTGCTCTGATTGTGTGATCTTATCTTGGCTTGAGTTTTTTTTAATCCCTAGGGTAAAAAGTGTAAAAAGTCCTAGACCAATACAAAGGGTGATGAATATATATATATATAGTAAATACATAATATTATGTATTTACTACGCGAGCACGCGCGCGTGCACATATAAAACCAAAAAAAAAAACCAAGAAGACTTCCAAATCAACTTAGCTGCCTTAACACTTCATAAGAGAAGATTACCAAAGAGGTGGAATATCTCCTGAAGAAAGATAAGGGTAAAGAACCAGAGGAGGAATCAAAATAGGGTAAGAGAGAAGAAAGGAAGGAAGATGATCCTAAGTTGAAGGTCGATTTCCATATGAGTTTAGAAAGGCTATCACTATAGAATGGGAGAAAAAATTGGCAAGGCTTGAGTTTCAAGTTTCTCGAATGAAAAGGGGTGATGACCCCATAGACTTTAGTACCCTTATTCTAAGTTCCAAAGATAGGCTCCCACCTAAGTTTAAGATGCCCGACATAGTCAAGTTTGATGGGACTTCAGATCCGAAGATCCATGTTAAGATGTACATGCGTTCGCTAGCCCCATATGGAGTTAGCCATAACCATTTGGTCCAGCTATTCCACCAAAATTTAGCAGGGGCTGTTCTCGATGGTTCCAAACCCTTGATGACTCTCGAATTTGATCATGGAAAGATGTAGTGAGAGAATTTGTGAACCATTACCAATACAACTCTGATTTTGACATCAGTCGAAGATACCTAGAGACCACCAATCAAAAGCTCACCGAATCAATAACTACATTTATCATTCGATAAAGGAACAATGCTACGCAAATGTTCAATCGCCCGTCAGTAGAAAAGTACATGAGCATAATTAGGGACAATCTTTTGCCGATACATTGAAAACACATCTTTGACCACCATCACACTACATTAAAAATATTGTTGGGTTCTCTCACTTAAAATGTAGAGGTGTTAAAATGGCCCTGCGGCCTGCGGGTTGGCCCGACTTGGCCCATTTTGGTCCAACCCAAGAAGTGAATAGTATTGGCCGTAATCTGTAGGGCGTTGGGCCAGGGCTAGAGCCAGGCCTATTTATTTTCCAAAATTATCCAGGCCCGGCCCTGCCCTGCCGTAAAAAGCCCGGGTCAAGCCCTAAAAAATGGGCTCGCCCAAGGTCGGCCCCATTTTTTAGGCCCTGGCCCAGTTTTTAGGGCTAGCTCGGTATTGGCCAGGTTTTGGCCCTCTTCACAGATCTGCTTCTCTTCTCATTCATTCGACTCTCTCTTTTCTTCTTTAGCCTTTTTTTACCTCACCCACCACCATCATACCTATGGCCACCATAACTTTACCCACGGCCACCCTTCATAATCATCCTTGCAACCAGCCACTACTGCTCCGGTCAACCACCACCACACCCATGGTCAAATGCCACCATACCCACACAATCAATATACAACCAATCTCCATCATCGACAATTTGATAAAAGAAAAAGAAGGGAATGCATACAGATCTCTTGGCATCTCTGGTGTGGCGACAACGATGCTCATGAGGTGGTGATGGCGGTGCTAAGTGTGGGCATTGACGCCGTGTTGTCCTTTAAGTGGCAACGACCAGTAGTCAAGGCTTCTACCGCCAGATCCCACCACCACCATCACCTACCATTAACCTCAGCCCTGTGAATCTAATCTCTTACCTTTTTATGCTTCATTTTTTTTCCAATGGGAATAACCCTTTTTGATTTACTTTGGTTTTTTATCTAGTGCTTTTCTGCTGATTTGTTTGGTTATCTCGTTAGGTTACAAAGTGCCTGTACATACTTTGGTGATGCACATATAGCAAATGTGGTGGTTGAGAGTTGTGCAGGCCTTAGGCTCTGGTGATCTAAGCTTTCGATATTGTCCCTTTTTAGTTGCCTTTCTTCATGGGGGAGCAGTGGATGGTTATCTAACTTTCTTCTGCTAACTTATCGACTAGTTCTGCATATGTACGCACAAGCATCGCTGTAGTTGATACCCTTTGGTTTACCTGGGGTAAATTCCACCAATTGGTTTTGTTGATCTACCAATTGTGCAGTTTCTTCACTGATTGACATTACACGGGCTCATGGCTGCTGTTATTTGGTTTCTGGTGTTAGGTGTTTTGGGTTTACTTGATTGTAGAATTTATCAATTCATTTTATTTTGGAGATTTCGAACTGCCTATTAAAGTATTGCTGTTCTCAAGATACTAAATCTTTGAGAAGCTGTAAGATGATAACATGTGAAAATAGATGATGTGAGTACCAATTGCTCTAAACTGTCTGGAAATGATGGAATTTAGAATGGACCACAAGGTATTGTCTGCAACATAAGAGATACAAAGTTCTCCCTCAACAGTGCAGGCTAAAGATTCCTAACGAGAAGTTTTTGCAAATTGGATAAACCTTCAACTTCCTTTTATTTAGACTAAATTATATAAGCCGTGTGATTTATAAGAATCTTTGTATTAATGGGTTTTCTTGTTCTTAGTCAACCTTGATTTCCTTAAACTCATGATTATATTCATGTGGTGGCTATTTGTAGCTCTATTGAAGCATTTCATCGTATATATGAGATCAAAGGGTGTGAACATACGTGTCCTCTTGCAATATGCGTTGGGGATGTATGGAACATAGATCGTTTTGCTATAACAAACCATTTGCATTTCTTCACTGATTGCCGGAGATCTGAGCTGAGGAGGTTATTTGGTTTCTTGTTTTAGGTGTTTTAGGTTTATTTGATTTTGTTGGGTCTATTTTTATTCAACTTTCTGTTAATTTTAAAACTTGTTAGTTTTTTATTTTGATATCTATGATGATGTTAATCAATGCCTATAATTTGCGATGATACTCGCATTGTTGGTAGTCACCAATATGAATTATGTTAATCCTTCATTATTTTGAGTTTGCTTGTTGTTCCATCATTTCCAGTACTTGAGTCCCTATCCTCTTTTTTCGATATTTCCCAAGTTTAACATTGTTATTTATAGTTATCATGGCTTGTCAATTCGGATTATCTATGTAGTTTTTAAAGGTTGAGCCTTATATTTATTCATTGTTGGAAATGCAACACAAACTGGTTTTTAAAAAAAACATAGGCCCGAGCCCGGCCCTAAAGTTAGGGCCTAGGGCTTGGGCCTGGACGGGGCATTCATTTCCTAGCTTTGGGGCTGACCCAGTTTCCAAGGACCTAAGCCCTAAATGGCTCGGCCCATTTTCTGGCCCTTTGGGCCCAAGCCAGGCCCTTTGACACCTCTATTAAAATGCCATCAACAAAGGGACAATAGTCCAAGATGGAAAACCTAAAGAATACGAGAATGGATCAAAGACTCCTAGCATGTCCATAAACAAGGATTTGAATGCAGTTGAGTCTCAAGAGGTGGTCTCATGGAAGCCAAATACCAAGCAGAAGTTCTCTAATCTCCATACCCCATTGACCGAAGTGTTTGAACAGCTACTCCGTAAAGGTATGATTGCCAAGATGCCCCCCCCCCCCACTGTTACACCAAAAGGGCCTGACATGTAGGCTTGATGTGAATATCACCAAGGATCTGGGCACCGATAGTTGTATATATGACCTTGAGATGTGCTATTCAAGATTTATTGATAAGGGTGAGATTAGCCCTCTTGCCAAACCTGATGTAAAGAAAAATCCTCTACCAGTGCAGCAAGTGAACCCAACTAAGAGATCTCTCCAAGACATAGATCCTTCAATGCTCAACCAAGAAGAGGATATTGTGGGTTCAGTTAGTTAGATCATCCAAGTTTGATTCAAATCCTGTTTGCTGTTGGATTGATTGTCCCAATGTCGGGCTAGAACCTTAGCTCATTTCTACTTCAAGTGTTTTTCTTAGCATATCTTAGGTAATCTTTTTGAACTTGTTCTTTTGAATAATGAGTCATTGTCTCTCCTCACTATTTGATTGTTGATTTAGTCACTTGCGGCTAGTAGTATAAAAAATGAGAAGCAACACAAAATTTTGAAAAAGTCATAAATAGTTTTTTTCCCTTTTTAGAAGTGTCTTTTAGGGTCTAAGTCAAATAAAGTGTAGGCAAGTCTAGGAGTCTATCCTTAGCAAGTCGAAAGCATGACAATTTTCAAAGCAAGAATAATTGTGCCCGATTTCATATTGGCTGACATCCATAATTGACCAATCACTTCGAGGACTTATACAAAAGATGATTTTTGAATTTAAATCTAGTGGTCTATCACTACAAGAAAAAGAACTTTTAGCGACGGGCAATTCCGTCGCTAAAATCCCTATATCTGTCGCCCAATACTTTTAGCGACAGACACACCGTCGCTAAAAGTCCGTTACCTACAACCTCGTCTCTAAAAGTTTTGTGACAGAATTTTGAAATCCATCACCTGAAGTCGACTTTGAACGACAGACATACAAATACAATTAGCGACCGACGTTCTGTCGCTAATTATAAGACGGTGAAAGTTAATAAGACGGTTCAAAGCTCACATGCTCTGTCCCCTAGCTTTGAAGGTAGATTAGTATCAAACTTACCTTGTACCCTTTTAGACCAACGCTATTCATAGGTGACAAGCGAAATCTACTGAGAAGAACTCGTTTTCTGAAACCGCTCTCAGATACAAATAACAACCATGGACCATTGAGGCTCTTAGCACTGCTAGGAAACAAAATATTACATAATTATGGACACACAAAATTAGCAAAGAATTGGTGGATTTTGAATGCCACATGTATCATAATTTGTATTTTCTAAAGTCATATAAGCAGTTCATCCTTTTATTGAATTGAAGTTCATGTTAAAGATAACAATCCCATAGTAGAACAAGGAAAACTGTTGTAACAGTAACTGGTGATGGGAAAGAAAAGAAGTTGCGAATTTGTTTTGCAAGTGATGAACTTTACGAGAACTATGTATGAAGTGATTGACAATTGATCAACTTTAGCAAATTAGCATCTCAATAGTATAATGACATCAAGATTGTAGGTTAAGAAATCCACGATTTCGTAAATAAATTATTGGGTATTGTGAACTTTTGAGTTCCTCTCCAAATCTTCCCGCATGATCGACAGTATAATGTCAATACTTGCCATTTTATCAAAATCCCTTTTAATCTCATGGCAATTGAACCTCAAGTATTTCTTTCTAGTGCTCGAATCTGGAGAAAAGGAAAAAGACTCTCAGTAATAAATTTATGAAGCTTCTCCACAATCACTGAGAAAGAAGTTTTATAATAGGAAAAGTAACAAAATCCTATCTTCACTTATTAGATAAATATGATATATGCTTATCAGAACAATGTCTTCTAGTCCTCTATGCAAATACAAAAGGTAAATCGTTGAAATTCTGAAGAATATAGAATTCATCTAAAATTGAATTAGCACAGATCATTAAGGTCGCATAAAAAAGAGGCCAAATCTTGTAGATGCTTCTATTCAAGTACATACTATACACAAATGTATATTTATGCAAGTAGGGCTATAAAATAAACAGAGCTACTCGAGCTCGGCTCATTTTCTTTCGATTAGAAGCTCGTTCAAGATCAGCTCCTGAGAAAAATAAACCAAGCCTGAACACCTTTGGAAGCTCGTTAACCTATTGAGCTCTTTATTGGCTCGATAATCAAATAACTAAACAAAGCTCAAGCTTGAGCTCTTTTTAGAGTGGCTCAAGCTAAACAAGCCAACACACTCCCACACTCCCAGGCTAAACAACATTGTATTGCTCCCACTCTCCCAAGCTAAACAGAATTGCCATGGATTGTGCTCACAGAATAGTTATCCAGTAGGTCCAGTTTGAACTATGTACGGCTTGATTCTCTTAAGAGGGATATGTAGGCAGCTTAACACCTTCTAGGCTCGATCTCGATGGGCACATAATAAGGGCTTTGGCTTCATATTTGGGTTTTTGAGCGTATTTGCCATTCGTTTCTTAGCCCGCACCCTGGCTTATATTGTGTCCCATATAAGGTTCTTCTTGAGGTTATGCTCATTCAAGAAAGACAAAGGTTCTCCCACATTTTTGAGGAGTTCAAAAGAAATAAAAAAATGTAAATGTAGGAAAGACCAAAATGGTCAAAACACTTTTTTCAGCAAGCTCGATCATGACATGATATGTTCACCTTCATATTGGCTTGTTGGATGACCTTTTGACTCTAGATTTCTTCAAACCTGATGTTTTCACCTCTTTGTGACCTCATGATGATCCATTGATTTTCATGACCTATCTACCCTACCATACTCTGTGTGATAGCTTGATATATTTGCCACTTCAATGATTATATGAGAAGCCTTACGACATTATCTTGTGCCTTTCTATCATGCACTTGATAGTCATCTACTTTTGCTTAACTTAGTCGTATACATTGATATGTTAACTAATCTAGGCTCGAACTCCATAAGTCCCACAGATTATACAATCCCACAGCATACACATCAGCCTCATAGTTCATACACTGTCATACCTGAGTTTTTAAGTTAAGAATTAACTTACTCTGTGAAGTTGCATGACATTTAATGATGAGCAATTGAAAAGTTTTCGATCAAAAAATTCAGTGGTCTTCTCCCTTTGAGTAGAGATAGACATATCAACTGAGTGGGATCCATTGCCTTAAATCCTAAATGATAAAATGATGTATAGATCTCGACGTGAATGGTTTATTCATCGAATTATTAAGCAAAGTGATTTTCAGTTCGAACTTGCTCTCGAACTGTGAAAGGATATTATCTTCATCATAGTTTCTTCTTTGTAGATGTCCTTGGGGGTTTCCCTTGTGATCCACCTTGCATTAGGGTTATGTAGAGTCAACCCTACTTAGGTTTTGTTCTAGGGGCTCATTGTGAGTCCCTCCTCATGATAGTCATGACGGTATATGTCTGTCTATAGTCCATTACATGGTCAGTCTTGTCCATATGCATTTTGTCTAGGGGCCCCCTATGATTCCTCTTTCACGACAGTCGTGATAGAGTTTTTCATCTTCCAGTTCATTGCATAGTCAGTATAGTCTGTATGCATTATGTCTAGGGGCTCCCCAGGATTCTGCTTCCACGATAGTCATCATAGAGTCTGCCATTTGCTAGTACATTTCAAAATCAGTGTAAACTGTCTACATTCTAATTCAGAGGCTCTATGTGATTCCCCTATCACAATACTCATGGTCAGTGTCTTTATCTCATCTAAGTCTAGGCTAAAGAATTCTATCTCCTACTGTTAGTCGTCAAGAAGAAAAAAGAAAAAAAAGTTTTCATATAATAAATAAATTAAATAAATAAAAATAAAATATGATCCCTGCTGTATCTTTTCAGTCATGCTCATAAGTTTTCTTTTTCAAGGTCTAGTTTTGAATCCCAGGTATTTGCCCCTCTCTTCAAGGCAATACGTGAGAGCCACATATAGTTTTTTTTATGACCTATCTAGCCGACCCTATTCTGTGCGATAGATTGATACATTTGCCACAACTTTAATGTTTGTACGAGAAGCCTTATAAATTTTTCTTGTGCCATTTGATGGTCGTGTACTTTTACTCAGCCTAGTCATACCTATTGATCTTTTAGCTAATCCTGGGCCATGACTCTATCAGCCTCACAGATCATACAGTCACACAACATACATATGAGTCTCACAGTTCATACACTACATACATCCTCACTATCCACCTTTTTGGTCCAACCTTTTCATGATAGTATTGAGGATTCAAATATGAGTGTTTAAGTTGTGAATTAACTTATTTTATGAAGTGGTGTGGCATCTAATAATGAGGAATTGAAATTCTTTTGATCAAGAAATTCCAGTGATCTTCTTCTCTTTGGGTAGAGATGGACATATCAATTGAGTGGGATCCATTGCCTTAAATTCTAAATGATAAAATGATGTATGAAAAAGAGAATAAATCTCGAAGTGAATGGTCAATTCATTGTATTGAGCAATCAAAGTGATTTTCAATTCAAACATGCTCTTGAACTGTGAAAGGAAATTATCTTCATCATAGGTTTGTAGATGTCCTTAGGAGTTTCCCTTGTGATCGATCTTCCATTAGGGTTATGTAGAGTCAACCCCGCTTACATTTTGGTCTAAGGGCTCCCTGCGTGTCCCTCCTCACGATAGTTGTGACGGTGTTTGTCTATCTCCAGTCCATTACATGGTCGGTTTTGTCCATATGCATTGTCTAGGTGCTCCCTAGGAGTCTCTTCTCACTACAGTTAGGATAGTGTTTGTCTGTTTTTCTTTCTTCTGCTCACCTAGGGGCTCTATATGAGTCCTTTCACGACAGTCATGATAATGTCTGTCATCATCCAGTTCATTGCATAGTCAGTATAGTCTGTATGCCTCTTATTTAGGGGCACCCAATAATTCCCCTTTCACGACCATTGTGATAATTTCTATCATCTTCCAGTTCATTGCATAATCAGTGTAGTCTGCATGTATTTTGTCTAGGGGCTGCCCGTGATTCACCTTTCACAACAGTCGTGATAGAGTCTGTTATTTGCCAATAATTGCATAATCAATATAGTTTGTCTGCATTCATGTCGAGGGGCTTCATGTGATTCCCCTATCCCAACACTCAGGATCAGTGTCTTTGCCTCATCTAATTTTAGGCTATAGAATTATGTCTCCTACCTCTAGTCGTTAAGAAGAAAATATAAACAAAATCATATAATAAAAAATTAAAAGAAAATAAATATATGTCTCTTGCTATGACTTTTCAATCACGCTCCTATCTTTTCTTTTTCCAAGTCCACTTTTGAGTTCGAAGGTATTTGACCCTCTTTTCAGGATAATACGTTAGAGTCACATATAATCTTTTCTCTAAATCCAGGTCGAACTATATTTGGTGATCCTTGCTGGATGAGGGTATGCAGGCAACCTCCAAAGGTGCAACCATTTCCCAGTCCAAGTCTGGTGTCTGAGGGTATGTAACCCTCAATTTAGGTCAGTTGTGTAGGTCACGTAAATTTTCCATTTTTCCTATCCGGATCCAGTTTGAGGGTATTATACTCTCAATCCAAGTTAGTACATGAAAGTCAAGTACAATATTTTTTTTTCAGTCCCAGTCCTTTCTAAGTTCTCTATTAAAGGGCAGAAACCTTTGGTCTAGGTCAATATGAGGATGTCATACCTTCTTATCCCAGCTTTATTCTTAGTCGAGTCGGCCTCAGAAGGACCCAACCCGCCGCTCTCATCTTTATCTGGCCTCGTGGCTGTGTTACATAAGCTCCTCCCTAGGCCTCTGAGTGGAAGTGACAGGGGCAGCAGGCTCTGCAAAATTATGTCCGGCACTCAATCCACCTCTAGAAGGTGGCATCGAGGGGGTAGGTATAGGCACTTTAATCGTCTTTGTAGATGGCCATACACCTCTATCAAATCTCTCAAGGTGAATACCATATCCTTGAGACTATAGATCATCTGGTATTCAACAGTGAACTTGGAACCTATGAAAAGAAAATCATACGGATAGTTGACACAAGATAGCGTTTTAATCCCAAGCACATCATCATCCTTCTTCGGCCAAAGGATTTACTCCATCTCCTAGACTTTGCCCCTTAAAAACACTGGCAACATCCAAGAAGGGAACAAAATCCCTTTACAGACTCCTCTTCTTTTGTAACCCTTGCTCTTCCGGTCCCGAGCTGCTCTTGCCCGTTGTATCCTCTTCATCCACTCTACAGTCAAAGGAGGGGCTAAATCCTCTCGCATGAATACCTTGTAAGTACGAGGATCATGTGGCCACCCCAAGGAGGGTATAGCAGTCCCCCGAATTAGACTCTTTTGTAGCCCTTGGTCCCAAATACTCGTCCAATACATCTTTATAGGGAGGGGCCACCACAATATGAGCCTCAACATTAGTATGGTGCTGGAAGAACAACCTCTCCCCCAGGTAAAAATCCTCCTCGGAGTACCCTACTAGAAGAACCTGGCACGCGTGATTGGCAGCTTCTCTAGGTATGACTTATTTCCCTACCACTTGGATAAGGACACCTGAAGGGAAAACAGATGTGACTATTCATGAAATAAGCATAATAGGAAATTCAAAGACTAGAGTATAAATGAATAAATAACTCACAGTGGCCCCAACTCGCTCATCCCATAAATTCCACATGTACATTGCCGACTCAGCCTCATCCGTGTGCCCTTATCCCAGTCACGGTGAACGTGACCCCAAAACCTCGAAAGCCCAAATCTATGAGCAAAGGCAAAATGCGAGCAATATGTCTATCATGTGAATAAGAATGAGCCAAAAAGCTTGAGAGTGAAAACATAACTCCCAAACAGCACAATATCCATAAAGCTTGAGGTTTGCCTTTAGGATACTGTGCCCATCAATATATAGATGACCCGTGGGTGGAGTACCCCAGTCATTCTCCCCAATCTCTCCAACCTCCTCAAAAGCTCTTAAGCATCAGAGCTATACTGATTCATCCCTATTGCTGAACAAAGTGTTCCCCAGGACGTACAATAAGAATCCCCGGATGTATTTATCAATAGACACCTCGTCAACATCTCATAAAGTGATACCCTTATAGTAAAAATGGAGGGTACTGAGCAAATTAAAGCCGCTTTGAATCCAAGCAACTGGACCACGAGGTCATAGTCCTTATCAAGATCATAGGCCCATAGGATAGCCTTCCTCGAACGTGAATACTTGTGATATTCACAAAGTCATAAGGATTAAGCTTGGCCTCCTTGAATGGTAAATGGAATGTGTTGGTGGAATCCCACCAAAGCTCCGGTAAACACAAAAGATGTTTTTTACTCCGGGAAAATATGTACCCCATTCAAAAATAGATCAAAGCTGGTTTCCGCTATCCTACTCTCCACCGAATCCAGTACCTTCCCCCACCATACCCATACTAGATTCAGGGAGCCCCTACGACTGATGTTCAAGTGGAGAGGCTGCCCAAAACCAAAAGAAAAAGAAAGAACTTCAAAAGCCGTCCAGTTTATGCATAAGGTGCACAAAAAATAAGGAAGAAAATTATTGTGGGCCCCATTTTGCATGGAGTACCTCGTGTGTGGAAAAAAGTGTCAAAAAATGTGTGTAAATGAAAGATAATCGGTAGAAAACATACTGCATCGACGAAAAAGTGATGGCTTATATGCACATCTTCATCCACTGTGAGGATCGGGTGATCATTCGTCCCAATGTTGGGCCGAAATTTTAAACACATGCCCAATTTGAAGCCCACATTTGAGTTCTCTCCTAGTGCATTGGAACTCCATCTCTATTTGATGAATTAGAAAAGAATAGGGAGAGGTTCTATGAAGATGGGAAATATACGACCGAACCTTGGCACTCAATGACCAATTGTTCTGGATATTATTAGCTCCGGCTTTGAGTGATATTTCCAAAATTTCTTTTTATCTAAGTGACCAACCATGTCGGGGTGTTGTGGCTCCGGCTCTGGGATAGACGTCCGGTTCTGACTAAGCGACCAACCATTTGGACTCGTCGTTGGCTCTGACTCTTAGTCAAGCCTCTGCTTTATCTATTGACGACTCAAATCAATTTGGTGACTTCGGCATCTAGTAATACCATCCTCTTATCTGTCGACCATTTGTTCCCAACCTACTTTGGTGGCACCCAAGGGACCACTAAGGGTCCCGTTTTACACGACATGTCACATACTCAAGTCAGTCAAAGCAACACATACTCAAGTCATGTGAATTGTTCGTGAAACAACGTTGGCCTACCTTCCACCTTAGGGGGTCGGCCACCTACTTTGGTGATCGACGACCGTCGCTCTTGGCGGAGCGCCGTCTCCATGACTACCGTCGCTTGCAACCGCGCTCTGTCTCCCCGAAGACCGTCACTCCCGACCGCACGCCGACTCCATGGTGCTTGCCTCCCAAGGTTGCTCGCCATCTCCGCGACCCCTATTGTCTCCCATGCACCGACTTCGCGGCACTCGCTGCCTGCGGCTACGAGTCATCTTCACAACGCCAGTCATCGTCATTATGTAGACTCCACGGTGCCAGTCGCATGCGGTCGCTCCCTACCATGCCCCTGGCTCTCTGTCACACTACCATGCCCCGACACCTCACTCACTTTACTATGCCCATGCATTGTGCCGCTAATAAAGCCATGACCCAGGCTCTCTGTCACAATGTCGTGCCCTGACTCCTCACTCACTCTACTGTGCCCAGCACCGAATCGCTGATACAGGAGTGACCCCAGGCTCTCTGTCACAATGCCGTGCCCCGGCACCATACACACTTCATCGTGCCCATGCGCCACAATCATATTACATGCCCCCCGACACACCACACTAATTCACCACACTATGCGCCCCCACCATGGACTTGGAACATGCTTCAACCCACTTTCCGGAGTGTGCAGTATTCCACAATGAAAGGCCACTCCTTCGAGAGACTATCTCTGCCAGGGAGCTTTTCAACTCCTTTTTTGCCAGGTAGACGGTTCCTCTGGGATGCTACCTCAGCTCGTTAGGTAGACGGCTCCTCCGCGATGCTACCTTGATGCTCTCCGAGTGCTTCGGCACAAGGACTCACCCACGGGGATAGGCAACTCCTCTGGGACACTATCTCTACGAGAAAGTTTTAACTCCCCTTCTGCCAGGTGGATGACTCCTCCGGGATGCTACCTTGGCTCGTCAGGTAGATGGCTCCTCCGGGATGCTACCTCGACGCGCTCTGAGTGCTCCGACACAAGGACTCACCCGTGGGGATAGGCGACTCATCCGGGACACTATCTCTCTTAGGGAGCTTTTCAACTCCCCTTCTGCCAGGTAGACGGCTCTTTCAGGATGCTACCTCAGCGCGTTAGGTAGACGGTTCCTCTAGGATGCTACCTTGATGCGTTTCGAGTGCTTCGGCACAAGGACTCACCCGCAGGGATAGGCGACTCTTCCGGGACACTATCTCCGCCAGGGAGATTTTAAACTCCCCTTCTACCAGGTAAATAGCTCCTCCGGGATGCTACCTCTGCCTGTCAGGTAGACGACTCCTTAACGATGCTACCTTGATGCGTTCTGAGTGCTCCAACACAAGAACTCACCCTCGGGGATGGGCGACTCCTTCGGGACACTATCTTCGCCAGGGAGTTTTTCAACTCCCCTTTTGCCAGGTAGACGGCTCTTCCGGGATGCTACTTCAACCCGTCAGGTAGACGATCCTCCCAGATGCTACCTTGATGCATTTCGAATGCTCCGGCACAAGGACTCACCTACTGGGATATGCGACTCCTCCGGGACACTATCTCTGCCAGGGTACCTGCGTGACTGGCCTACGTGATCCGACACTGGGGGCTTGTGTCGGTACCTCTAAGGACTATTACCCCTGGGTCACTCCAAGACGAGAGCAGATCTTCAGAGGGCATCACCCTTAGTTCGCCTAGCAGCTGGGCGTCAGGTCTTCCCCACCGCTACCAGGCCTGTGGGTCTTTGCAAGGGCCTTGGGTTGGTGACTAGATCAAGGGGATTCTCTAGCCACATCAACGCTGTGGGAACCAGTTTTTCCAAATAGACAGAGCGAGGCTGTGCGGGGCAGGTCGGGTGAATATGCAATTCGACAGTCCATGGAGCACCGGCAGCTGTGGACCCATCAGTGACCTGTCACTCCCCAGAAGCGCCACGTGTCGCCTGATGACATCATTATCTCAATCTCTATAAATAGGGCCTTGAGAATTCATCTGGAGAGATTTTCCTCATTTGATAATTTTACTTTCTCACTCTAGAATCCAAATCTTCTAGAATTCTAGAGAGAGAAACAAACAGGACCTTGACTCTGGACCTAAGCATCGGATTGTAACTGTCGTTGTATATTCACCGTGCGTCATTGCCCTTGCAGTACTGCCACCCTCAGGCTCTATTTGGGAAGCCCTTAGTCTCTGTCCTTGCTCCATCCTTACTGTGTCCGACATCATCATACTTGATATTTGACTTGAACTGCATTCCTTGTGGCACCTCCAAGTCGACTGCGAACCCACTTTCCTTGGCATCACCATTCAAATCAATTTGGTGGCTCCGACAATAAAGAAAATTCCCTTTTGTATATCTCCCACTACAAGAAAATTCAATTTAAAAGTGGATATTCCCTCGGTAAAGACTTTTAGCAACGGACTGTCCGTCGTTAAAAGTCCGTTGGTTAAAACCCCATTGCTAAAAGATTAGCGACGGGATTTAGAAGTCTGTGAGCAAAATTTTAATTTTTACCTATAAAATTAATTACTTTTAGCGATGAAATTTTCCGTTGCTAAAGGCATTTTCTATATTATGTCTTGTTTTTGAATTTTTTGAAAAAAATTAAAAGAACTTTAGCGACAGAATTTTCATCGCTAAAAGTCCACAAACAATTTAATTCTTTAAACTAGGATTCATTCTTTACCAAATTTTTAGTAATACAAATAAAATTTAAATCATACGCAATACCAATTAACACTCAATACAACAAATTATATGTTCACTAAATACAATAGATCGCATACAAATCCCAAAAATAAATTATAAGTTTTATTGAAATTAAAAAAACACAAATCAAGATCCTCGCTCTGATCTATCCACAATTGTTAGTTATTTCTCTTTATCGATCATAATCTGAAAGGAATGAACAAAATGAATAGAAAAAGGCTACTTGTTAAATTTCAACAAAAAAATCCAGCCAAAACTAGCTACAAGAAATTATGTAAAAATCATAGAGCCCTATAAGATGTTCAAATTAGACTATTCAAGGGCACCTTTTTATCAATAAAAAACCACCACAGTCGTGATGTTTCGCATAATCTTGCTCATTGTTCTAAACTCCTTCACAATAAAACAGTTCTCCATTATGAGATATTTTTTTTCACAAGGTTTCACCATATTAAAACTGTATCATATACCCAAATTTTGTCACACTATATAATGTATATACCGCATTATCGAGAGTGCCAACACCGATTATAGATGGAGCATATGTCTTCTTATCTACCTAAACTTTAAATACCCTTCCAAGCCTCCCAAAAACCTCTAACATAGAAATTATACCAGTCATGCTATTGGTGATAAACTATACTTCGGAATTTGCTTCATTACACATGCAAATATAGTAGTATGTTGTTACATTTTATCACCCGTACTATTCATATTTTTGTTGTAGGTAATACAAATTAAAGTCTAACATTCCAAAAGGCTGTAGCCATGACTGTGGTTAGCAAATCCCATGGAGGAGCTTTTCACTTTTTCTCCGTGACACATGCACACGGACTTTGCTATTAACATTCTTTTTGTAACACCCCGACATTTTTTAACTAATTAATTAAAACAGCGAATAAACTTTTAGCGTCGATATATTTATTAGAAATTTTAGCTATGAAATTTTTAGTTAGCACCGATATTTTAAGTAGTGACCGTTTGCGACAAATTTTATTTAGGAACCATAAGTTATAGTTTATGTATAAAAATTGTAAGTTATATTGATTGAGGTCTTTAGCAACGGTTAGCATGGCCACATTTTTATCGACAACTTCTAGCAACGATATATATTTTTTATGTACTTAACGTTGACGTATATATTTTTAACAATGAATTTTTATTTAGTTAATGTTGATATTTTTATGTAACCACTTTTAACGAGAAATAGTGAAGCAGAATAGCGTAACAACTGGTAATAAATTTTCTTAACACGCAATTTATCGTAAATAATTTTATTTTGGACCATTTCACAATAACTAAAGATTCGGGTAAATTTTGAGCGAAAATGAAAGCTTAAGGGGGTTTTCTGTGATTTTTGAATTAGGGTTTTTATTTTATATATATATACGTATTCATGGGGTAGCCGTCCACCATGGGATTGTGGTATCAGTATGTGCGTGAGAGAGGGATCTCTATGGTTAGTGTATATGTGTTTGCGGGTAGTATTTGAGGAGGAGAAGGGGCTGCCAAAACAGCCCCATGTACAGCGAATGGGTGTTGTGGTCAGTGAAAAGGAAATGGAAGCCATGTCATAGGGTTGGATTATGTGGGTTTGTGCGAGTGTTTGGGTAGGAGAAAATGGCATTGCCGTGAACAGCCATGGCTGCTGTGTTTACGACACCGCCATGGTACGACAAGGAAACTACATGGCTATCCAAGATAGATTTAGGTGTGTTAATGTGCAAGTATACATGTGGGTACATGTATATGTTTGTGTGTGAAAGAAGTATGTGTTCTAGTGTGTTTTATGGTGGGTAAAAGGTGAGTGCAGTGTGTGAGTTTGTGGTTGTGTGTGTGTATATATTGCAAGCTTTAAGTGTGACGTGAGTCAGTGGCTTGCTGTGACAATGGAGCCCATATTTAGAATGTATTGTGGAAGGAGATGCTTGATTGTATGTGTGGTGGAGCTGTACTTCCTTATAGAAACTTGTTGGTAAAGATGAAATATAGATTTTCTTTAATGCAATTAGGTTTCAAGGGAATGGTGAAATGGGTCTGGTGCATTTGTGTATATGTTGAGTGAATGAAGTGTGGGTGCTTGAAAAGAAAAGATGGAGTGGGAGAGAAACCTCACTGCCGTAGGGTAGTGGGTGTAAGGTACAAGGTGTGTGAGTTCTTGTTGTGTTCAAGTGTGTGACTTTGTTTGCAAATTGTTTATGTGTTCTCTGTGTGCTCAGTGTGTGCTTGGTGGGTGAGTGCGTGTGAAATGCTTATTGTGTGTATGTCTAGTGTGTGAGTGTAATGTGACTGTGGTGTGAGTGTTTGCGTGTGGTGTTGTGTGGGTGAATGCGTGTGTAGTGCAGTGTCTGTGAGTGTGTGTGTGTGTGAAGCTGCCAGGGGCAACTGTGTATGGGTATGTTTATGTGAGGTAATGTGTGTATATTTGCAGGAGTGCATGAGGTGAGGCAAGCAGGCAACAGTGATAGTGTGTGATAGTGTGTGTGTGTGTGTGTGTGTGTGTTATGTGTAAAAAGGATGTGTGTTATAGCATGCAATGTTGTGGGTGTTTGTGGGTTCTTGAGTGTGTGCTTGTGTGGGTATTGTGTGTGTATATGTGTGAGTTGTGTGTTGTCCAAGTGAATGTGAAGATGATTGTGTGCAGACATGGAGACAAAGGGAAGTGACTGCGTAGGTGAAAAAGGGAAGAAGAAGAAGAGAAGTACGGAACGGATAATTTGGGTTAGCGTTAGGATCGACACATACATAGACTAGCGTACGGTTATTGTTAGAAAATAAAATTTTATAGTGTAATATGCTAGACTATATTAGAATTTTTGACAATTTTTTTTAATTTTCTAAAATCATATGTAATTTTAATAATTTCTATAAGCTTAGATTTGTAAAATTCTTTTGAAGCCTTTAAACCCTGGAAATATTCTGGAAAAAATTAGAATAATGTCTCTATGGTATAAATAAGACTCGGTTTGAATTTGATTATTTTTTGAGTTGATTTTCTATGGCTTTCGTATCGTATTAGTTTTAGCAAAATAAATAATTTAAAAATAGTTTTCATGCCTTTTAATTTCTGATTTAAATTTTTATACATATTTTAAAGCTGTTAAAAAAATTATGGGACTTTATCTTCAACTAGAAGCAATTTTGGAAATTTATGAGTTTTATTGCAATTAAAGAAATTATTTTAATTTGAAAAATATTCAAAATTTCAGAAAATTCATATTTTTTACTTTTATTATGTTTTAAGCAATAAAAGTATTTTATTGTAATTTACTATGAATTTTGAGATATCGTTACGTGTTAAAGAGCGTACAGAGTTCTCGGTTAGGCTGACCGCGTGCAGGGCGCGGTTTGAGTTGTGCGATTTCGGGTTAGAAGTAAGTATTATTTGTGTATTTGATATTAGGTCTATAGTATTGTAGTATAAATTGTCTTCTAGCATATGGAATATCAATCTAGGTTTATTCAGAAAATATTGATTGAGGTTGGTAGCATCGCTTAGCTTGGACCGAGGTAAAGATTTTCTCTTCAAACCCTACTCATTATTCTGAATTCAAATGTTTTATTATGAAAGATTTACAAACTTTATTGAGATCTGATTTTATGTTTGATATAAAGATGGAAGAAATTCTATCCAAACCCCATTTCGTTATTCTGTTTTCAAATGTTTAGAATAACAGTTTTACAGAATACATTGATTGTTGATTTCTACGATTGTATAAAAATATTTTTTTTAAATTGCCCATGAAACCCAAATTTGAGTCAGTTAGCGATCGTTTGAAATTCTGATTCACACTCATCTGTTTATTGACTCAATCATCGCAAAATATTTTCAATTCTATTTATTGCTTCTCAATGTTGACATGAGTTCTGTATTGTTGGAGTTATAAGGATGGTCTGTTGGTTGAGTTAAACTAGTACCTAGATGGACTAGTCAGTGTACATATACATATGTAAATCATATCGAGCACTGTCAGGGTGGCTTTGTTATATTGTAATGTTTCATGTTTCTCTTTTATTGCACTGAAGTGTTTTGAAATAATTATTGATTCAAGAGATTGAGTTGATACTCTTCCCTATGTTTATACTGGAATGTTGTGGTTTTCTTTGATAAACCCTTTTAAAATTATCATTTTATTGTATAAAGAAAATTATTTGAAATCGTTCTGTTTTTTCGTTTTAAAAGCTATTATTTGGTTTAAATATAAAATCGTCTGAATTGTTTTTGTTGTTTAAATCTTTGTTAGACCTTACTGAGCTCTCGAAAGCTCACTCGCCTTTGACTTCTTTTCTGCAGGTAGTAACCATCGTTAGGTGCTTGAGTAAGGATTAGAGCTGAGTCAGGAATATTGATTTAAGTTAGTATTGAACATTAGAACCCTGTGTGGGTAAGATTCTATTTAGATTGCTTTTTAGAGAACTTAAATGTCTCTGTTTACTACCATATGTATTAGTGATTTGAGGGAGTGCATTGATTAGAAGCACTGGAATCAGTACTCATAGTTGGTTATTTGAAATCGGGGGTTTTATGTCATTAAGTATTGATTGTTTTAAATAGTCCGGGAGTTCGGAGTGATAACGCTCTGGAAAAGTCCGTGTGTTAAAGCTCCAAATTCTGGAATGTTACAGTTGGTATCAAAGCTTAGGTATATGATTCTGTAGACTTTAGAAGCGAGTCAGGGAAAGCCTAAGTTTTGACAAGAGCGTTAGCAAAAACTTTAATAACAGAGTACGATGTGAAAGCGTAGATGGGTATATCATTTGATTTAAGGCATTGATGTGTGAGTGCTTACAAGAATTGTCTAAATATTTTGAAGTTGAGTAATGATAACCGGTTGTTTCGATTATGAAACCCTAGGTTATATTCGAAATCATATATGACAGCGAAATGTTCTCAATTGCTTTTGATGATTTTGACTCACATTTTGGAAGTTACATGTAAGATTCGGTTACACCTTCAATTGGGAGTTACCTAGTGAGAGCGTAGTGATTCGATATCATAAGTGAAATTTCGAGGACAAAATTTTATAAGTGGGGGAGAGTATAACACCCCAACATTTTTTAACGTATTAATTAAAACATCGAATAAATTTTTAGAGTCTATATTTTTATTAGAAATTTTAGCGATAAAATTTCTAGTTAGCACCGATATTTTAAGTGGCGACCGTTGGCGACAAATTTTATTCAGGAACCATAAGTTATAGTTTATGTATAGTAATTGTAAGTAATATCGATTGAGGTCTTTAGCGACGATTAGCTTGACCAAATTTTATCGACAACTTCTAGCGACGATACAGTTTTTTTATATACTTAACGTTGACGTATATATTTTTAACAATGAATTTTCGTTTAGTTTGCATTGATATTTTTATGTAACCACTTTTAGTGAGAAATAGTAAGTGGGATAACGTAACAGCCATTAATAAATTTTCCTAACACGCAATTTATCATAAACAATTTTATTTTGGACCATTTCACTATAATTAAAGATTCGGATAAATTTTTGAGTGACAAATGAAAGCTTCAGGGGGTTTTCTGTGATTTTTGAATTAGGGTGGAGAGAGAGAGAGAGAGAGAGCAGAGGAAGGAAGCCCAAATGCCAGAGATCGGATTATCTTCTCCGGTAAGATTTTTAACTCTTATTTTCTTTAGTTTACTTAGTGATTTAATGGGGAGAAGGGATGTGACTATGGTATCAGTATATACGTGAGAGAGGGATCTCTGTGGTTAGTGTACATGTGTTTGTGGGTTATATTTGAGGAGAAGAAGGGGCTGCCAAAATAACCCCATGTACATCGAATGGGTGTTGAGGTCGGTGAAAAGGAAATGGGCAGCCATGCCATAGGGTTGGATTATGTGGGTTTGTACGAGTGTTTGGATAGGAGAAAATGGCATTGCCGTGAACAGCCATGGCTGTCGTGGACATGTGTTTGCGGTGCCACCATGGTACGACAAGGAAACTACACGGCTGTCCAAGACAGATTTAGGTGTGTTAATGTGCAAGTATACATGTGGGTACATGTATATGTTTGTTTATGAAAGAAGTATGTGTTCTAGTGTGTTTTATGGTGGGTAAAAGGTGAGTGCAGTGTGTGAGTTTATGGTTGTGTGTGTGTGTGTGTGTGTGTGTGTGTGTATTGTAAGCTTTGAGTGTGCTGTGAGTCAGTGGCTTGTTGTGACAATGGAGCCTATATTTAGAATGTTTTGTGGAAAGAGATGCTTGATTGTATGTGTGGTGGAGCTGCACACTTCCTTACAGAAATTTGTTGGTAAAGAGGAAGTATAGGTTTTCTTCAATGCAATTAGGTTTCAAGGGAATGGTGAAATAGGTCTGGTGCATTTGTGTATATGTTGAGTGAATGAAGTGTGGGTGCTTAAAAAGAAAAGATGGAGTGGGAGAGAAACCCTACTGCCGTAGGGCAGTGGGTTTAAGGTACAAGGTGTGTGAGTTTTTGTTGTGTTCAAGTGACTTTGTTTGCAAATTTTTTATGTGGTCTCTATGTACTTGGTGGGTGAGTGCGTGTGAAATGCTTGTTTTGTTTATGTCTAGTGTGTGAGTGTAGTGTGAGTGTTTGCATGTGGTGTTGTGTGGGTGAATGCGTGTGTAGTGCAGTGTGTGTGAGTGTGTTGTGTGCTAGTGTGTGTGTGTGTGTTGTGAAGCTGCCAGGGGCAGCTGTGTATGGGTGTGTTTATGTGAGGTAATGTGTGTATATTTGCAGGAGTGCGTGAGGGTGAGGCAACCAGGCAACAGTGAATGTGTGTGACAGTGTGTGTGTATATTATGTGTAAATATGATGTGTGTTATAGCATACAGTGGTGTGTGTGTTTGTGGGTTCATGACTGTGTGCTTATGTGTGAGTTGTGGTTGTTCAAGTGAATGTGAAGAGGACTTGCGATGACATGGAGAAGAAGGGAAGTGACTGCGTAGGTGAAAAAAGGAAAAAGAACAAAAGTACGGAACAGGTGATTTGGGTTAGCGTTAGGATCGACACGTACATAGACTAGCGTACGGATATCGCTAGTACTTAAAATTTTACAGTGTAATCTGCTAGACTATCTTAGAATTTTTGGCAAATTTTTCTAATTTTCTGAAATCATATGTATTTTTAATATTTTCTGCAAGTTTAGACTTGTAAAATTCTTTTGGAGCCTTTAACGCTGAAAATGTTCTGGGAAAAATTAGAATAATGTCTATATGGTATAAATAAGACTCAGTTTGAATTTGATTATTTTTGGAGTTTATTTTTTATGGCTTTTGTAATGCATTGTTTTTAGAAAAATGAATAATTTAAAAATAGTTTTAATGCCTTTTAATTTTTGATTTAAATTTTTATACATATTTTAAAGTTGTTACATAAATTATGGGACTTTATCTTCAACTAGAAGCAATTTTGGCAATTTACGAGTTGTTATTGCATTTAAAGAAATTATTTTAATTTGAAAATATTCAAAAATTCAGAAAATTCATATTTTTAACTTTTATAATGTTTTAAGCAATAAAAGTATTTTATTGTAATTTATTTTGAATTTTGAGATATCGTTACGCGTTAAAGAGCGTACAGAGTTCTCGGTTAGGTTGGCTGCGTGCGGGGCGCGCTTTGAGTTTTGCGATTTCTAGGTTAGAAGTACGCATCGTTTGAGTAATTGTTGCTAGGTTTGTAGTATTGTCGTATAGATTGTCTTCTAACATATGGATTGCCAATCTATTTTTATTCAGAAAATATTGATCGAGGTTGGTAGCATCGCTTAACTTGGACCGAGGTAAGGATTTTCTCTTTGAACCCTACTCATTATTCTGAATTCAAATGTTTTATCATGCAAGATTTATAAACTTCATTGAGATCTGATTTTATGTTTGATATAAAGATGGAAGAAATTCTATCCAAACCCTATTTCGTGATTCTGTTTCTAAATGTTTAAAATAACAGTTTTACAGAATATATTGATTGTTGATTTCTATGAGTGTATACAAATATTTTTTAAAACTGCCCATGAAACCCAAATTTGAGCTAGTTAGTGATCGTTTGAAATTATGATTCACACTTATATGTTTATTGACTCGATCATCGTAAAATATTTTCAATTCTATTTATTACTTCTCAATGTTGACATGAGTTAGTAACGTGGGAGTTATAAGGATGGTCTGTATTGTTGGAGGATGGTCTGTTGGTTGGGTTAAACAAGTACCTAGATGGACTAGTTAGTGTACATAGGCATATGTAAATCGTATCGAGTACTGCCGGTGTGATTTTGCTATATTGTACTGCTCATGTTCAATGTTTCTTGTTTCTCTTTTATTGCACTGAAGTGTTTTGAAATAATTATTGATTCAAGGGATTGAGTTGATACTCTTCCCTATGTTTATATTGAAATGTTGTGGTTTTCTTTGATAAACCCTTTTACAATTATCATTTGATTATATAAAGAAAATCATTTGAAATTATTCTATTTCTCAGTTTTAAAAGTTGTTATTTGGTTTAAATATAAAATTGTCCCAATCATTTTTGTTGTTTAAATCTTTGTTTGACGTTACTGAGCTCTCGAAAGCTCACTCTCTTTTGACTTCCTTTCTGCAGGTAATAACCAACGTTAGGTGCTTGAGTAAGGATTAGAGCTGAGCCAGGAATATTGATTTAAGTAAGTATTGAAGATTAGAACCCTGCGTGGGTAAGATTCTATTTAGATTGCTTTTTAGAGAACTTAAATATCTCTGTTTACTACCATATGTATTAGTGATTTGAGGGAGTGCATTGATTAGAAGCTCTGGAATTAGTACTCATAGTTGGTTATTTGTAATCGGGGTTTTTATGCCATTAAGTATTGATTGTTTTAACCACTCCGGGAGTTCTGAGTGATAACGCTCCGGAAAAGTCCAGGTGTTAAAGCTCCAAAACTCTGGGATGTTACACTTTTACTCCCCGATGTACACACATAAACAAACAAACAAACAGATAAAAGAATGGAGGTAACTTGTGGCCCTCACACATCTCTCGCTAACTTTTCCACCATTTTTCGCCCTTTCTGATCAAAATTCTCATTCCTCCCACCACCCAAATATCTCCCCCCAAGCCGTCTTCACATTCCATCCTTCATTGTCCACTATTTGGTCATTCAGATTGTGAGCAATTATTAAATAACGAACCCCATAATTTAATTTAAACAAATGTAGTTTGGCATAAATTAACTTAATTGCATCGTAGTACTTGACTGGTGTCGCAACTTTCTTTAAGATTTGTACTGTAATGTTTATTAATTTCTCAATCATATGCAGTAACACAAAGCCAAAAATTGAAGAAGGGGAATTAAAGAGATAAATTACCGTTGGCGAAAAGGGAACTCGTCATCGGCTTGTCGCAGCCAACCGGTGGATCTGGGTTGGAGACTAGAGAGAGATGCAAGAATGGTCGCCGACTCGCCACTGCCACCGCCGATCAGTGCCAGCAGTCGCATTCTCGAAGAGGCCTAAGAGATGCGAAAATGAAGGAGTCGGTTGAGTCTAGAGAGATGCGAGAGTGGAGACAGTAGGGTGAGGGAGGCGAGATGGGGACAGGATGGCGTCGGAGGCCAGCGGCGAAGGTGGGTGGCATAAGTTATTATGTGTGAAGGGGGTGAGAAAAGAGGACGAAAGCAAGCGACTAGAGAATGAGAAATAGAAAGAGAAAGTAGTCTTTCCTTGGTTTTAGTCATCGTTAGCGACGGATTTTTAGCTATCGCTAAAATTCGTCTCTAAAGATCATTAAAAAATTATAAAGACATAGATTTTTACCGACGGACGCAATCTGTCGGTAAAAATCCGTCACTAAAAACCTTTCTTGAGAAAAAAAAGGGAACAAATGGAAATTTTTTCAAAATAACATTTAGCGACAGATTTTTCGTCGCTAATATCCTGTATGCAAAACTCCGTTGTTGAAGATCTTTGCCAATAGAAAATTCCGTTGGCAAAGATTTTTAGCGACGGACTTTTACTGATGGGAAAATCAGTCAGTAAAAGCCACTTTTAGCGACGGAATGAAATCCATCGCTAAAAAGTCATTTTCTTGTAGTCTTCAATCTAGTGACTCCAGTATCTAGATATACGGCTTGGTTCGTTGACCATTTAAATCGACTTGACGGCTCTAACAATGGACAAGGTTATTATTTCTTTACATATCTAGATGACCATTCAAACCGATTTGATGACTCCCGCCTCGATTTTGTCTGTTGACCATTCTAATAGATTTGGTGGCACTAGCAACCGATAAAATTCCATTCATATATTCCTAGATATATAACTGATTGTTGTTACTATTGGCTCTGGCTTTTAAGGATATGTCCTTAAGGCTAAGTGACTAATCGTCGTTACTATTGGCTCCGGCTCTTACTCATAAGCCTTTGGTCCATCTACACAACCAACTATTGTTATAGTTGGCTCTGACTTTTAGATGTGCTTTCATGTTTAAGCGACCAATTGTTGTCACTATTCGCTCCACCTTTTAGACATAAATTTTTATTTAGCCATTGACGATCATATGTTGGTACTGTTGGCTCTAGCTTCTAAGGATGCCCCTTTGTTTGGAGACCAATTATTGTTATGTTGGCTCCAGCTTCAGACAAGGTTCGACTTTACTTTCCCTTGTAACATGGTTCAATGACTAATCAGTGTTATTGTTAACTCTAGCTTTGAACAATATCTCTATCTTTTCCAAACTAAACCAGTCTATTTTCTGCTCAGAGGATATGTAAGAAGTTTTGTAAGGGTATACCCTTATATCTGTGCAAAGATCCGTGAGTCTGTCCAGAGTCTTGTGGTCTTTTCTATATTTCACTACAAAAATAAGTTGTATTTTGATGATTTTTACCCACACACGAGCTCTTTCACCGAGGGGCTTTGTAGACCCCCCCAAATTTGTAATCGTTTTTTATTAAATAATTATTAGGTTTCATTATTAATTATGGTTTATTATTAAGTTTTAAGCCTGATAATATAACTTAATTAATTTAGTTCAGTCCAGTTGTCTAGTCCAGTCCAACTATGTCAGTCCAGCCAGATGTCTAGATTGTGATTTGTCTAGAAGATTTAAGGAATTATTTGTGATTTATCTTTGATGTAAGTGATTAAACCATTGAGTTACGAGAAATGAGAAGATAATTGTCGAATCTAGTATATCCCACCTAGACAATCAGATATTATTACTAAATTAGGGTCACATATAATGTCTCCAAATTCAAAAAAATAAATTATAAAATTATGGGATGAACCGACTGGTTTGTCAGCTGACTTTTTGCATTTTCTCAAATATTTTATCTTATCATCAAATGAAAGATTGGTATACCCATCTTAATTATCTTTGGCGTCCTAGACCTCTTTAAATAGAGCTATTGGCCTACATTTTCAGAGTCCCAGCTTTTTCTCCCTAAAGCTTTTATACCATATCTCTTAGAAGTGGTGTATCATCTCTGAAGAAAAGCTAGCCCTTCATATTTTACTTTGAAGGAGTCTCAAGTCTCTTGCGTCGTGGATCCTTTTCAAAGCGTTCCCTAGTCCACTAGACAAGCAGGCTCGCGACGTGTATTTTAAAGTTTTTAGTGTAGTTTAGTAGTCTAGAATTATTTTCTATTTCCCGCAATGACATTTCATTTTTCGTACAAAAGTCCTAAAAATGAGTATTTTTATTTCTTAGTTTTGAGTCTAAGGCCGAAATGTAGGTTGCTTCTCGTAGGACCAAAGTCGAACTATGATGGTTTTGATTTTTATTTCTCCGACCAGATACATAAGCCATTCGACCCTCTGATGTTGAGTTGAAACCAATTACATAGAAGTAGGCTTTGGATTTTATGCATATTTATGTGTTTATATTTTAAAAAGGACAAAAAGCCAATAGAAATAAAGTAGAGACTGAAAGGGTATGGTGGGTGCCTGACACCTTCCTGTCATATAACTTAGTCCTTGGACCTATCTCTCTGTTTTCAATAGATTAGATGTCTTTTGGACACTTATTGAATCATTTTTGGGGTTTTCTTATTTTTTATTTAATTAAATAAGATGGCAACTCCCTAAAATCTCTTTCAGGAATTTTTTAAGGCGGTTCGCTACGCTTATAAATTCAAAAAGTGTGTTTTTAAGGAAAAAAAAACTTTAGCCATTTAACCTCTTGGGATCTTTCATACATTGGGGCTAAACTCATATCCGTTTGGTTGAAGTCATATTGTTTTGTCATTAAAAGAAACATCAATGATCTTTCAAATTCTTTAGCGTAAAAATGTTTAAATTTAGCGAAAAAGGTTGTAACTTAGCCTCACTGTGTTAAAACACAAAAACACCCTTATTATTTAAAACCTTTATTTTATAAAAGGTATTTGAAGAAAAAAATGTTTAACCATTTAACCCCTTGTGTATGAAAAATCCAGAGTTTGTCAAGCCAAAAAAAAGAAAATCATTTGAGCTCTAATGAATTGGAGCCTTTATTAATTGAGTTTCACCTAATCCTATAACCCCAGAGAATATAATATACAAAAAGAATAAAAACATGAAGAGCATATTACTATGCTAATATTTGGTATTTTAGGCTACAATGGTACATAAAAGAAGACGAGATCATGCTTATTTGGGTATTCAATTAACTCTTATTCGAATCTAGGATTATTTATCTGCCATGATCTCAAATTACAATTAGAAGTAGAATGGTATGATCTAGCCATTCTTACAAGTCATGATTACATATGCATTTTAAAAATCCTAGAAAACTCTAATTTTATGATAGTTTCCTTAAACTAATATGTCCCTATTTAATGTCTGGAATTGAACTTCAGTTCCGATTGCTTCATTATACTAATATTCTATATTGAGATATACACATGCAAAATAGTTCAAATCTATAGTGTTGTAACAACATGCCATTGTGAAATAAAGCTAATCATTGAATTTTGACGCAATATTCAATTTAGTTGAAGGTAAACTATCGCCTTTTGCCTAAAAGGTTATAGAAAACTTTGTTATATGTAAGTTGTCTTTTTGGTCTAATTTGTTCTAGAAGATATAGTAGCTTTATGATAGTTTAGCTTTAATGTGAATGGAGGTTGGTTTTGATAGGACTTTTTAGTAACTAGGGAGCATGCAAGAGTTTAAGGGTGACCTTATAAAGTTTTCGTAGGATTTTTTTCCCTTTTTTGTAAATGCCCAAAACGACCCTTAACCCCCAATAATAATATATAGTTTCAATAAGGCAGTTTAAGGAAAGATGCTTGATACTTTATGAGAAGCCAAAAACGCACTTCTTTGCTAATAACACTCTAATCAAAAAAGGATATGCGAAAGAAAGTTTTAAGTAAAAAATACCCCTATTTAACCCTAACCTTTTTATGAAGACTTCAATTTAAACAAAAAAAATGGTATTTTAGGGAAAAAAAAAAGAGTAGTCATTTATTCCCATACGTGCTTTTGTAAATGTATATAAATAGATTTTCGTCAAAGTTAAGCACTAAAAAAGTTAAATTTAATGGAAAACTTAAATTTAAGTGCTAAAAAAGTTAAGCGCTGAAATTGTAAAACTAAAAACTCTAAGCGACTAAATTTTTATTGAAAAATAAGTTAGTCTGTTTGGTAAACTAAAAATAAATGTCTGAAAATTACTCTATTCACAAATTTGTCCTGTTTACCAATATTATGCATTTATATATGTAATTTATTAATTTTTTTGTCAAAATTGTGTTGGTGGTGGTGGCGGCAGTGAGGATGTAGCAATAATGGTGGTGGTGGTGGTGGCGGCGAAAAGGTATCAGTGATGCCGATCGTGGTGCGTGAAGACGTAGTATTGGTAATTATGGTGATAGCGATCGGCTGTGACATGGCGGTCGTAGCAATGGTTGTAGTGTGGTTGATATTTTGATGGTTTTGACGGACATGGACATAGTGGCGGCGGTGATGGTGTGGTAGAGGTGAAGGTGTACTTGTGGTAGTGGTGGTGGTTATATTGGCTAGGTAGGGGGTAATTTTGTTGTTGTAGCAAAAGGGAATAATGGGTATGGTGATGGTTATAATGTGGTGGAGGCGGTGTTGCCAATAAATTAATTGAGATAACATCATGATGGTAATTGTTCTTTTTATGTAAAATTATGCTAAATAACTTTTGACCATCTCATTTAGAACTAAGGGATAAGCATTAAGTAAGTTCATCCTGACTTCAAATTTTAACATATTTTTGGTAAGAATTAAGTTTTTTAGTTATACAATGTTAAGCATTATCAAACACACTTCATTGAAAATCATTGAAAAACTTTAAGTTTTAAGTGATTAATTGCGTTATCAAACACACCATGTTTGATAAAACTGAAATTTAAGTGCTGAAAAAATTAAGCCCTGAACTCGTAAAAATTGAAAACTTTAAGTGACTGAATTTTTACTGAAAAATAAGTTAGTCTGTTTGGTAAACCACAAGTAAATTTCTGAAAATTGTTACATTCACCAATTTACCCATTTCACCAAATTTATGCATTTATTTATGTACTTTATATAACTTTTTTTGACCAAAATCGCATTGGTGGCCGTGGCAATAGAGTAATGGTGGTGGTGGTGGTGATGGCAACAGAAAGGTGTCAATCGTGGCAGTAGTGGTGGGTGAAGATGTGTATGATGATAATTATGGTGTTAGCGATAGGCAAGGACATGACGGTCATGGCAGTGATTAGAATGTGGTATATATCAAGATGGTTTTGGGGGACATGGACGTTTTGACAACGGTGATGGTGTGATGGAGGTGGTGATGGCAGCGTTCTAGTGGTGGTGTTGGCTGTGATGGTTGTGGTGGTATAGTGGCTAGGTCCTGAGAATTGTGGTGATGGTAGCAAATGGGAATAATGGTTGCGTTGGTTGTTGTAGGATGGAGGAGGCGGCGTTGCCAGCAAATTGATTGATGCGGTTTCATGGTAGTAATTATTCTTTTTATGTAAAATTATGTTAAATAATTTTTAAACATCTCACATAGAATTAAGTGATGGACATTAAGTAAGTCCACCATGATTTAAAGTTTTAGTCTATTTTTGATAGGATTTAATTTTTCAAGTGATACAACATTAAGCATTATCAAACACATTTAATAAATAGAAATTATTGAGAATACTAAGTTTTTTAAGTGCTTAATTATGTTATCAAATCCTACCTTATTCTAAGATCGTTTGGAACGATTATCTTAAAAATCAATTGGAGTTAATGAAAACGGAGAAAATGACAGGCCAATGGGGCTTGGAAAACAGAACAAATTGTCCAATGGGAACAAACTAGAAAATGTTAGACCAACATATAACCTACCTAAGCTGATTTCCAAACAAGAGTCAACTTTGGTGGGAACCAATGCCTATTTGTAACCAAAAAACAATGGTCAATGCTAAACCTAAGTACTGATCTCGATGCATGGGATGATTAGCTGTGGCCCATTATCTTCGTGCCGTGATAGGCGTCCAAATCATTATTGTTAGCATTTTGCCATCACATGATTAACTATAAACACAGCAGGTTAGCACTAAGTTTTGTATATTAAAGTGGACTTTGGAGGAAAGCTGAGATTATGATTAATGGTGTCCTTTTCATAACTATAAATATAGCCACCATTATTTTACCTGAAATAATAAAGGATGAAAGGAAAGGTCTACTGTTTAGCTTTGAACTATGTCACATAGTATTGGGTTTTATATACAAAAGGTATCGAGCCTTACAAAGTAAATAACCTGAATAATCCTCTTAAGCTTGTCCAACTTCTTCCTTCCACATGCATTTAGGAAATTTCCACCAAGTGCTAGAATAATATGACTTAAGTGATACTTGAACGCAAAGAAGTTAATGTTTGAGTCCCCACTCTAGAATATCGTACATAGATAAAAGAAGAAAATTGAGTCAATTAACGGGAGTTTTTGCACTAAATAATATTTTTTTATTACTTAATTATCCATCTACCCCATTTTCAACTTTATTTGCCTATCTAACCTATTTTTTGAAAATCTCACTTTCAAAGAGAGATTTCAAGTTCAGAAAACGTGGTTCCAAACCACGTTTTCAATATATTTGTTTAATCATAATAACGTTTGCTTGAAAACGTGGTTTGGAATCACGTTTTCTCAGCTTGAAATTTCTCTTTGAAAGTGAGATTTCAAAAAATGAGTTAGATATGTAAATAAAATTAAAAATGGAGTAGAGGAATAATTAAGTATTAAAAATGATTATTTAGGACAAAAACTCCAATTAACGGTATCAAGTCTTTTTGGCGTGATATATGGAATACAGTGGTGCACATACATTGGCTTGAAATGTTGGGTTTGTATAAAAGTTGAGGAAGCCTCTTTCTTTTAATGACGTTCATCACCAAAGTCGTAAATCATATTTGATAGAAAAATAACATTGTAAAAGTGACAGATCAACATAGAGAAATCGCCATATAACGATGTCAAAGAGCTTGATTCTTGTTCTTTTGTGAGAATCATTATGACCACTTTTTGCAAGAGCAAATTGAATTGCAAATTGACTATCGCTAAAGAGAAAAAAGCTAAAACTATCTTAGAGTGAATTGAATTGCAAATTTGACTATTGCCGAAGAGAAGAATGCTAAAACTATCTTCAAAACATGAATGACTTACCTAAAAATAACGTATCTGGTGCCATTGTACATCATTCACTTTTGTGCACTTTGATACAAATATTAAAATTATACGAGAAGTTTGACAATAATAGCTTAACCTAAATACAGTGTCAATAAACAGTAGAAGCTTGACCATTGAACTTTGGGATTCTTAATGATGACAACTTCTTTTGTTTGCTCCGCCAATGCCACTGTGTGTCAGTAAGAAGCCGTACAAAGACACAAACATCATCACTACCCAAAAAGAAATGCACAAAAAGAAAAGCTCCTTTACCATGTACTGTCAAAAAAAGAAGTTTTTCGGTTCATGTCCATCAGATCCATCACAACACAAAACCCATAAACAACCCAAAGTCTTATCTCCAGATCTTCACCCTGCTCCAAACCCTGCCCACCCCCACTCCTTCAAATCTTTCCTGATTTTACTTACAACAGTCCGCTTTCATCAGTAATAGTACATCATGCTCCTCTCATTCATCTTGTTTGCATCATTGCATAAGTAGCTGTTATTGTCACACCCAATGTTAATGGTATTGCTGCTAATCAGTTGCTTAACTTCCTCAAGATGATCATACTGTAAAGGAGTACTGTTGTAATTAAGCACGAAGCTTTGGCTATTTTCTTGAAACCCAATACTTGTTGTGTAACCCTGCTGATGATGAAGGCCAATGCATTCCTCTTGCTTGATTTCCTTGTTGCCATAGCTTATCTGACTGATCTGACTACAACTTCCATTGTCAGAATTAGATGAACAACTTGCTGCTTCAGTACCTCCAAACATAAGTAAACCCTCTTTCACTGGATAGTTATTCCACAAGGTCTCGACGTGGTAATCATAGTTAATGTTGCTGCCCAAAAGATTTGGAGTGTAATATGAGCTGCAAGGATCAGTACTATAGGATGAGGGTAGGGTTGGTAGTGATGCAGACGATATGTGCGAGGTTGGTGATTGGAGAGGAGTTTGGAATAATGATGGTGCTGGTTTTCTGTGTTGAGTAGTTGGGTGGTTGTTATTAAGCATGAACCGCATAAGCTTCTTCTTCAGCTTGGTGTTCCAGTAATTCTTGATATCATTATCAGTTCTGCCTGGTAATTGAGCTGCTATGATTGACCACCTGCATAGATTTGCACTTCTTAGCTTTGAATGAGGGTTTGTATGTTGGGCAGTTTGATGCACAAGACACACGTCATTTCATGTTTAAGGAGGCATTGATGCATGCCACAACACGCTAATTGCGGATTTCAAACTCGAGCATACCGTAAAAATATCTCCAGTTACAGTTGTTAGTGAAGTGGAAGCTGGGTTTAATCTGTTAGATCTAAACATGGCATGCATGCACAAGGATTGTCCAAAAATAGCAGAATCTTGCAACCTACAACATTTTACTATGTACAACCAAGTCCAACCTTCTCTCTCTCTCTCAAGATTTTTTTTTTTATTGTCTTGAGTTCTTTCTTCATATTTTGAGTTGGAGATCATAAAGATGCTGTCATGACAACAGATGATAATTCAGGAAAGAATAGGGAACAGTGCATGTCTAGCCAGATCAAATTCAGTAATCATCTCATGTATCTGCTAAAAATGGTAAAAATGGAAAGAATATTTCTCAAAATACGAAAATTGTGTTACTATAATTACCTGCTTCCAATGCTAGCATATAAGCTGCAGATGATCCTATCTTCGTCATCAGAAAATTCACCATGCTTTATGTTTGGCCTTAGATAGTTCAGCCATCTCAATCTGCAGCTCTTCCCACACCTTTTCAGACCTGCAGATCATAGAATCCCCATAAAAACCAGAAATGCAAGAAGAATACACACGTACACACATTGCGAGAGAACCCACGAGTAAGAAACTTAAATTTGGATGTACAATATCTTACCAGCCTTTTGAGGGAGAGCAATCCAATTTCCACCGGTCCCATATTTCTCTATAAATTCCTTCAGCTTTGCATCTTCTTCAGGAGACCACGGTCCTTTCTTCACATTTGCCTTGTCACAACAAGGAGCCCTCCCCATCTCTCTCTCTCTCTCTCTCTCTCTCTTCCCTTACTTTGAGGTATACTCTTTGTATTTGTTTGTACCTCTCTTGGCTCTTTTGAGCAAGACAATCTTGTAATCTCTCTCTTTATTTCTCTCCCTAGATGGACGTGTGGTGCGGGGTGGGGGTGGTGCTATGGTGCCTTTTATTGAGGTTAGAAAGTGAGTATTTTATTCAGGGATACACGAGTCAAAAGGATAGGTCTGTTTAACCAGTTTCCAACTCCTTCGCTGAATAAGTAGCCCAATGCATATAGAAGTTTCCACCATCTCAAGTTTTGGAACCCCATTTCCAACCTCACTCAGTCTGTTCCTTCCTTCTTCATGATCCAAAGTCTCGCAATGCCAATATAAATAATGAATAAGGAAACTGATTATAACTGATTGATGGTTATGGATCGCTAAAATGTGACTTCTTTTCCACATTAACATCTAACATGTGGTTATAGGTGAGCTAAGATACATCAATTAACATGAGTTTACTGCTAATGATTTATGACTATCTGCAAAGAAATTTACGAAATGAACCTAGTGACTTTAGCATGCTTCATTTATTAAGTGAACGAGCTGATCTCTGCCTTCAATACAAATGTTCGTTCAAGGAGTCATATGCTCAGGTTGGCTCAAGTCCAAGTTTGAATGACAAGTTTCAGTTATTTAGTTAAAAAAGCTCGGTTTGACTTATTTGTATTGTTTGGAAAAGATTGTGGAGTGGATTTTGACGCCTGTGCTTGTTAATTAGGTCGAATTCAACAAGGTTAGAAACCTAAACATGCTTCTTGCCTAGCTCAACCTCGTGTCTAACTTGGGAAGGAGATAGTGCAGAATATATAGACGCCACCCTAAGTTCTTGAAAATTTACGCATGTAGGTACATATAAGTGTATACACTCATTAACGCAACTGGATGGTCTAAGAACCATAACTTGATTATGGCGGTCTTCTACTGTTTATTGGATGGTACATATTGTGACCGGTGAGAATGATCATAAGGATGGTCCATTAGTAGGTTCTGGGTACCTTGATTTATGCGATCAGGTGTTTAGGATTGACTGATCAATGCTACCTTATGAACTGTCACAGCTTTGGAGGTTTGGAGGCACTAGCTAGGTAGGCAAATGATTTTACTGTTCCAAAATCCACAGTCCCTAAAAAAAATGCACAGTGCTATATTTTTCAAAGTGGCTCAATAAAAACATCATGGTTCATCTTTTATTTTGTGCTTACTTTGAATGCGGAAGAAAATTCATTCAAACCAAGACATCCATCCAAGCAAGCATGTGAGATGTATACATTTTTATACATGTATAGTCACACACGCGCGCGCATATATATATATATATATATATATATATATATATATATATATATATATATATATATATATATATATATATATATATATATATATAGGATCGTGATCCATTGCTAGCGCTAGCACTGTTGCTAGCGCTGTTTGGCCGTCCGTTACATAATGTAGCGGACGATAATTGGCCGTCAGCTAGATTATATAGCGGACGGTGCTAGCGCTGCTAGCGCTAGCAATGGATCACGGTCCATATATATATATATATATATATATATATATATATATATATATATATATGGGGGCCGATCCACATCTACCGGTGGGAAAATAACAATTTTCCTACCGAACCGCAGGTAAGAGCAGCGGTTGGGAAAAAGGCGAACGGACACTGCATTAATGGCGAAAAAGGCATGAGAAAATGGTGAGAAAATGGCGAGAAAATGGTGAAAAGGAGAAAAAGGACACCAACCGCATGAAGAAGCAGCGGTTGGCATTAATATGCCCCTGCCACGTGGCGTCCCCCACCCCTGCCACGTGGCCCAACCGCGTATACAACCCGCGGTTGGGGCGATGGCCCCTGCCACGTGGCGTCCCCCACCCCTGCCACGTGGCCCAACCACGTATACAACCCGCGGTTGGGGCGATGGCCCCTGCCACGTGGCGTCCCCCCACCCCTGCCACGTGGCCCAACCGCGTATAGAACCCGCGGTTGGGGCGATGGCCCTGCCACGTGGCGTCCCCCCACCCCTGCCACGTGGCCCAACCGCTTATACAACTCGCGGTTGGGGCGATGGCCCCTGCCACGTGGCGTCCCCCCACCCCTGCCACGTGGCCCAACCGCTTATACAACCCGCGGTTGGGGCGATGGCCCTGCCACGTGGCGGCCCCCTGCCACGTTGCCCAACCGCATAAACAACCCGCGGTTGGGGGCGATGGCCCTGCCACGTGGCGTCCCCCCGGTGATGCCCCACCTGGTGTCCTTCCCCTCCTTATTGTGATGCCACGTGGCGTCCTTCCCTCCCCCCATGATGCCCCCCACGTGGTGTCCTTCTGCCAAATTTTTTTTTTTGCCGCAGCCTTTGACCGCTCCATCACAAGTTTTTTTTTTCTGTCTTTTTTCATCTCTCTTCCTCACTTTTTTCTGTCTTTTCTCTTCTCTCTTCCTCACTTTTCTCTCTTTATAATCCCCTCCCCCGAACCCTTCTTCTGCACTCTATCATCTTTACCAACTTCCTTCGTACTTCATATCTCACCTACATAATCTCCACAACAATACAAACCAAAAAATTTTACGCTAGAAGATCGGTGGATAACCGCTAGAAGATCGGTAGATTTTTCTTTAAATACATCAAGTCACAACAAGTAAGTATTTTGAATTTCCTTATAATTCAATGTTAGGTTTATACAAATCAGCGTATTACATTTATAGATTCCAAAATAGCGATTTTTTAGGGCGCCAAATATAGACAGTTTTTCACGAATTTATAAAAAATAGCTAGAGCTAGATTTTGCCAAAATGCAAAAAAGAGACCCTAGTTATTCTTAAAGGATCTGTCTCAGGTAAAAATTTCAGATTTTTCCAAAGACTGGAAAGGGGTTAACTGATATGGGGAACCTTGTAACTCTGCAGTGTATTTTAAAATATCAAGCTAGCGCGATTTCGCGCGAAAATTTTATGAGAACCCTAGGATGTTGGGAAGTTCCATTCCTCAGGAATTCGGGCCATTCCGAAGCCGTTACCTATTTTTTTGGCCGAACGGCCCTTTAAGCGCTTGATCCGGATACCGGTTCGGGATTTTTGGGCGAAACCTCCGTAAAATACTTTTTAGGTCAAGAATGAATTCAGGGAGCCTAAAATAGCATTTCGAAGCACTTTTGATATTTTTCGATGCCAGGGGCATTTCGGTAATTCGCCGCCCTGAGAGGGGTATTTCGGTAATTTTACAGTGCTAAGTTTTTCGACGGACTTTTTAGTCCAGAAATGTAATTACAAAATTGAAATGTTGTTTTGAAGCTGATTTGGCGCGCGTAGGGGTGATAATGAATCCCCGGGGGCATTTCGATAATTTGTCGCTCAGCGAGGATATTTTGGTAACTGAACGTTGTAACACAACTGGAGGAAATAATTTTCAACACTATGTGTATTCCTAGGGTGTAACACTATGTGTGTTTAATGTGAATACGAAACGTAATTGTCGCTAAAGGTGAAAACTTAATTAGACAGTTTTTCACGAATTTATAAAAAATAGCTAGAGCTAGATTTTGCCAAAGTGCAAAAAAGAGACCCTAGTTATTCTTAAAGGATCTGTCTCAGGTAAAAATTTCAGATTTTTCCAAAGACTGGAAAGGGGTTAACTGATACGGGGAACCTTGTAATTCTGCAGTGTAATTTAAAATATCAAGCCAGCGCGATTTCGCGCGAAACTTTTATGAGAACCCTAGGGTGTTGGGAAGTTCCATTCCCCCGGAATTCGGGCCATTCCGAAGCCATTAGCTAATTTTTTGGCCGAACGGACTTTTAAGCGCTCGATCCAGACACCGGTTCGCGATATTTAGGCGAAAAATCCGTAAAATACTTTTTAGATCAAGAATGAACTCAGGAAGCTTAAAATAGCTTTTTAAAGCACTTTTGATATTTTCTCATGCCGGGGCATTTTGGTAATTTGCCACCCCGCGAGGGGTGGTTTGGTAATTTTACGTTTCGGGGGCGTAATTGGCGCTAGGGGTGAAAACTTAATTAGACAGTTTTTTCACGAATTTATAAAAAATAGCTAGAGCGTGATTTTGCCAAAGTGCAAAACAAAGACCCTAGGTATTTTCAAAAGATCTGTATCAGGTAAAAATTTCAGATTTTTCCAAAAGACTGTAAAGGGGCTAGCTGATATGGGGAACCGTGTAACTTCGCAGTCTAATTTAAAATTCCAAGCTAGCGCGATTTTGTGCAAAACTTTTATGAGAACCCTAGGATGTTGGGAAGTTCCATTCCCCAGGAATTCGCGCCATTCCGAAGCCGTTAGCTATTTTTTTGGCCGAACGGGCCTTTAAGCGCTCGATCCGGACACTGGTTTCACGATTTTTGCCCGAAAGATCCGTAAAATACTTTTTAGATCAAGAATTAACTTAGGAAGCATAAAATAGCATTTTAAGGCACCTTTGATATTTTTCCTGATGCCAGGGGCATTTTGGTAATTTGCCACCCCGCGAGGGGTGTTTTGGTAATTTTCCCGCGCCAATTTTCCAAATGACTTTTTAGTCCAGAAATGTAAGTAAACCACCTGAAATGTTGTTTTGAAGCTGGTTCGGGGGCGTTGGGGTGATAGTGAACCCCCAGGGGCATTTCGGTAATTTGCCGCTCATCGGGGGCTATTTTGCTAGGAAGGATCCAGCTTAAAATTCATACCTTAAAATAACTTTTAGTTCAGGAAAGGGTGTGAGACACCCGAAAACTTATTTTGTTCCGGATGTTCTGAACCTTGTGACGCACCGGCGATGACTGCCAGGGGGTATTTTGCATAAGTAGCGGGTGTTTTGGTAACTTTCCCCCTTTAAATTTTTTCCTGATATATTTGGTATATAATTGACGTAATACATTTAAAAACTTGACTTTAAAGCGGTTTTGAGGTGTTGGGAGTGTAGGGGCCATCGGGGGGTATATTGCTATATAACCACGTTGGCGCTAAATTCAGTGGGAACTAGCGTAATTAAGCGTTCGGAGTGGTGGGAAGTGAGGATTTGTTTTAATACATTGAAATAATGACTATTGCTAATGTGTTGGTAAGCTAGGTTAAAGATCCAGTTATAGTTTTGGAATGTAAATATTATGGACGCTAAGTTGGTTTATAATTATATTTTGTTCTTAGAGGTATGAATTTCAGCCCTGGACCTCATGATACATCAATCCTATACGATGACGATGACCACGTCGCGAGGCACGTATTTGACGGTGTCGATAGGGGTGTTTTGGAAACAATTCAAAGCACAAGGCACCTTGAAGAGTGGGTACTAAACAAGGAACAAATACAGCTATTACACCGTCAAAATTTAACCCTGTTCACCGATTGCGGGAAATGGTCTCGACACGACGATTGCCTTATATCCGCTCTAGTTGAACGATGGAGGAGCGAGACGAACTCATTTCACTTCCGGTTTGGTGAAATGACTGTTACGTTAGAGGACGTCGGATATATACTTGGAATCCCATGTCACGGCAGACCCGTTACTCTGAACGTGCCGTCTGCATCCATAGCGAATATGGCTATGCAGTATTTTCCGGGAATTCCAAGGGCAGCTCTTACAACAAACGGCGTCAAGCTTAAATGGCTGAGAGAGCAGTACGGCGTGCTACCGGATGAATACACTCCTCATGATTTCGTGACGTATACGAAGGCATTCCTTCTGTATATTATTGGAGCTATATTACTTCCGACGCATTCGAAAAACACGGTGCATCCGAAGTATATGGTGTTCTTGGAGGATCTTGAGGAGGTATACTCGTATTCGTGGGGTTCAGCTGTCCTTGCGCACCTATATCGAGCACTGCATAAGGCTACGAGAAACGGTGCCAAGTCCATTGCCGCCTGCCTGACTCTATTACAGGTATGAGCATTTATTTTCTTGGTCGGATCCTTAGTCAATATATTCGGGATTAATTACTAATTCCATATAATGTTTGCATTCACAGGTTTGGTCTTACGAGAGGCTACCCATGGGTCGTCCACAACCGTTGGTAGATTCCGATGAGACGTGGCCTAGGGTGTGGGCCTGGGGGCCTACGACCAACCGGAGGAGGAGACGGGTAGACCCTCACCACCATCTAAAGTTCTATCGGGGGGAACTAGAGATACTAGATGCATCCCAGGTGACGTGGCAGCCATATGGCAAGGTGATGCATCTGTTGGATGAGTGGTGTTGGCAACTTCCGGTGTCGTACGTGCTGGCAGGTTTGGTTCGGGTGCCGCTCATTCACTTCGAAGAATGTGAGTTTCAGATGCCCGATCGAGCTATGAAGCAAGCTGGCTGTCCACAAGGGATACCAAAACCCGCTGTAGACATGCGGCCATACAGGGGTGGTCGAGGGCCGAACTTCGAGGTGGCTGATGCCTTGATTTTGTTGGGTGACGAGGTGCAACAGTGGAATACCTGGCAGGAAACGTATGATAGCCTTGTATCGCTGAAGCACGACGGCATTAGTACTGAGGAATACTTACAGTGGTTTCTCAGGGTGACGCGCACGAGGGTGAATCGCCCTTCCCAGATGAAGAAGACATCGTATGCGCCACGTGAGGTCTATGACCAGTTCTGGGCATTGGCCATTGTAAGTCATGCTAGTGTTGTTTGGTAATTTATTTGCGCACCTTATCGACCATGCCTGAAATGATTAGCCATATTTTCTATGCATGTTTTTTAGGTTGACCAGGGCATTGAGGTGTTCAAGCAGCTGGAGTCGTTTGACTGGTTTGTCGCGCAGGCTCCTGACAATCTCAAGAGGTCCATTGAGAGGTACAAGACTGAAGTTCAAAACTTTAGTCTTGCGTACCGGGGTTACCAAGGGGAGCCGTCTAGTCGCCCTCCTCCTGACGCGTACGACTATCAGCCCCAGAGTCAGGTGTGGGAGCCGTCTAGTCGCCCTCCTCCTGACGCGTACGACTATCAGCCCCAGAGTCAGGCTGATAGTCGTACGCGTCAGAGTCGTCCGAGTAGTCGGAGTGTCCACAGTTTCTGGTAATGCCATCCTAAACTGTGCATGCTTAGCCTTATCCCGTGCGGCTGCTTCAACTTGATACATGTACCCATCAAATGTCGACGCTGCATCCATTGATAAACCGTGCATGATGTTACAAAGGTGATTATATCGCAGCGACTCAGATTGCTCGAAATCAACTGAAACATTGGGCACATAAGGAATGTGACCGTGGACTCTATTGGCTTCCTTCGTCCACCGTTCCAAGATATACTGTGGAGGGATTTCACTAACATTCTTGGCGCTCAAAACCCTCAACGCGTGTCGACAAAGTATACCTTTATGCTCAAACAGTTGACAGTTGCAATTAACCAACCCGGTGTCCTTACAAACTGCTACGGTAAAATGTCGTCGGTTCCTCGGAGCCGACGAAGAGCACGGATTGGCGAAATTCGTCACATTTGTCAAAGCATAAATCTTGATATCTCTGGTGGAATACTCGTGCAACTTTGTCATGCCATATTGATTATACTTTAGTAGTTCCTCTTGAAACTGTCGAAACATTTCCTTGGTATAGACTTGAGCCGCATGAGCCTCTAAAGGTGAATAAAGTAGTATAGCTCTTTCTTTGCAAACTGTAGCCGCGTCGGCTTCTCTCTCACGGTACAATTGCCTGTCAACGGCTTTCTGCATCTCTAGTACGAACTCCGCTATACTTGAAGACTGGCCTACGTACCCATCAAAGAATGAATTCATAGCTTCGCTTCTCGAGGTCGTAGTCATTCCGGCTGCAAAAAATTCTTGGTGTAGGCACCGACCCACTGTGTCTTGATCTCATACAACGATTGTAACCATTCATGATTGTGCAAATAGTAGTCATCCATTAACGTGGCCCACCTCTCCTCGAACACGTCTACCGTCAACGATTTCTTCACACATGTATTAAAGTCAGTCTTGAATGACGGATGGTTTGCATATACATTGTGAAGCCGTTCGGGATATTTGTTGCTTATGTGCCATGTGCACAGGCCATGGTGAGTATCTGGAAGGACCTTAGCGATTGCATTTTTCATTGCCAGATCTTGGTCGGTGATGATGGTCTTTGGAGGAATATGATACATTGTTTGAAGCCACGTTTCAAATAACCACGTAAATGACTCCTCCGTCTCATCCCTAAGCAGGGCAAAGCCAAACGAGATTGACTGATAGTGGTGGTTCACCCCGGTGAACGGAGCAAAAGGCATAGAGTACTTATTGGTGCGGTATGTGGTGTCAAACGTCACAACATCCCCAAAATTTTGGTAAGCAGCTCTAGAACGGGGGTCCGCCCAAAATATAGTACTAATGCGGTTCTCCTCATCCAGTTGGAGACTGTAGAAAAATCCAGAATTCTCACTCTGAAGGCACCTGAAGAGATCAAGTGTAGTTTGAGAATCACTCTTACCGAAAGACTCTCTCCTCTGAGCACGAAGTTCATTTCGAAGGTCAACTTCGTTGAAACTCAACTTGTCAATCCCCCCAGCCTGGCTTGAGAAAACCCCCATCATCTTAGAAGGTGGAATTTTAGCCTCGGCCATTGTAAAAATCAGTTGTCTGTGTGCCGCGCTTATTTCTCGGTGTTGATGAATTTGACCAATCTTACTAGGGGTCATCAACTGATGATTATGGCTCAACTCCACTCCTGTCACAACCCAATGGTTTTCATTTTTTCGGTGTACTGCATACACATGGGCCTTGCAGCCGGTACCCGGAAATGTGTCCCGTTTTCTTTGTCTTGTTGTCCCTTCGTCACTGATCCGAACGACCGGGGGTACATGCGGTGCTCCTCTATGACACTCAAATAGTCTTGCACAAATTTGATCTGTATTCGCCCGTTTTCTAGTCGTCTTAGTTCTAATACCGAAACCTATCGTTTTCGAATATGCTCTATAGTATGCTTCAACTTCGTCCAGTGTTTGAAAAACTTGACCAACGTAAGGTGGATCAGAACCTTCACAAAAATTATTTCCTCCAGTTGCATCCATATTTATACTGAAATCTAAAAAATAAAAATTATATCATTCTCAACAAGTCATAGAATTAAATAAAAGAAGAATAAAATTTATTTAAACGTAATTGTTGGAAATTTTGTATAATGTAAAATTAGTAAAGGCAAATTACCGAAATGCCCCCGGGGGTTCATTATCACCCTAACGCCCCAAATCAGCTTCAAAACAACCTTTCAGGTGCTTTGCTTACATTTCTCGACTAAGAAGTCCTTTGAAAAACTTAACGCTGCAAAATTACGAAAATACCCCTATCGGGGATGCGAATTACCAAAATGCCCCCTGGCATCATAAAATCTGAAAAGTGCTTTGAAACGGGATTTTAAGCTTCCTGAATTCACTCTTTAAAATAACTTTTCAGGTGGACTGAAAAACTTTTTCGGGAAAATTACCAAAACACCCCTCGCGGGGTGGCAAATTACCAAAATGCCCCCTGGCATCAGAAAATATCAAAAGTGCTTTAAAAAGCTATTTTAAGCTTCCTGAGTTCATTCTTGATCTAAAAAGTATTTTACGGATTTTTCGCCTAAATATCGCGAACCGGTGTCCGGATCGAGCGCTTAAAAGCCCGTTCGGCCAAAAAAATAGCTAACGGCTTCGGAATGGCCCGAATTCCTGGGGAATGGAACTTCCCAACACCCTAGGGTTCTCATAAAAGTTTCGCGCGAAATCGCGCTGGCTTGATATTTTAAATTACACTGCAAAGTTACAAGGTTGTGCGCGTATCAGTTAACCCCTTTCCAGTCTTTGGAAAATCTGAAATTTTTACCTGATACAGATCCTTTGAAAATAACTAGGGTCTCTGTTTCGTACTTTGGCAAAATCTAGCTCTAGCTATTTTTTATAAATTCGTGAAAAAACTATCTAATTAAGTTTTCACCTTTAGCGATAATTACGCCCCGCAATCAGCTGCAAAACAACATTTCAGGTGTTTTACTTACATTTCTGGACTTAAAAGTCCGTTGGAAAACTTTTTCAGGAAAATTACCAAAATACCCCTCGCGGGGTGGCAAATTACCAAAATGCCCCCTGGCATCAGAAAATATCAAAAGTGCTTTAAAATGCTATTTTAAGCTTCCTGAGTTCATTCTTGATCTAAAAAGTATTTTACGGATTTTTCGCCTAAAAATCGCGAACCGGTGTCCGGATCGAGCGCTTAAAAGCCCGTTCGGCCAAAAAAATAGCTAACGGCTTCGGAATGGCCCGAATTCCTGGGGAATGGAACTTCCCAACACCCTAGGGTTCTCATAAAAGTTTCGCGCGAAATCGCGCTGGCTTGATATTTTAAATTACACTGCAAAGTTACAAGGTTGCGTGTATCAGTTAACCCCTTTCCAGTCTTTGGAAAAATCTGAAATTTTTACCTGATACAGATCTTTTGAAAATAACTAGGGTCTTTGTTTTGCACTTTGGCAAAATCTAGCTCTAGCTATTTTTTATAAATTCGTGAAAAATTCTATTTTTGACGCCCTAAAAAATCGCTATTTTGGAATCTTTCGAATGTAATACCCCGATTTGTCAAAACGTAATTTTGACGCCCTAAACACGAATTTTAGACTATTGTAAGAACAATTTAAGCGTAACACAATTTAAACAATCAATTGGTAAGAAGAAATTGAAAAATACTTACTTGTTTTAACTTGATATATTTAAAGAAAAATCCACCGATCTTCTAGCGGTTATCCACCGATCTTCTAGCGTAAATTTTTTTTGTTTGTATGTAGGTGAGATAGGGAGAATGAGGAGAGTGGAAGAAATGATTCGGGGAGGAGGGATTTTATAGAGAGAAAAGTGAGAGAGGAAGAGAAGAAAGAAGACGGTCCATGAGTGAACAGCAGGGAGGGGAGGGGGGAATGACACGTGGGGGTGGGGGGTAGGGTGGTAATGACACGTGGGGGAAGGGGGGGTTCACGGGTGGGGAAATGACATAGGGTGGGGGCCACGGGGTGGGGGGCAAGGGGGGTGGGGGGCAGGGGGTGGGGGTCACGGAAGGCATAATGCCAACCGCATGTAGGAGACGCGGTTGGACATTAATGCCAACCGCTTGTATGAGTTGCGGTTGGGCATTAATGCCCATTATCTCGCGATATTTTCATTTTATAGCGATATTTTGGTGAATTTCTCGTGCCATTTTGGTCCTTTTCGTCCTTTTTTCGTCCAACCCTGCTCTTACCTGCGGTTCGGTGGGAAAATTGTTATTTTTCCACCGGTGGGTGTGGATCGGCCCCCTATATATATATATATATATATATATATATGAACTGATCCGTTGGGAGCGCTAGCAAACTAGGTTAAGTTGCTAGCGCGATCTGACCGTCCATGCGCGATCTGTGGACGGTTCAGATCTTTTTTTCGTTTTTTAAGTCCGTTCGCTACATTATGTAGCGGACTATTTTTTGACAATAATTCCTTCCAACTTAAAAAGAGTCCGTCCGCTACATTATGTAGCGGACAAGTTTTCAGATATTTTTTTCTCTTTCTGTCATTAATGTTTTGACAGAAATGACAGAGTCCGTTATGTCCGCTACATAAAAAGAATCCGTCCACTACATTATGTACCGGACAAGTTTTCAGACCTTTAGCGGACGAGTAGCACCATTTTTTTCTCAATCTGTCATTAATTTTTCTGACATCTCTCTCTTTCTCATCAATTTCTTCTGTCTCTTTCTCTCTCCTTCCTCTCTCTTTTCTCTTCTCTCACCACTTTTCTATTTTCTCCCTCCTCTCTCCTCCTTTCTTCTTTCTCTCGTTGCTATGTTTGTGCCTATAATTGCTAGAAAGGTCGAAGGAGAAGGAGAACTCGAATTGCAGGAACTATACTTCCAATGTTTTCTGATGTAGGAGCAATATTATTGGAGAGAAGCCCAAAGCAGATTCTCTAGCCTTATTCGGTGCTAAACCTTTATCTGTATTCGAGTTTAGGCTGGGTTCTACTAAATCTTCAAAAGGGGATCCATCTACAAGATCACTTTCCTCATCTGATTCTAGGGAATCGTCATTAACTTCTTGATTTAGATCTCCTTTGCAAACTTCGCAGCGTGGTCAGTGCTCTCCGGCGAATGGAGGAGCGGAACGAGAGTTGATGACGCCGGAATCGCACTGTGCTACACGGTGACGCCGGCCCGTCTCTGACGCCGGTTCAAGCATCTTAAGTCCACCCCGTAGTAGTCCCGTCGATGTGTGCAATTTTGAAGCTTTAATTTCGAGGGTTTATTGGTTTCCAAGTTCAAATCCACCCCATAGCAGTCCCGCCGATGTGTGCAATCTCTGAATCTTTCAAAGTACAAAGCAGTAAAAAACCCATCCTAGAATTCTGCAAGAAAACCCTCCCTCTTCACCATCTTCAGTAAGTTCCCGTCTTTATCCTTATTCTGCAAAACCCACTTGAAATATCATACGGGTTCACACTCATGTACTCAAGTGGTTCCTGTCTTTATCCTTATTCTGCAAAACCCACTTGAAATATCATACGGGTTCACACTCATGTACTCAAGTGGTGAAAGAGAGAGGAAGGAGAGAGAAAGAGACAGAAGAAACAGTCAGAAATTGATGAGAAAGAGAGAGAGATGTCAGCAAAATTAATGACAGATTGAGAAAAAAGTTCTGCTACTTGTCCGCTAAAGGTCTGAAAACTTGTCCGCTACATAATGTAGCGGACGGACATAAGTTGAAGGGTATTATTGTCAAAAAATAGTTCGCTATATATATATATATATATATATAGGGAGCTGATCCGTTGAGAGCGCTAGCAAACTGGGTTAAGTTGCTAGCACGATCTGACCGTCCACGCACGATCTGTGGACGGTCCAGATCTTTTTTTTTGCGTTTTTTATAAGTCCGTCCGCTACATTATGTAGCGGACGATTTTTGGACAAAAATACCCCTGATTTCTGATCTGAGAGCGCCGTATTTTATAGGCACAGTATTCGTCCGCCACATAATGTGGCGGACAATCCAAACCCATTTCATTTTATTTCTTGTTTCTGTAGCTGCTCCTTCGTCCCTCTCTCTCTCTCTTCTTCTGAACCCATTTCTTCTCTTGTTTCTGGGGGTGAAGTGCAATTATATAGTCCATCATCCCTTTTTAATTGTTACCACTTAAGAGTCCACTCTCAATCACCAAAAAATCTGTTCAAGCAAAATAAAACTTGTCCCTGAAGGTTTTACTTCCAAATCGGACTGAGCAAGTGTAAGGAATGTAAATGTCTAACGCTCTTTCGTCCACTATTTTGTTCTCATCTCCAACAGAAAACCATTCCATCACCAAAAAGCTTCGCTGCTCGACGGTGACAATCCCCAGTGACAATCGCCGGTTCCGGCACCCTCCGCCCTAATCAGTCTCCACTTCCTACGCCGTAATTTTCGGTTCTGTCAAGTGTCACCACTCCCGGCGGCAAAAACACGCCGGGATTTCAAACACTGTTGACCCATTGCGATTTCAGCCGGTAACCGGCGAGTTCTATCACCACAGGATTTCGCCCAGTAACCGGCGATTTCATGTGTCTTCAATTGAGGGTTTTCCTTCTGATTAACCACGAAGGACACCGTTTGATCATTTTTCCTCTGATCAACCACGAAGGCCTTCGCCTCTGCAATTCTTCCACAAATCCCGAACCCCCAGTTGAGGCAGGCCGTCGACGCTGGTGGCTGGAAGACCAGTACAATGCCCACATCATCATCATCGAGAGAGAGAGAGTGAGAGAGAGAGAGAGTCTTACTTACCCAAGCAGATCTAAAGAGAGAGAGAGAGATGAAGTCCAAACATATCTCAAGATTCTCGAAAGTTCTACTTTTTGATATTATGTTCGCTATATAATATAGCGGACACACTAAAGTGCTCAGTCAATCACACGAGCAAGGGGTATTTTTGTCCAAAAATCGTCCGCTACATAATGTAGCGGACGGACTTAAAAAAATGCAAAAAAAAGATCTGAACCGTTCACAGATCGCGAGTGGACGGCCAGATATATATATATATATATATATATATATATATATATATATATATATATATATATATATATATATATATATATATATATATATAAAAGAAAAAATAATCGTCTGCTACGCTGTGTGGCAGACGGTCCTTTTGACCAAAATGTCCTCTCCTGCCCGTCCGTTACACAGTGTAACAGATGACTTTTTGATTTTGACAATTGTCAGTCAAAAATTCGTCCGCCAAAGTTGTCCGTCACACTATGCGTCAGACAGGCTTTTGACTAACAACATGTCACATCTGTCCTAATCTCCATCTGCTACACAGTGTGGCAGATGGTGTGACAAATATACCCAAAAGTGCTCTAATTCTCAGCTCTTCTTCCGTTTTCAGCTCTTGAGCTCCACTTGCCTCCATTTTTAGCTCTTTTTAAGTTTCATGTTTCAAGTGACCAAGGTTAAAGCTTCACTCATGTAGAATAAGTTTGTGATCTCAAAAGTTTATAGGTAGAATAGTGAATTTTTTTTGGATGTTTATATAATTTTTTTTTTGTGATTATGTTTGTTGTATATGGCATGCTAAATCAGTCTATTTATCAAAGTAATTTTAGTTTGTTATGTTCAAAAAATTATATTTTGTAATTAATTTTCATGCCTAAAAAATGTTACAATTTGATAGTTAAACGTATTTTTTTTTAGATTATGTTTGTTGTATTTGGCATGCTAAATTAGTCTATTCATCAAAGTAATTTTTATTTGTTATGTTCAAGAAATTATATTTTTGTAATTAATTTTCATGCCTAAAAAATGTTACAATTTGATAGTTAAACGTAATTTCTTTCTACATAGGTCTTGTTTCACAATATCTGATTTCGTGTCAAGCTCGAACACCCCAGTAGATGATAATGACTCGTATCTAAGGCGAATGTTTTGAACATTGGAAGAAGCCAAAGAATTTTTTCGAGCGTATTCGTTGGGGGTTGGTTTTGACATTATAATCAAGATAACTATAGAATAAACAACATAGTAAAAAATGATAATGATGAAATAGGATATGTGCTGTGAAGATGGGATTTCTTTGCGCCCACGAATTGCAAGGTCAAGATGTTCGTAAGCCATAAGCTCAAGCAAGATCATTGGCTTATTACTACCTTGAAATTGGCACACAATTACCCGCTAGTAAACCCTTCGGAGGTGAGCCAGATGCGTCCGTACAAAAAGATAGGTAATGTCACAAAGAGCCTAATTCACACAATGAACAACATGCGGATAAAACCTACAGACATTGTTAATATTCTTGCTGAATAGGCTGAGAGAATTCTGAATTTGAACTTCAACACGACAAACGCTCGTAACACGGTTCGAACTTAAAGACGAGCCATGTATGACATCAATAATGCTCGATCCACAATGAGCCTATTAAAGTGGATATAGATGGAGGACCTGTAGTTTACTTACGAGTATAAACTTGATGATAAGTACCGAGTTATCACAATTTTTTGGGGCGACGGTCATTTGAGAGTTGCTTATCAGCATTTTGGGGATGTTGTGACTTTTAACACCACCTACTGTACCAATACGTACTCGATGCTGTCCGCTCCTTTCACAGGCGTTAATCATCGTTATCACTTCATCCTATTTGGGTTTGCATTGTTAAGGGATGAAATAGAGAGTTCTTTTGTATGGTTTTTTAAGACGTGGCTGGAAGTCAAGAACAACAAAGCACCTACAGTTATTATCACTAATCAAGATTTGGCAATGAAGAAGGCTATTGCTACAGTCTTCCCAGATACTCAACACAACTTGTACACTTGGCACATAAGTAACAAATACCCTGAATGTATATATCACGTATATGCAAAGTATCCAAACTTTAAACTTGATTTTGATAGGTGCGTTAAGAAGTCGTTAACGATTAAGGAATTTGAGATAGGTGGGAAAATCTTATTGAGGGTTACTCATTGTAAGACCACGAGTGGTTCCAACACTTGTATGAGCTCAAAGAGCAATGGATTGGTGTTTACACGAGAAGGTATTTTTTTTACGGGCATGAAAACAACGGACATGAGTGAATTTATGAACGCCCTGTTCGATAGCTATGTAGGTACAACTACGAGTTTGAAGAGTTCCAACACATCCGCCCAAAAAACGGTTACACAGATATTTGTGAAAGAAAGGGCTGGGACTTTGCAAGCATGTACAAACAAAGAAGAAGGTTGCTTGAGACCTCACTTGAGGTGAATGGTGCAAAAGTCTATACGAAGGAGATGTTCATGCAATACCAAGTAGAGCTGCAAAAATCGGGGCAATGTAGTATAAACAAGGTGGTCGAAAATTCGACACGTAGATTCAAGGTTTATTCGTTGATGAACGACCTCGCCCCTGAGAAGGTGCGTAGACTGTATACGGTGAGCCATGACACATAGATGGATTTGGTGACATGTGTTTGCAAGAAGTTTGAGTTCCATGGCATGCTATGTAGACATTCTGTGGTTTTTTACTCAAAAAAATATCAAGGCAATCCCTGATAAATACATCTTGCTACAATGGTCTAAGGTTCAGGTTGCATGGTACCGTTGCCTTTTCGGAGCATCTGTATATTGATTTTAAAGAATTAGAGACGTTGTGGTATAATCATTTGGAGACAATCTTCACATGTTTGTCCGTAAAGGGTGCTGCTAGAATGGCTGGATATAAACATCTCCGCGATCTAGTAGAGCAGGAAGAACATATCGTCTACTAGTTTGAAGTAGCTTCAGTCAGCAATGCGATTGACACTGAGCCTACGCAGGGATCAGAAGATGATGAGTCGGTTAAGGAAGAAGACAATTGTAATATCCCACATCAGATGTGGAATAGTATGAGATGACCCTTATAAGACCTTACTAAGAAACTCATAAGTACCTACTTGGCTAGCCCTTTTGAGGGAGGCATTGCCCAATGGTGGGGAAGTGGAGCGGGTCGTTACAACAATGATATGTGGCCTTTGGATCCAATTACATCGCAAACGAAAGGCCGCAAGAGATCTACACAGATGAAAAGCTCTATTGCATTGCGCAACGAAGTGACCAACCATGACAAGCGAAACCATTACAAGTTACTGGGGATAAGGCCAATGGGTTTGCAAGACGTGGAAGAAGATGATGCCAAAGAAGATGAAGTGGACCTTTAGTCTATGGAATTTGTAATAATCTTTTATGAGCCATCAAGTCTGCGGACGTTGTATTTGAATTAAAGACTGTAATAATACTGTAATAATCCTAGATGTTTATTCATACTCAAAGTTTACGGTACCATTAGGTTATTTATGAATTGTGTTTCTCTACCGTCTGAATTTTAAAGTACTCTTGCAGAAACATTGACTTTCAACACTTAAATTTTTTTGGCCCTATAACCATCCGCTGTATAATCTAGTGGACGACCAATTAGAAACAGTGGACTCCAACACTTAGAAAAATTTTAGGCGTTTAGACCGTCTACTACACTATGTGGCAAACGGCCAAGCATAAACATTGGCCTCCAACACTTAGAAAAATTTTGGCCCTTTAGACCGTCCGCTACACTATGTGGCGGACAACCAAGCAGAAACATTAGACCCCAACACTTGAAAAAAAATTTGGGCGTTTAGACCGTCCGTTACACTATGTGGTGAATGGCCAAGCAGAAACATTAGACTCCAACACTTAAATTTTTTTTGGGTGTTTAGATCGTCCGCTACACTATGTGGTAGATGGCCAAGCATAAACATTGGCGTCCAACACTTCAAAGAATTTTGGGCGTTTAGACCGTTCTCTACACTATGTGGCGAATGGCCAAGCATAAACATTGAACTCTAACACTTAGAAAAAATTTTGGGCATTTAGACAATCCGCTACACTATGTGGTGAATGGCCAAGCAGAAACATTGGACTCCAACACTTAGAAAAATTTTGAGTGTAACGGACGACCAAGTAGAAACATTAGACTCTAAAAAAAATTGGGCGTTTAGACCGTCCGCTATACTATACTATTTGCCAGACGACCAAGAAGAAACATTAGCCTCCAACACTTAGAAAGTTTTGGCCCTACCGTTTGCTACACTATGTGGCGGATGGCCAAGCAGAAACGTACTTAGAAAAATTTTGGCCCTTTAGACCGTTTGCTATACTATGTGGATGATGGCCAAGCAGAAACATTGGACTCCAACACTTAAAAAAATTTTGGGCGTTTAGACTGTCCGCTACACTATGTGACAGACGGCCAAGTAGAAATATTAGACTCCAACACTTGAAATTTTTTTTACGTTTAGACCATCCACTATATTATGTGGCGAATGGCAAAGCAGAAACATTGGTCTCCAATACTTAGAAAAATTTTGGCCCTTTAGATCGTCCGCTACACTATATGGCAGACGGCTAGGCAGAAACATTAGCCTCTAACACTTAGAAAAATTTTGGACATTTAGACCGTCTACTACATTATATAGCGGACGGTCAAGCAGAAACATTGGACTCCAACACTTAAAAAAAAAATTGGTGTTTAGACCGTCTGCTATTATGTGACGAACGGGCAAACAAAAACACTGGCCTCCAACACTTAGAAAAATTTTGGTCCTTTAAACCGTTTGCTACACTATGTAGCGGACGACCAAGCAGAATATTGAACTCTAACACGTAGAATAATTTTGACCTTTCAGACCATCCGCTATACTATGTGGCAGACGGTCAAGCCAAAACATTGGACTCCAACACTTAAAAAAATTTTGGGCGTTTACACTGTCCGCGACACTATGTGGCGGATGGCCAAGCAGAAACATTGAAAAAATTTGGCATCTATACCGTCTACTACACTATGTGGCGGATGGTGAAGCTAAAACATTAGCCTTCAATACTTAGAAAAATTTTGGCCATTTACACCATCTGCTACAAAATTCTCAAAACACAACACAAACATTCTCAAAACAAATACTCAACCACAAAATGAGTTTCCACCGTTGTTGTTCTCTACAGAGCATTCCATGAAAAAGCGCATCCAACATAAAAACACTGGGATATGCATTTGCCCTATCCCTCTCCCGAAGCATCAGAAGCTTGGTGTAAGCAGACATTACTCTATCTTCCAACTAATAACTAGGCTTAAGGGTGGATATTTCTTCCCATGAGACATAGTAATCAATGGCACGGCAGTCCACACCACTCTTCAAGTGTAGCTGGGGTGGCTCACTAAAGTAGTGCTGGTGGACTAAGGCCAGTTTTGTCCGCTTAAAAGGCTTCAACGGATGCCCTTTGGGATAAGAGGGAATGACAGGGGGATCGATCGGGGGGATATTATCCTCTTTGAGGCTCTTTGGGTATCCCAAGGCCAGAAGTGGAAGGTCCCACCCACGCGACGAATAGCAGTGACTCGGAGAGGTTAAAGTTCGCGAAGTCAAAGTCTCGTGTGACTTGACTCCGAATAGCTAGCGTAACCTTCGAGTCCCCAAGTAAAGGAAATGAGGGTTGAATCCACCCGTCCCAATAAGCCATTCTCATACTCGATGTCGGTCCCCAAACATCACCCATCCCAGCTACGGAGGGACCACCAACTCCCTCGCTCACCCTAAAGTCTGTCGCGAGGGATCACCGTATCCCTCGCTCACATGGGGACGCTGCCACCCAGGATAATCCATTCTAGGCTCACACCCGAAGGCTATCCAATGGCTCACAAACTCCCCACAGCCATTTGCCAAGATCTCAATATGGGAGCGAAGATCCGTTCTATGGCATCCAACAGATTCTTCCGATCACTCAGTTTCTTAAAGAAGGCGAGCAAGGCATCAACCTACATCCAATTAAATAATAAGTGACTTTAAACACGAACGAGATTGAATGCAGAACTTATGAGATCAAAATTAATTGAAAGCCATTAGGAAACATACAAGCTCGAATGCCCTACGCTCGTTGTCAATCTGACCCCTAGGATGGTATTTCTGGCCTCTTGTCCACTTTATTGGGGCTATTCTCTTCCGGGTGATGCGGTAGTACCACCCTAGATACTACTCGATGTTGACCATAAGATCAGGCTTCGACACAATGGCTGTCACAGTGTCTTGCCAAGAACCCCACTGTTCAAGTTCTACAACACACAATTCGAGCGCACTCACCTGCCGAAATCATTGGACACCTAATGGGTTCTTGTTAACCCTCATGTCTGGGGCATCAGCTAGCAACACCTGCAGGCACTCAACATGGCACATGGCATAATCTGGTAGTTACCATTCTGCGATCTTAAAAATGGATCAGTGGAGTGCGTTGCAACCCATAGTGCATGAACATGAACCACTCTGCCACCCGTCCCTCCAAATATTTGTACAGCACCCAACACATTTTGGCCTAGAGATAATGAGTCGAACTCCCCCCAATAGAACATAATGTTATGATGGGGATCATTTTTCCTCGGGTAGTGGCTCTCCCTCTGACTGTATTCCCAATTGCACAACCGAGGCCACACGTTATTGGTTCCCTCCCTACGGTTGGGTGCGCCGAGACTAAAGTGTTCATAAGACCACACATGAGAACAAAGACAAATTAGGGTTGTATCGTCAAAATTTATTGTGCACTGACTAATAAAAAAATTTCAAAAACATAATTAAAAGAAGTTATATGATATTCCTGCAACAATGAAAGACATACACATATAGATTTGTAGTCCGTCCTCGTTGCCTTGTGCAATGCTTGATACAAGTATGCAAGCGTTGCTGCACCCCAAGCATACTCCTCAACCTCTTATAGGTTACCCAACAGAGCTAATTATTTGTATTGAACCATGTTCTTTGCGTCGTCGGGAATAAAATTTCCCCCATCACCTTTAGTAAGAAAGCCTTTGTGTGCAACACAAGCATCTCATCCGTGTAATTTTCTGACTAAACCCTGAAGTTTTTTACTAACCACTGCAACTTTATCCCACCACTGCCAAGTTCATTCTTAGGTATCGAACCAAAGAAGTTCCTACAACTCTCTTTTTATTGTGAAAGCCCTAGTAGAAATAACCGGTCATCCTATCACCAGTAACCCGAAGATGTACACTACATCTTTCTTTTAAGGTTATTGCTATTTCTCCAAGAGGGAAGTGAAACGTATTTGTTTCACTTCGCCACTGTTCAACAATGGCACCTATTAAGTTTCGGTCAAGTTGCTGAAAGATATTCCCATAAGTAAAAATTTCAAAATCCCTTCCACGTAGTACTTTTTTCTGAGTTTTGTTCAATCACCATTTTTTGAATTGTTCGATTACTTATACTGTGATAAGTGTTGCTCTTTCCTATGAATTAACAAAGACTATTTAAGCAAAGCAAAATGTATACAATGTTCTTGAGAGTAAAAAAACAAAAAAAAGAAGTATGGTATGTTACTTATCCATTCTATATGGATGTACAAATATGGTTTCCTTGGTCGTATAATATGGAGGGATCTTCTGGTCCGGGGGTTAAAGGCCATTTTTTTTGACTGAAATTATGCAAAAGCATTAAGTTTCGAAGTTTCTATCAAATATTGGCAAATTGCCAACGCTAGCACATTGTGTGTGTGTGTGTGTGAAATATAATGTACATGTATATATCTATATATGTAAAATTATGTTATGTATAGACAAATCCTTCTACCTTTTTGCTTGGAAAATTGCAATTCATGGCTACAACTTCATTTTAGAGTGCATTTACTATTATTCGTTATTTTCATAAATTAGTATCAAGCAATTCACTAATTTATAAGTTTAGGTAGTATACATTCAAGGAGGTTATGATATTAGAAAATGATCCATTATATGTGTTCCTTCTTTAAAGTTTAAACTCTCTTTACGTATAACAATTAAATACTGTTAGAAACCAGTCAAGATATATACACTGATACGAGATGTTACAGATGGAGTGACAAATCAATATGATCAAAGAATTAGATTTACTTTGGGCTCAATACAAGTGGAAAGAGTTGAATTCAAGAACCTGAATGAAAGCTAGAATAAATTACAATTTTGTGGTTATCAATGTTTGAAAAGCCCAGCTCCAAAAAAAGTAAGACCAATGGAGTGGCAAATCAATTTTTTTTAAAAGAAAATTAAACATGCTTTGGGCTCAATACTGGTGGAAAGATTTGATATATATATATATATATATATATATATATATATATATATATATATATATATATATATATTTATTTATATTTGAATAGTAAGAATTTATAAGGCTCGTCTGTATAGTGATTCGAACTCGAGACCTTGAAAGTGTTGCTCAAGGTCCTTTGCCACTCCACCATCGCTTGGGATAAAAAGGAGTTGAACTTGAGTACCTGAATTAAACGTTGTCTTGATAACGTTTTTACATGTTATGAATACTTTTGAAGTCTAATATCTCATATTATGAGATCGATAATGCATATCATGCACATTATGCACATGCATATTTTAGTTGCCTAAACCACTCTAACTTTATAGCAAGAACTGCAAATTCACACTCAAGTATTCTAAAAGTCACTGTCAACGTCTAGCGAAGTTGGTAAAACATTTTTTTTTTATTAAAGTGCATTTTAGTTAGACAATATGGTTCAGTACAATACTAATGATACTAAGCCCAAAAGAGAAATGGGCGAAAATTCTTGTTTCTGTTTCTTTTTTTTTTTCCCAATTTTTATTTATATGCGGTTTCTTCTCCTTTATTACCATGAAATGCAAAAGGGTTGGGATCATCCCAATTTAAAGTCATTCTAATTTAAAGTCGAACTCATCTTGAAAATAGAGAACATAATTAGCAACAGAGAGATCTTTTATGCATTTCCATCCTTTTGCTAGAAATACATCTTAGAGATAATTGTTAAAATAGCATATCCGTTTGAATGAGAGATTTGTAACCTCGTAGGAACTTCTAGTAATTACTATTCTAATAATTAAATCAGTGTCATAAAATATGAGTGCCTACTAAAATATTAAACACAGAAATGTTCCCGCAGTTTTGTTTGGGGGGAGGGTAGGTGGTCGTGTACATTAAAACCGGACATGATTCCCACATTATTATATCAACAACATGATTTGGTCTTCTTGTTTCTCAGTATTCTAACGAGCTTCATTGAGTCATTCCCAAAGTAATCCTGGCTAGTTTTGCAAGCCGCCAATACTTTGCATGTAACGTGGTCTTACTTCCACATTAACAAACTTTAAATATTTTTTAATGGTGGTATTTAACTACTTCAACATATTATTGATCTCTTTTACTCACTTCTGCTTTCAAAGAAAATCAAGTCACCTTTTTACCCTAAAGCAAAAGTGGGAATATCACACTAGTATAAAAAAAAAATCCCAAAGTCAAGGACGTTATACAATTTATGTCATACGTTGTCCTTTAAGAAATAAAAAAAGAGTTCAACTTTTTGTAAAGGTTTTTGTTCTTTCACCGGATTTATGAACGCATCGAAAGAAGAAATATTTTTTTTAAACGAAGTTAGAAGGATATGTTGGCTTTTAATTTTTTTATCATAAGAAAAATATAGATAAATAATTTAGATAGTAACCAGCAGTTATGACCTTATGACCTTACAAGAAATATAGAAAATGGGCCTTGTGACTTATGATGGCATATGATTGTTCGAGCAAAATGGGTAAACGGGTTAATTGTTTGTTAAAATGGGTAAAAGGGCTAATTGTTTTTTGTGATTGAAATTTATCTAAGAGCCTTAGCTCAGCAAATTTCATTAGAAAAAATGTACTCCAGTATTTATCTCATTAGTATAAATAGGAAGGAAAATCAAAGAAGAGATCTGTCTACATGGCGTGTAGAGACGAGTGACCGGTGTTGATAAATAGCGTAGCAATCATGAAAGGTGAAGAAAATGTAACAGAGATATGGTTAGCTAGCTAGCTAGGATGATGCTTATATTCTCATTCCGCTGTCTGCTACCTATAAAACATGCATTCTCAGTATATATAAAAGATGCATATCTCTCGTCTTCGAGAACCCAAAATGATTTTTTGCATTAACCCTTTTCGTTGACTCGTCCATTTTGATAAAATCACTCATTTGTTTCCATGCAAACTTGATTATTCAAGAAGTATCTTCCACCATGATACGATGGGATCGGAGATGAACAAGGAAAATTCAACTTACTTGGAACAGATTAAATTCAACTTTTGTTGTGTTTGAAAAGAAAGGAGTTTGGACACTTGATTGCCCTAAATAATGTGGTAGTAGCTGCCTTTTTATATCATCAGCAATATTGCCATAACATTAACTAGTGATCTTTAATTAGAAATGTCAAATGGGCAGGGCGGCCCGGCCCGGCCCGAAAAAGCTCGGCCCGGCCCTCTTGTAAACAGTAGCGGCCCGCAAAAATAGGGCTTTGGGCCTGGGCTTGGACCAGGCCGGAGTTTTCAAGAGAAAGGCTCGGGCCTGGCCTAGCCCGAAAAAAGCCCAAAAATGGCTCGGCCCGAAAAAAGCCCAGATCTGACCCCTTTTTAGGCCCGGTTCTAGCCCAATTATGGCCTAAACACACAAAAATTAAACTCATTTCTTAGATAGCCATTTCGAACAGATACAAGCTGTGGCTAAAAATGCTACAAACTACTTCACAATATAGGAGCTGACAATTAAATAGGCTATCCATCAGAAAATTCTTAAGACTAGGAGTTTCAATTTGAGAGCTCTTCAGAAGCTTTGTTTTTAAGTACAAATAGCTTGACAGGAACCTGTGAAATTAATCATGACTAGTCGTGCCAACCAAAATTTACTCATTATACTAACACCAACTTACACAGCATCTGCTATATGTCACTAAAGTGACCCCAAGCAACAAAGCAAATAACCTATGTATTTGTCTAAAGCTGTGCTTAAACAGTCTATAGTATACTAAAATACTCAAAAGATTTTGACGAAGTTGTTTCTCTAATATGGGCCTATCTCAAAACCTATATACTCTCTTGCACAAGAATCACCAAAATGTAGACTCAATAAATTTCCTTCTCCAGTCAAAACAATAAATGTTCCATCATTTAGCACGACAAAGTTTTTAAGCAAAATTATTATAATAGATTCACCTATACAGCTCAAAATGACCTACCAGGTATAGTATAGGCCCCAAGGGTAAGAATATTTGCAAATGTCCGCCATACACCATGATCACATTTAAGGTGACCTAGCTCAAGAGCCAAGACAGCCTGCTCGTAGTAGAAGTTCTACTACGAGTCAGTTGTCTTACCACAAAATACAAAGGAAAAGAACTTGAAAATCCAGACAGAAGTGATCCACCTGAAGATTCAAGCATACATTAGACAGGGTAAGAAATAGAAATAAAGAAGCGCTAGGCAACTTTTATGCATATGCTTCGTGAACTATATCACCATATAATAGGCAAATTTGATGTATTCTTGTTGGTCATTGGCGTAGGTAAATAACAAGTAGTTGGGAACAAAAAATATATATTTTGGACCCGGGCCCGGCCCAAGCCCGACCCTAAATATTGGGCCTAGGGCCAGGGCTTGGACTGGGCCCATATATCCCAGATTTCAGGTCCGGCCCATTTTCATTGGAGGCCCTTTGGGCTTGGGCTGGGCCGGCCCAAGCCTGGCTCATTTGACATCTCTATGTTTAATTAGAAATGTCGCTAAGGTGACAATTGTAGCCTTTTTGTTATAGCCATGATTGTAGCCAAACTTTTCCGATTTGGAAATGGTTCTTAATACTAAAAAGAAAAGAACTTGAGAACTTTTGTTTAATAAGTGCGTCATGTTGCTTCTTTCGGAGCTAGAATTCATTTTCATATGCGTCAATATCCCCCCCCCCCCCCTTTTTGAAGGTTAATTATGCCGAGAAGTTTATCCACTTAATTAAGCTGAAGAGGAATGCATCTCACCTTATGTAGTTCTAGCAGATAAGAAAAAGAAATCCACTCTGATTTTTCGATGTGCAAAGAGTCATATATAAAAACCTTGAGCAAGCACAAATAAAAAACGACACATGCAGACTGTATGCGCGTGTTTGAATGCTGATAGAACTACTTTATATTGCTTCATGTTGCAAAAAAGGTTTTCTTTTTTTTTTTTTGTGAAAAGGACATAACATTAATTAACAGAAGAATGTACATCTTTGTTCCTTACTTCTTCCAAATTTAACAAAAGGCTGGAAGAAGAAGGAACAAAATCAAAATGTTTATAGAAGAAAGCATTAGCAACAAGATTATGAGCTACCCTATTTGCATCTCTAGGAGTACGTACAAAATCCCAGCAAGACAATTTTTGAAGAATAAGCTTAGAGTCTTCAATGATGTTTCTGATATTCCAGTAGGGAGCAAATTGGGCTGTTATCATCATGATGATATTTTTCGAGTCCCCTTCGAAAATGATGTTGTTCTTTTGTTGAGCCAGGGCCTTTCAAATGGCCAGAAAAGCTGTGGAAGCTTCAGCTATCTCTGGCTCCGTAGTGTCAACCATTGCATGTTACAATAAATTTGTGTTGCGCATTAAGTTGTTCTATAAGCAACACGTATGTATAAGAGAGAAGTTATAGGCTATTACTATTTAGTGAGGTTTTTTCATCAAGAGAGATAATAAACCGTGATCCCCACCCCATGCACGTACTTTCGTAAACTTGTTCTCCCAATTCTCATGTGTTGTGGATACATTTGGATATGTAGTCAGAAAACCCAAATGAAGGGATCTTATTAATTTTTTTAGTTACATTGGAGTGTATTCCTTCTTCGCGATCAAATTCTTGTTACTAGAGAATATAAAAACTTTGCGTTCTAGTACTTAGTTCGATAGAATTTAGTTGTATAATTATATTCATAAAACCACAAACCACATGTTAGGTCGCCTCCGTTAGGGTCGGAACTATGACGTTTTGACCTTGATTAGTTTGAAAGGGTACATAAGCCACTCAATCCCAGTCGTTGAGTTCAAACCAATAATTAGTAAAGTTAGGACTTGTTCTTATTTCAATGAGAACATCAAAATCAGTGTAAACAAGTAGAGATTTATCTAGGATATGATAAGGTACCTAACACCTTTTGTAATACAAATTCATACACTAATTCAAATATTGGATTTTGCAGATTAGATAGCTTAATTGTTGATCTTGGAATCAATTCAGGGTTTTTTTATTCTCTTTGTTAATAAACTCTAATTAACTTTATAAATAAGATAGTGACTTGGAAAACAAGATTTCTTGGATGCACATCGTCATAGCAACCACATCTCTGACTTTCGTATGGGTTTTTTATTTTTATTTTGGTTATATATGTTTTTAAGACACTTTTGGTGCATGTGTGGCAACTGCTTTAGGGAAAAAAGGTATTCTCATGGAATCTATTACTACAAGAAAACATGGTTTTACCCACATAATATTTTTGTCTATAAATGGACTAAGAATGGCAATTTGATCCGCACTCAGCGGATATCTGATCGGCCATAATCCTATTGGAGGGGAATTTTTTTTTTTACTTTGACCGAATTAGGGAAGGGGGTATGGTAGTTAAATTTTAATTGTCGCAGAAGGTGTGGGTTGATTTTAGTATTTACTCTAACTGCCACGGTATCCAACCCACTTTGTTTACCCGTACCTATCCTCGTCCTATATATAGCATGACGTTTAGTTTTTATCATAACCGTAAGTTTGATCCTACTTTGCGATCTCAGCCATCCATCTAAAAAATATAAGAAGTTAACACTACCCATTATTTCTTTTTCTCTTGTTCTTTTTTCTCTTATTTATTTTTCTCTTGTTCTTTTTTCTCTCTTTCATCGTACTCAGCCACTTGCACCCTCTTCTCTGTGCCGCACAGTCACAACCTCCATAGACCACCTCACCATTTTCACTCGTTCACCGTTTACCAAACCCTAGCCATTACCTAAAACATCATCGCTCTCTCTCTTTATCACATCTCTATGGACCGTCATCCCCACCCCTACCAAATATGGCCCCACCCCCTAACCAGTGTTGCTTGGTGGATGATTGTTGTGATATGGGTGGCCTGTGCAGTGGGTGGTGTGGTGGTGGTTAGCTGTTGCGATGGTTGGTAGATCATGCAGTGGTTGAGGTTTTTTTGTGCACTGATCGTACGGTGCTGGTATGTTTATGCCCCGAAAGTGCGCGATGGTGGGAGACAAAATTAGTGCATACATTGGGTGTGGGGCACTATAGTGGGTGTGGGTTTTTCATGCAGAGTGGGTAGTGTGTGTGTGTGTGTGTGCGCTCGCGCGCGCGCGCATCTGTATGTATTGTCTATTTGTGTGCGTAAGAATTGATCTCGCTGATACTAGCAATTTCAATCCAAAGTTTTGAGCAGCCCCTAGATGGATGACTGGTTAGGGTATGTGCCTGTGCGCGCACTTGTGTATGTGTTGTGATCGGATGGACTGTGTGGGCGTGGGCGTAGTTTTCTGGTTGTGTACGTGTGGGTGCATATGGGGTGGTCATTCTTCATCGCAATCATTTCTTAAAGTCAGTCGTTGCCGATCCTTTCATAGTCCATAAGAACAGGAATGGTATGCACAGCCCTTGATGCAATCGCGAGGCAGGTCAGAGACAGAGTCTCAGATTTGTGCTACCAAGGGTGGGTGCAGAGTCTCATAGTTTCGGTTAGTGAAAGTACATCCTTCATGACATTGTTGAAGTTTACCAATTGTTTGGAGAGTTTTGTCGATAATTTTTTGACTTTTACCGACAGATTTGGCACCTTTAATAACGAAAAATTACGTTGATTAAAGTACTTTACATAATCATTATATATTTCAAATTTTTTAGTTTTGTAAAAGAAAAAAAAAAGAAAAACCCCATTAACAATTCCTAAAAATATGTTGGAAAAACACAACTATACTTTTTTGAATTATTTTACCAAAATGTCCCTAAGAGCTGTTTCATACCACATTTTGCAATCAATCAATTTACATTTACAATTAACCCAAAATAATTCTGTAACAAGCACGAATGTTATACAGCTCCTAAAAATTTAATGCAAATATAAATTGAGTTACATCAACATGCTTTCCAATTAAGTGGACGAAAATAAACAGTTAAAAATCATCAAAGGGTACCAGCAGGGGAGGGGGCTGAAAAATCCATGATGTTACTAAGGAAAACATATGTGCGAGCTTAGTAGATTAGACATCGTCCAAAGCGGCATCCTACTTGTCGTCGTCCCTTTCTTCACCATCACTTCATTAATAGGAGCCACATTGAGATCTGGTTGGGTAGCATTTCCTCCTTACATGAAAAGAAGGTACTGACATTATCGTTATTAATTGTATATTAATAGTCAACCATTTAAATATCAACTTCTTGTAGGTTTTTGGTATGATTTATCCTTGCAGTGTAAAATACTAAAAACCTTAAAACAACAAGATTGACCGGAAACAAAGATGATAAATCCAAGTTATTTTATCATAGTAATACAACATAGTGATAGCATGATGCGTCTCAAATAAATGTGAACATACTTGTACTTGATACTTCGACATCTATTTTGACATGGCTCTTGCAAGGCGGGCAATCATATCATGGTCAAACTCTTCCTATATGTTAGATCTCTGTGTCTTCACACTAAAGGATGTGGATGATCTTGTCACTAGACTTGCATGCAAGTCGGTGCCACATATATGCCCCTTCTTCTTGTTCACAGCATCAAGTGTAAAAAATCATAACTTAGTTGCCTCTTCATCCGTACTTGAGAAGTCTGATGCTTGACCAAAATTACATTTAGACGACAATAATGCAAAAGATGCAGCCCAAAAAATAATCAAGAAAATTATAAAGAAATAATGAACGATTAAGTAATAAGCGATGAACACATCCAACTTTCGAAGGCAAACTTTAATAGAGATCTTAAATGAACATTCATTAAAACCTTTTAAACAAAAACTCCTACATGATGTGCTTGATCTGTCGCCTTTCTCGTCTAAGGGGTCTTCTGTTATGACAGAGCAATCTCCTCATTCTGATCCAAATTTGGATTTGTGACTGGAGTGTAATGTCTGACAATAGCATGTGGCTCTGACCTTCTCATGTGAGTAGCATCTTGGTTGGATCTGTTTGTGCTTACTTTCTAACTTTTTAAATCTCAATTTTTAGCCATCTACCAATAATCTACGCCCATAATCCTTTCGCAATCCAACGAGTGTTAAATCGATTCCAAACCTCAATTTGCACCTTCGAGCAACTTGTTCTTAGCTTCTTCACATGCATCGTAAAGTCACCATTGGTAATTTTTGTTTACATGGGAAAAAAAGGTCTATCTCCCCATAGCCTACTCCTTCAGTGCTGAAAACTCAAAGCCCTCGTACCATTATACAAATAACAAAATTAATTAATTAACAGTGTAAATCACATCCTACAAAATATGGACTTTTAAAATTTTTATACCAGAAACTCTTGCCACAACACCTCTCTCTTCTCACTACCACATTCGTTCATGTACACGCAAGGGTAAACAAACTGAATCTTAACAATAACACCGCCTTTAGTAGATGCTTCATGCTCGATCAAGCTCACAAAGAAACAAAAAGTACGATGAAATAATTAAATTAAAATAATGCTTCAAATAATAACACATTAAATCAAGTGCAAATATAAATGACACTAACCTTTTGATCGGACTAAAAGTAGCTTTCTGTTTCATGTTAGGCATAGAATCGCATCATATTTGGGTCTACAGCCTCCACGAGAAGCTACAAAATAAAGTTTAAGTTATGCAACATATAAAGTAACGTTGAGGCTACAAAATAAGGCATAAATTCTGCAATATATTTAAGTACAAATTGATAAGCAAGTGTAAACTAATTATAGCTTACACCTAATGAGGAAATTAGTGATGAAGCCTACAGCTGGAACTGCTCAATGTTAATACTCTGCGCATCATCATAACCTGGACTGCTAGCCCCAACAAGTGGGTCAGATGCTCAAACTTGACCCAATAGTGAGTGCTATGCATAACCAAAAGTAGAAATTCTATCTTACGTAAGGATATAGATTCTTTATAACTATAGAGGAACGAATAAGAAAATATCGTGAGTAATAATTCATCAAGGACAAGCCAATGGAGAAATAGATGTGGACTGATACTTTAAGTCACATATTACAATGACAATAAGAAAATCCTATATCACATTTAGTAAAAAGACACACTGCAAATAAAACTCAATCATCTTCGCCAGAAGACATGCTAATGTCTTCATCATCTTCGTTAACTTCATCATAGGATTCATCCTCTTCATTTGGGAGTCATCATCTTCATCTTCAACACTTTCTACATCTTCCCCACTTTCTTTAATGTCGAATTCATCATCTTCAACTTCCTCTCCTAGATATCCTGTTGGTGGAAGAGGATGATCTTCATCCTCAATATTCACTTAAAGAGGTACAAACAAGTTCGTGGTCCTCCTAATACCTATCTACCTTATTGTCATATGCAATTGACATTATTTTATTCTTCATACCAGTAAATCAAACATTTTTTTTTATTTGAGACATTTTCTGCATAGAACACTTGTGAAGCTTGACTAGCGAGCACAAACGGTTCATCTGATCCAAGCTCTGACTTAATACTAACATCTAAAATACCTTCTCTACTAACACACATTTTTCTATTACAAATAATAGCAAATTAGGTACATTTGAATATAACCAATCGATTTTTGCTACCAAGATAAGTTAACTCAACAATCTCATCAAGCTCTCTATAAAAGTCAAGGCAATTTTCATTACAATAGTCCCAATTGACCAAGACTCCACTACTTTGGGTCTGTTTAATTCGGTCAAGATTTTTGTGTTAAACCTAAACAAATTAATGACCCTCCGTGAGAAGTATCATGTTTACTATAAGGTAGGAAGCTAATATTTTCAAGCATGAATCAACTAGTTTGGTGACCGATTTTACCTATTAAATAAAACATAAAAAGATAAAAGTATATCAACACACTAACTAATTGCAATACTATAACGTACTCTGGGTTAATGCTTACATGAACCACCAACAAATTGGATTTTACGAAAAAAAAACTTTCAAGTCCTTTCGATTAGTATTTTGAGATTCCTCACTTATTTTCAAGTGTTCACAATAATTATCTGCATATACTAACTTATTCAACAAAAGATAAAATTTCTTTGTAGATAAGAAATGCATAGAGTGTAACAGCTTTATTCTCTCCATCTCTTAGCCACCAAGTATAGGTTTGTCTGAATGGACAACCCGAATATATAAGTAGAGAAAAATGTATTTCTAAATTCATGTTGATCTCTTCGTCATTTTGACTTGATCAATTTAAGTTTGCGTATCAACATTGGGCCTAAAGGTATTAGCAAAAAAATTTGACAAGTTTTGCCATAATGTAAATCTTAACAACTGAACCTTCAATATGAGCTTTATTACAGACTTTTTTTCTTCAAATAAAACGTTAACTGTCGGTGCGATAGGACGGTAGCGGCATGGCACGAGGTGGTGTGGGGTAGGCCTTGCGGGTGACGACCGGATGAACAGCAGTGAGTACGGGTGGCCATTGAAGGCAAGCAGGGGGGTTGGTGGCTGATGGGCAGTACTAGCTGTTGGATGAAAGGGGAAGGGTAATTAAGAAAACAAAGTGAGGCTATGAGAAAGAAAGAAGACTAGAGTATTAAAACAATTATCATTAGCGAAGGGATGTACCCTCGTGAATAATCCATTGCTAAAGACTATTATTTAAGTTCATATTGAAACAATTTTTATTGATGGATTGTATACGTCGCCAATAATCCATCATTAAGTTAAATATCAAGAAATAAATTCCAAAAAAAGAAAAAAATAAAACATGAAAAGTATTTTAACTAACGAAATAATCTATCGCCAATAATTAATTGGTAAAAGTCTATCGATAAAAGTAATTAGCGACAAAATATTCTGGCAGTACTTCTTTTACTTGCCTTTTCCCAACGAAGCCCAATCCCTTGGCAAAGTCCATTACTAAAAGTGTCATTTAGTGTATTTTTGGCAGTATCATACCTTAAGAATTTTTAAAAATAATTATCATCTCATATCATGTATGGTTTATGTTTCTAAAAACTTTTTTAGACCATTTTACAAATTTGTGTTTAGTTTTTGCCCTCAATTTTAAGAAAGTAATGACTTATATACACTATGATTTTGGATGCAATTTGCTAATGATACATTGATTTAATTAATTTCCTGACCCTTAGGTTTTGTCTCCGCATTAATGCCTCATAACCTCCTTCCTCTATTTCTCTCTCATCAAGTCCTCGTCTTTATTCTTCTTCTCCTCCCTTACAGTCGTGGACATGGGAAGATTGTGGTGTCGTTGTTGCCAAAAGATGATGAAACTTGGTTGGATGGTGGGTGTTTTTACAACGAGTAATAAGTCGATAGGTGGTGCGGTGATGGTCGATTGGTGCTGTGGTGGTTGTTGTTTGATGGTTGTTGGTGGGTTTAGTGGTGGCTGGATAATAGGTGTGGGCTGGTGGGTTGTGATGGGTAATTGGTGGTTGGTGGTGGTTGTTAGATGGTGGTGATGTAGATCACACATTTGGTGGTGACGCAGATCACACGTCTGATAATGTCTGATGATGTTGTAGCTTGGTGATTCTACAGTGGTTGATTAGTATCGTGATGATGGTTGTTTGATGATTGGTAGCGGGTTTAATGGTGGCTAGATGATGAGTGTGGACTGGTGGATGGTTTATGGTGGGTAATTAGTAGTCTGCGGTAGTGGTTTGATAGCGATGACGAGATTCAACGGGTGGTGGTGATCTAATTTGTTGTATGGTGTTTTGTGGTGGTTAATTTTTTTAGAGCTGTTTGAGTGGTTATTCAATGATTGCCAAGTTTAGTGGTGGTTGGATGATGAGTGTAGGCTGGTGGGTGGTTTGCATAGGTATATTAAAGTCGATGGTGGTGGTTGGTAGGGGTGAGGTTATAGTTTTTAGGTGGTGGTTGGTGGTGCGATGGTCAGAGGGGTGGTTATATGATGGTTGTAGGTTGTTCAGTGGTGATTGTTATTTTCAACTAGTGGTTATGGTTTTTGGATGGTGGTTGGATGTTGGTATGTGGTGGTCCAAATAGGTACATAGGTTAATGAGGTTGTGATATGTAAGGGGACGTAAGACTAAGGTTTCCTCAGTCCTTTGTCACCACTTTATCCTTTGACCTCCCAATAGTAGTTGAAAATAGGGGTAAATGCACTTTGGCCTCCTATACTTTGTGCCAAAGGGCAAACCAGGAGCACTTTTAGCCCCCCTTTTCTAATAAATGTTGTATTAAGCGTACATGTACTTCATGAAAGAGCGAACATTGAACGGACCATAACTGAGTCGCTGAAATGTCATAATTACCTCTTTCTATACCCAAAATTTTCAAACTGCACCATGCATTCTTTTATCCCCCCTGTTCATCCTGTCTACACATAGACACACAAGACCCATCACACACGGTTGTCCAGCCACCCTACCATCTGCCCCTCATATACCCACCACCATACCGCCCCCATGCCTTATCACCCACACTCACTAATTCACAAGACCCCCGCCCCCAACTCCCCCAGCCCTTGCCCTGCCCCTTGCCTTTCCCCTTAGCCCGTCCCTCTCTCCCTCGCTCACCCTGCCCCACACCCCTAATCCCTCATCACCCTGTACACACACAAAATCACGTACCCACCCACGATGCATTTTTATGAATGCGTGCAATGTGTTTGGGTACGGGTGCCATACCTCGAGTCTCAATATTTTTAACCGGTAATTTAAATTGTTAAGAGACAATTTTTATACTTAGTATCAATATTTTATTTGTAACTTTTAGTGGTGATTAGTGAAGCGGGGTTAGTTATAATCTAAATTTAAATTAGGGACACTACTGAATAATTAGAAAAAAATTCAACAAATCTGGTTTATTTTAAAAAAATTATGTCAACTAGGAAAGTGAGGGAACAAACGAGGAGATTAGGAGAAATTAAACATTTACCATAAATCATTTTTGACTAGAGAAAGAGAGATCAGATTTGCTATATGGCTACAGAGAAACTGAGCAGAACAAAGAGAGAAAAGAGAAAAGGGAGAAGACCAGAAGAGAAGGTGAGGTGTGTGCTCATGAAGGGGAGAGAAAGAGGGAGGGAGGGAGGGAGGGAGAGAGAGTTCTGCCAACAAGACTTCCAGAGAGGCGATTCGATATCCAGTAAGTATTTTTAGCATTACAATTACAGTTTTTTATAGTGTGTATTTAGAATGAGTAGGGCCAGAGTATGTGTGTGCATTGGTGTATTGGACCGCCGAAAATATGTATGTGTATTATGGCTATCGTAAGGACAGCCGTGGGTGTGGGTGTATGCATGTACAAGGTGTGTATCTAAAGGATAAAAAATGGAAGGGGGGGTGAGGGGAGCTTTACAATGGGGAAATAATTGTGGGTGCAAGAAAGGGGTTGTGTGTGTGGGTGGGTGGGTGGGTGGGTGGGTGTGTGTGTAAGGGATAAGAAAAAGGGTATTGCCTTAAGTCAGTATATATCAGGTTTGGTGGGTTTTGTGTAGTGAGTGTGTGCTTGTATGTGTATGTATGGTGTGTTTAACTGTGTGCACGAGTGTTTGTGTCTGGGTGTGTATTATGTGTATAGTTGTGTGAATGTGGATGGAAAGGACAAGAAATTGAAGGATGAAAGCCTATGAACCGTATGTGTGTTCTGGTTTGGTGTGGGTGTATCGGAGTGAAGGGTAGGGAAGTAGGAGATGATAGGATAAAGGGAAATGGGTTTGTGCAGTAAAGGTGGTACACTGTGCTTGCCCAGTTATACCACGTGGCTATGAAACATTGTGCGATTATCATAAAATGCTGAAACTTTTCACAAAATTTCTTAGGCTAATATTAGAATTTTCTAGTAAAGTTTCAGATTTTTCTGGAATCGTTAATTATTTTTAATAATTTCTGCAAATTTAGTTTTTCTAAAATTTGTTTGGACCCTTTAAAAGTCATGTTAAATTCTGAAATTTTTACATTAATGTTTTTCTGATATAAAAGAAGTTCTAGTTCCATAAATTTTGGAGTCGATTTGGTACTATTATTCGTACCGCATTTGATTTAGTAAAATGGATGATTTTAAAGTAATTTTGTTGCTTTTTAAATCCTAATTTTAGTTTCAATATTTTCCTTATATATTGTAAAGTTATTGTAAAATTTATGGGAGTTTGATTTGAGCTAGAAGTATTAATTGTTATTTTTAAGCTTTTCTGGTATTTAAGAAAATTATGTTTAATTCAAAAATATTTAAAAATTCATATTTTAACTTGTTATGCTATTTTAAGTTATAAAAGTATTTTATAAGGATTTATTATGAATTTTGGGATATATTAATATCTTATAAAGTGTGTCAAGTTTTCGGTTAGGTTGGTCATCTGAGTGATGAATCCGTTTTGATTCGGTTTTGTGTAAGACTGTATGAGTGAGCAACTTTTAAGAAATCAATACTAAGTTCATAGTTTATGAGGCAAGATTGTAGTCTAATAAATAATTTACCAATTTCAGTTAATTCAAGGATTTTGAACGAAGTTAAATAACAGCGCATAATTTGGATTGAGGGAAGGAATTTTACCCGAAACCCAATTCATCATATTAACCTCGTATATTTTATTTTGATACCTTATTGAAACTCATTGAACTCCGATTTTACGTCTATCATAAAAATATTTTTGAAATTGCCCATGAAGCCCTAACTTGAACTTTAAAGCAATCGTTTGAAATCCTTTAATGCTTATCTGTTTTGTTGATTTGATCATTCTACATCATATTGAATTGTGTTTATCTCTTCTCAATATTGACACGAGTTAGTAAATCTGAAGAGTTATAAGGATGTCTGTACTGTTGGCGTTAAAAGGATGGTCTATTCTGTTTGAGTTGAAACTAGTACGTAAATGGACTAGTTAGTATACATATGCACATGTAGAGTGTATCTGATCATGGCCGGGATAGTTTTGATAGTATGTATTGTTCATGTTCAATGTTATCTATTCTATTTCATGCTATCTAAAATTTTGAAATGTCTTTTGATTTTGTTGGATTGAATTGAAACTTTTCTCTATGTTTATATCGAGATGTTGTGATTTTAATTTAAATCCTTTTTCAAACTGTCATGTGCTTTCAAATGTAAAATCATTTGAATCATACCGTTTTAATCTTTGATCGATCTTACTGGGCTCTCAAAAGCCCATTCTCGTTTGACTTCCTTTTCGCAAGTGATCATTGGAACCGTGCATAGGTGGACATTGTTATTTAAAATTTTTAGACTTAGACTTGAAGTTTCATTTATGACAGTCTACTAAGAGCATGCTTTAATTGATGATTTAGTTACTCTGATAATGATTGTCCATTTGGTTATGTGGATATTATTGTCTTAGTGCAACTGATCGAGCGAGTAGTTAACGTTTTGAATTTTTGGGGCGTTACAACCAAGGGTGTTTGCATGTATGTGCAGTGTGTGCGTGGGGGTATACGGGTATGTGTCGATGTTTGTATGTGCGTGTAGTGTTTGTGGGTGGGTGGGTGTGTGCACAACCTGTAATTATGTATGTGTGTGTGTGTGTGTGTGTATATATATATATATATATATATATATATAGAGACAGACAGACATAATGTGTATGTGTGTGCGCGCGCGTGTGTGTGTTTTGTGTCTGTGTGTTATGTCTATGATCATATGTGTTCAGTGTGTATATGTAGGGTGAGTTTGTGTGTGTGGTGTGTGTGTGGGTGGGTGTGTGAGTTTCTATATTTTGTAGTGTGATTATGTGTGTTTAGTATGTATGTGTGTGTGTGTGTGTGTGTTTTGTGTCTATGGGTATGTCTGTGATCGTATGTGTTCAGTGTGTATATGTAGGGTCAGTGTGTGGGTGTGTTTCTTTGTTTTGTAGTGTGATTATGTGTGTTTAATATGGGAGTGTGTGTGGGTGGGTGGTGGTTGTGCTTGTGGGTGTTTGTTTATGTGTGTTTCACAGTGTGATTATGTTTGTTCTGTGTGTGTGTGTGTGTGTGTGTGTGTGTCGTGCAAGTGAAATTGATTGTGTGTGACTATGTGTGATAGGGTGTGTTCAGTGTGTACAATGGTAATGGGTTTGTGTTTGTATGTGTTTTTGCAATTTGATTGTGTGTGTGCATGTTTTGTGTGTGTTCTCATGTAGTGTGCATGGGGATGTGTGTGTGTGTGTGTGTCTGGTGGTAGGTAATTGGGAGGGGGAGGGGGCGCAACCTATAGTCTGTGTGTGTGCGGGCGCGCTTGTGTGTGTGTGTGTGTGCAAGTTGCGGGTGTTCGTAGGTGATAGTGGAAGGGGGGCAACCGTGGGATGTGTGTGTTTGTGCCTGTATGGGTGTTATGAAAAGGGTATTTTTGTCTTTAAAAAATGCCAAACTGTTTTTGCCCAAAAACAGGATTAAGTTGGATAGACTCCATCCAATATGCCAACTTTTGGGAGTAGAAGTAGGTTTTATAGACGAGAGGGCCAAATCGCTCCCATCCCAAAGTACAGCAGCGAAAGTGTATTTACCCCTTGAAAAAAATTTAGAGCATTTTGGAAGAATTCGAACAATGAAACCTCATATTTCTCTGGGAAAAATCACCCAAAACACATATTAGGTGCTCTAAAAAGTGACCACTATTGAAGAAGTATGCTGCAAAACAAAAGTTCCTAACATACCAAAAATTATGGTTTATTTTGTATTAGAAAACAATGTACAAAGAATGGAGCCATTGCAATACAACGCATTTCACAACCCACCTCTCTATATCATCTCTCTCTCTCTCTCATCCAAAAACTCAACATTAAAATGAACTTTACCTGCATTGCGAGTCAAGTTGTTTGTCTAACTAAGAAAACATTGTAAAAGCTAAATCACGTCACGAGTTGTTAAACATCCTCCATAATTTTCTTAGAGCACTTAGACTAATTCTCTTGAACGTAGGTACTCATTTCATTCTTCGCACATAGATAATTACTAATAAGATCTTATCTATCTATCACACTGGTTAGGAATAAATAGTTGGTTCGCTTCTTATACTTGATAGTTTCTCCTTCTTTTCAATATATTTTTGAGTTGAATACTAAATTTTAGCAACTACCAAGAGAATCCGTATATTATGCACCCTTAGAAGTTTGCACAATGAGATTGCTGAAAGAAGATGGATCCACATGGCCAGCCACATAATGGCATAATAAGCAGCATCTTGAAGATCTCAACGTCTCACACTGGATCAAGCATATCCAATTGTTTTGCCAAATGATTCGAAAGTGTTACAAAATCGCTCTAAATAAATATGTATACAACACGATAACCAAACAAGAGAACACAAGAAAACTGAGAGAACTCAAATCCACTTTGCACAAGTCAAATTTACAATGCTCCCTCACGAGTATCTCTCAACTGTTTTCCTACTAAAAGAATGACTCTTCTTTGTTGGCCAACTCAAAGAAGGAATCTCCTCCTTTCTTTCCTACTCAAAGAAGGACTCTTCTTTCTTTGTCTACTCAAAGAAGGGCTCTTCTCTTGCCCTTAAACACAATACAAGACACCTTACTTATACTTGGAGAAAGCAGTGATCTTCTCTCACCAAGCAATGTGGGACAAGATGTCTTATATACTAAGGGTCAAGTTGCAACCTTCTTTGAGTAACCGATGTGGGACATAAATACAAGACATATATATCAACAATCTCCACCTTGGCTTGTATTAACAAACCACTCCATGAGAAAAGTGAAATATGCCTTCAGTACCTTCTTTATGTACTCCACCTTGCATCCCCTTTAAAGGTAGGAAAGCACTCCTCCTTGAACTTAGCATGAAAGAAGATGAATCAAGTTCAAGCAATGCTTGAACTTATCTGTCGTGATCATCTTTGTGAGCATATCAACTGTGTAGGTCCTCGGCCCCATCTCCCACTCAATGTAGCATAGCTTTAATCCCTCTTCCAGCTGTAACACAGTAATCCCCTTACGTGCGTTAGCCCCATCCTTGGACAACAACGGGATCATCCACTCTGGTTGGCCTTCTTTACCTACTATCATCATCATCATCACCCCGCAATATGGATTGAGCGCAGTGCTCGACTTCTTCATGAAGTCCATCCCAAGCACCACCCCAAGCTCATCCATGTCGATGATGTTAAAGTTCTTCTTCCCTGTCCATCCGCCGATCCTTAAATCGACGTTCTTGATGACTTCCTTGTGCAGACAATACCTCTCGTAATGCGGACCTGCACCATAAAAGCATCCTTATCTAGGCTCCCCATGAGCCTTGTAGTCACGAGAGTCACCATGCTTGCGACTTCCCTCTTGCTTCTTCTCCTCTTTGTGATGGCGGTGACGTCCCTCGTCCCCACTCCGCTCATCATCGGCTACCTTGGGCGAACCACTCTTCGACCTACCATCTCCCCCATCTTTGGCACGCTCGTGCCTTGGAGATCTTGGCCTTTCACATTGCTTGAAGTCTTCTAACCTCTCAATAATCGCCATGGCTGAAGCCAAGTCGTGAGGTTCCCTTCGCCGCAACTCTGTGACAACCCACTATGCAACCCGTCAATGAAGAAGCATAATTTCTGCCTCTCGGACATCTCCGATATTTTGAGCATCAAAGCCGAGTACTCCTTCAAGTACTCGTAGATGCTTCCCTTCTGCCTCAGCCATCGAAGGTTGATCATCGCTATATCTACGACGCTCTCCGGATAGAACTGCCTTTTAAGTTCATGCTTGAACTTCTCCCACGTTTTGACGTCGCACCCATCTATATAGCGACGCCTCCACCGTAAGGCAACTGTATCGTTAAGGTACATGACCACCATCTGGACCTTCTCTTTCTCGTCATCGATGTCGAGGGCTTCAAAGTATCGCTCCAAGTGCCAAAAGAGGTTATCCACCTGACTCGCCTCTCTCATTCCATCGTACGATCTCGGCTCCGGCATTTTCTTTCCCCTTGGCAGCACCGCTATACACCCCTGCCTCATAACTCTTGTAAGATCCTTCTTACAAGCAGATAGTTCTTCTTGGAGCTCCATGACTTGTCCCTTGAGGTCCTTGTTCTGTTGCACCTCCCATTTGGTGAAATGGGAGACCTTCTCCTTGATCAAGTCATCTAACTCCTTCGCGAACACATCGACTTTCCGTTCCAGCACAGTTAATCGACTGTCTACCTCTAAGTCATCTAATCTATTGAAGATTAGCTCCACCTGACTTGCGACAGTTTGCTGCAAGCGCTCTCCAAATGCCTCAAGCTTGCTCCTTATCCGTGCTTCAACATCCCCTGTCGCACTGCTCAAATCCTTTACCGTGCTCTGCCATATGCCAAAATTCGTCTTCCCATCGAATTGTCACAGGCATACTTCATGGTCATGTCTTCCACATATTTATCTTTTGAAATTGATTTCAATTTTGCCCAAAAATAAACCTGGAAGCTCTGATACCACTTGTTAGGAAATTGATTTTAACTTTGCCCAAAAATAAACATGGAAGCTCTGATACCATTTGTTATAAAATCGCTCTAGATAAATATGTATAGAACACGATAACCAAACAAGAGAACACAAGAAAACTGAGAGAACTCAAATCCACTTTGCACAAGTCAAATTTTTAACGCTCCCTCACGAGTATCTCTCAACTGTTTTCCTACTAAAAGAAGGACTCTTCTTTGTTGGCCTACTCAAAGAAGGACTCTCCTTTCTTTCCTACTCAAAGAAGGACTCTTCTCTCTTGCCCTTAAACACAATACAAGACACATTACTTATACTTGGAGAAAGTAGTGATCTTTTTTCACCATGCAATGTGGGACAAGATGTCTTATATACTAAGAGTCAAGTTGCAACCTTCTTTGAGTAACCGATGTGGGACATAAATACAAGACATATATATATATATATATATATATATATATATCAACAGAGAGGTCTAGGTTGAAGTTCTTCTTGTAGTCAAAATTGTTTTCTTGGCATTAATTATGCTTATAACACGTACCCATAGGACTCATCCCAACCTGACCACATCTTTTTACTTACACGTAAAAGTATTTCAAATGATTGAGTTTCGACCTAAGAATACTAGTTACGTTTTTTTTTTCCAATTTCTATGTTTGTTTTTTGGGTATAAAAATTATCTGAAGACGGTCTTTTTTGGTCACACTCATCTAACTCCAGAGCTCACGAGTCTACCAAAGTCAAGAAGGTCCGCGATTAGGTTTCACTTGTTTATGAAAAGAGCCTAATTTCATAGTAGTTATCGTGACACATCGTGTGTGCAAAAATAAAGTTAAAAAAATAATATTTTTATAAACAAGTGAAACATGTCCTTATAGGTAGTTATTTACAGTTAAAAATTCTATTTTTTGTCCTTTAAAAAAATCATATGATGCCAAATGTCAAAATTTTAGATATGTAGTTATGTAACATCAAAAGAGATGTTACATCAAAAGATACATTCTTTTTATACGAGTTGTCGTGACACACGCGATTTGTGCGCAACAATAAAGTAAGTAACCCGATATTTTTATAATAAAAATCTTGATATTTTTGCTATATCAAGCTTAGCCTTTGAAATATATCTTGAATAATTTTTTTTATGAATTTTAAAAACCCCCATGGGCCAGAATAAAGTTGTTAAATTGAAAATTGTTATATAATCAAGCATTGTGTATAGACGTTTTAAAATGAGAAAACCAAATGTGTCCTTAAAATAGTTATTTAATATATTTAGTTTTGTGTCATTTTTCACTTTTAAGAATTTTTTCATAGTGCAACTTGTCACCATTCTAAATAGGTAGTTGTGTCACACCAAAAAAATGTCACACCAAAACTTTATTCTCATCATATATAGTATATGGATATAGATATAGATATAATACTAGTTATGACAGCATACGCGATGCGTATGAAAAAATGAATAGCGATATGATATTTTTGTAATATTAATTAATCATGATCTTTACAATTCATTTTTACCACTTTTCATTTAGAATAAATTTGAGAGTTTAGAAATCCAACACGTCCAACTAGGCAATTATTTTGTTTTTATGTTTTTTTTTCTGTGACTGTTAAAATTTTCTTTTGATGACATGTGTCTTTGTTGTGAAACTTTATTTTTGGACGCACAATGCTGTTACAAAAATAAAGTCAAACGTTTGAAATTTGTTAAAAAATCAAATATGATATATAAGTGTTTACCGTCAACATTCAGTGAAATGAATTTTAAATTGTGGTACCAAAAATGTCCTAAGAGGTGGTTATTTTAAAGTTTATGCTTTATTTGTTTATTTATTTTATAATTTTCTTGTAATGTCAAGTTTCATTACAATAAGTAGGTAATTATGTAATAACAAAAGTGGTATTCTACCAAAAAAGGGGTCTTCCATTTAGATGTGGAAAAATGTAGTTAGCGAAGTGATTTTGTTATAATATCAATCTTGACATCCAGATTTATGTTAACTATATTTCTCAATGAATGTTGAATTATGAAAATTAACGTTTCAGTTATTTGGAATACTATATTATGATTTTTATTTCGTAATACTTTTTAAAAAGTTTTTTAAAATACCAAGTATCATAATGTTCGATATGAAGTTATGTAACACGAAAAGAAATATTACACCAAAAATAATATTCCTTTTATATCTAGTTCTAGTGGCCATGTGCACTTAATGCTTGCTTAATGTTTATGTAAAACTTATCATATACACGATAAGATTAGAAATATAAATGAGTACAAATTGTGGTAAAATTTTACTGTAAGATGCTTGGTTCCAGGTGAAGAGAATATATACCGAAGAGAATTTGTTAATTGAAGAAAAAATTCATAATCTGGACTAACTTTGTATACTCGAAAGGATAATCTGTATATCTGTAACGTTATCTAACGTTCGTAATGAATTTTGTGTGAAAGTCTCTCTCTCTCTCTCTCTCTCAAAACTAGAGAAAAAAGTAAAAGTTATCAAACTTCATTATCAAAAGGAAGTTATGACTTTTTTCCAAATTTAAAATTTAAAATTTGGAAAATTTTTAAATAATATAATATATTTTTTCAAAACCTTAGGGGGTAGTTATTTATTATATAATATCTTTATTTTGTGCCATCATTTTAGATTTTTTTTCAAATTGCCATGTATCACTATTATTTATAGGTAATGATATAACACCCAAAAGAGTGTTACATCAAATGGGTCAATCTCTTTATATACAGTATAGAAAGATAGATACATGAATATAAATTTGAGCTCGACTTTGCAAAGTTTACAAAGGCACGCAGAGTCAACAGTATGAAAATCCTAATTAGCCAAGGTCTTCCAATAAATTGGATTGGATTGTTTCGACCATGTTTTACTCCCCTGCATGTGTGCTGGCATTATCATCATACATCAGTAGTACTTTACAAGTCCGAATGCATATGTGTGTTCATACTTACCCATGCAAATGGGAAATTGAAATCGACATGTGAAGCCTGTGTAGACGAAACCTCAACCGGAATCTCTGAGATTAGAAAATAAGGAAGACTGGGCTAGAAGAGCATTGGTTTGACATATAACATAATCACAGCACTGAATATTGTATGCATTATTGGGTGCATTTTCAATAAGCTAAAACCCTTTTTCTCTGTCTTTTCTTAGCAGCTACCCTCTTTCTAGTTAATTAGAAAGCCAGGTTTGATCAAGTCTAGACTTGTAATCACATAACATTATTTATATAATGTTAAGAAAGTAAATCACTATTTATTTTATATACTATTATTCTTATTATTATTATATTAAAAAAAACAAAGAGAAAAAAAGAGACCAGTGTCATCGTCTCCATTGACTCTTCAGATAAGACAGATGAAGACTTGCCCTTGCTCGCTCTCAACGGTTGGCAAACTAATTAAGGTAGAAAAATGAGTTTTGGTTGGTATATTTGTTCCATTATTACTCTCTCTCTCTCTCTCTCTCTCTCTCTATATATATATATATATATATATATATGATAATTATATTATATTGTATTGTATATTATCGTATTTAAAGACTCAAGCAAGCTCTTTTTCTTTTCAATTACTCCTTCCATCTCGCATATATTGATCATACTTTTTCTGCACATACGTAGATCAAGGAATTAAATCTTATGTTTTGTCATTTTTATTCTATCATTTGGAGGGAGGAGGGAAAGAAAGTAGAACATGAGAGAGAAAATGGGTGAGCAAAGTATTAAATGTAGAGAGAAAAATATAATAAAAAAGCGTAAGAAAGTGGGTCAGAAGAGAAAAAATGAGTTGGTAAAGACTTAAATATAAAGAGAGAAATCGAATTGAAAAAAAAGTCAAAAAAAGAGTAAATATGTAAAAAAATACCTACAAAATCTTTCTTCTTTTGTAAAAATATCTATAGAATCTAACATATGGACAAAGTTGCAAGCAAGTGTGGATGGATGTAGTGTAAATTATCTGACTCGCAACATCGAACGCTTAGCTAAGATAGGCATGTGAAAACGGCCTAATTCTTTTAACGTTGTAATGAAATGACAAAAGAATGACACACCATTAATATTTGATGGCACTTCCAGAGTTGCTTTGTAAAAATTTTTACGTGCATAAAATTGCAATATATAATTAATAATTGTTCAGTACAAGAATGACAACAACGTCACTCCAAAAGTAATTCAAGCTTAAGTAGCTTCAATCACTTGAAATGATTGCTTTAACCAACTTATTTACGGCAATATTCTTCATGAAGCTTTACCCGCAAAAATGAACTTTGATCCTGATAAAATACACAAATGAAAATTAAATGCAAAGAAAGTTTGATTGCTACACAAATAGATACTTAAAGATTGGTGGATAACGCACCTAACTATAGACAGCAGGCGCATTCCTTGCACATTGTCCAAGGCACAGATGACTTTTTTGCAATTATCGTAGGCGATGATTCTCTTTGCTACCGGTTCAGGATCAAGCGAGCGGCAGGAAGGGTTTGATGTTTTGCTGGCTTAACCCTTGATGTAATTATGGTCCGGTTGGAAGTTCTCACGTACATAGTTTCAGCATTAGCATATATTTCTACATTTCACTTAAAAAAGAGCATAAAGCCTTTGATTAAACTAAAGGAAGGTGCCGGAGAAAAGGAAAGGAAGCGTGGGTGGGTGGGTGGATGGCAGAGGGGAAGAAGGAAAGAAAGTCAAAACGGGGCTGTCAATTGAGATTCACATTAAGGACAGGGAAAGGGAGATGATTGGCGTCAGCGTTTGCGTGTGAGTTTGTTTGTGTGGGCGTTGAGGGGAGGGTAGATGAGTCTGGAGATTCGTGTCAACATCTGAGCGGTCGAAATGTGTGCCTCCGCTGCCCCCCCGATGAACTTTTCCTCCAAAAAAGAAAAAGAAAAATAAACAAAACAAACACACACACACACACACTCTCTAAAAAACGAAAATGAAATCAAATCAAAGATCTTTTTTTTATATTTTTGGGCCCTCTGCTGCCTCAGGCGGCTTGACGAGTCCGTACACGCGCATGTCTCTGCACCTCCTGTCCCATCTCTCTCTCTCTATTGTCTAATCTGTTGGTACTCTTTTATTTATACGTTGCAATAATAATAATAATAGTATTATTTACTTTAAATTTATTGGAAATTATAATTAATCAGCTTTTCTACTTCGTTAACTCACGCACGTTAGTTTGTATTACTTACCAGGTCTGGATTCAACTTCTTGCAGCTTGTTTCGGCTTTTCACTTAAAAGATTCTGAAGTATTAAATCTGACGTGTTACTTCCTTACATTTTTTAATTACAGCAATTGAATTCAAAATCAGCTTACCGTCTAAATTTTTGGATGGCTACTTATCTGAGCTATTTATGTGCCTTCCCAAAAGGGGAATTTAAGAAAAAGTGCTATGAAGTTGTCTTCTTTGCCCATTTTTTTGCACAACCATGATTGGCACCAACACCAACGAACACCACCCACCACCACCGTCGCAACATCACGAAGTCCACCACCAGCATAAACAACCATCCAACACAACACTACCGGTCAGTATACTCACCAATAAAATAGTCATCAATTGCCTGACCACCACAACACTACCACCATCTTGAACTACCAAACTGACCACCACCGTACTCACCGTCATCCAGTCCAACTTTTCCACCACTGTACATCATCGGCATCGTCATCCCTCATCTCCACCCTCAGCTCATGCACCACCCCCGAGATCCGCTGAAAAACAAAGTAGCACCCTCCATCCCTACGTGGAGGCCCCTTGCACTAGGGCCACTAACACCATCATAGGCCTTGTCCCAAGGACCATAAAAACATCATTGCATCCCAACACATTGAGCAGTAATCTTGGATAAATTTGACCATCAATGTTGATCTCAAGATCGCCAACCACGCACAAATTTAACACTAACTCATCCAAGCCTTAATCTCCAAAACATTACATTCTTAAACCGTGGTGATTAGCATGGTGTGGAGGCATTTTGTGTTGGTGATAGGCTGTTTGCAGGTTGTGAAGATGATGGTGAGTGGTTGAGATCGCCGGGGAAGAAAGGAGAACACAAATTAAGAAAGCAATAAATCATGAGTTGGCCAATTTGAACTTTGACACCCGTAAAAGAACCATGCTTTTTTTTCAAAAAAAGTTATTCTTTTTAGCAATAATACTAACGTCAGAACGTCAACAAAATATTGATAAATTTTGACGGTATAATAGTTGTATTTGTTCCTCGTTTAGTACCCACTCATCGTGGTGACTTGTGCTTTGAATTGTTTTCAAAGCACCCCTATCGACAACGTCAAATACGTGCCTCGCGACGTGGTCATCGTCATCGTATAGGATTGATGTATCATGAGGTTCGGCGTTGAAATCCATATATCTAAGAACAAAATATAATCGTAAACCAACTTAGCATCCATAATTTTTACATTCCAAAACTATAAATGGATCTTTAACCTACCTTACCAACGCATTAGCAATAGTCATTATCTCATTATTTCAATGTATTAAAATAATTCTTAACTTCTCACCACTCCGAACGCTTAATTACGCTAGTTCCCTAAAATTTAGCGCCAGCGTGGTTATTTAGCAATATACCCCCTGATGGCCGCTACAGCCCCAACACCTCAACACCGCTTTAAAATCACATTTTAAATGTATTACACCAATTATATACCAAATATTTCTTTTATCAAATTTTAAAGGGGATGAGTTACCAAAACACTCCCAACTTATGCAAAATACCCTTGGCAGCCATCAACCCAACAAACATCTCAGAACAACTTAAAAATAACTTTTTGGGTGTCTTACATAAAGATTATTTCCTCCAGTTGTGTTACAACGTTCAATTACCAAAATACCCCCGATGAGCGGCAAATTACCGAAATGCCTCCGGGGGTTCATTATCACCCTAACGCCCCAAACCAGCTTCAAAACAACCTTTCAAGTGTTTTACTTACATTTGTGGACTAAAAAGTCCTTTAAAAAAATTAACACCGTAAACTTACCAAAATACCCCTCTCGGGGTGACAAATTACCAAAATGCCCCTGGCATCAGAACAATCTTAAAAGTGCTTTGAAATGCTATTTTAAGCTTCCCAAATTCATTTTTGATCTAAAGGGTATTCTACGGACTTTTTGCCCAAAAATCCTGAATCAGTGTCCGGATCGAGCGCTTAAAAGCCCCTTCAGCCAAAAAAATAGCTAATGACTTTGGAATGGCCCAAATTCCTGGGGGATGGAACTTCCCAACATCCTAGGGTTCTCATAAAAATTTTGCGCGAAATCGCGCTGGCTTGATATTTTAAATTACACTGCAAAATTACAAGGTTCCCCGTATCAGTTAACCCCTTTTCAGTCTTTGGAAAAATCTAAAATTTTTTCCACATATAGATCTTTTAAAAATAACTAGGGTCTCTTTTTCGTACTTTGGCAAAATCTAGCTCTAGCTATTTTTTATAAATTCGTGAAAAATTGTCTAATTAAATTTTCACCCTTAGCGACAATTACGTCTCGTATTCACATTAAACACACATAGTGTTACACCCTAGGAACACACATAGTGTTAAAGACTCTTTCCTCCAGTTGTGTTACAACGTTCAATTACCAAAATATCCCCGATGAGCGGTAAATTATCGAAATGCCCCTGGGGGTTCATTATCACCCTAACGTCCCAAACCAGCTTCAAAACAACCTTTCAGGTGGTTTACTAACATTTCTGGACTAAGAAGTCATTTGAAAAACTTAACACCATAAAATTAGCAAAATACCCCTCTCGGGGTTGCAAATTACCAAAATGCCCCTGGCATCAGAACAATCTCAAAAGTGCTTTGAAATGTTATTTTAAGCTTCCCGAATTCATTCTTGATCTAAAGAGCATTCTATGGACTTTTCGCCCAAAAATCCCGAATCGGTGTCAGGATCGAGCGCTTAAAAGCCCGTTCGGCCAAAAAAATAGCTAACGACTTCGGAATGGCCCGAATTCCTAGGGGATGGAACTTCCCAACATCCTAGGGTTCTCATAAAAGTTTCGCGCAAAATCGGGTTGGCTTGATATTTTAAATTACACTGTAAAGTTACAAGGTTTCCCGTATCAGTTAACCCCTTTCCAGTCTTTGGAAAAATCTGAAATTTTTCCCTGATATAGATCTTTTAAAAATAACTAGGGTCTCTTTTTGGACTTTAACAAAATCTAGTTCTAGCTATTTTTTATAAATTCGTGAAAAATCCTAATTTAGACGCCCTAAAAAATCGTTATTTTGGAATCTATAAATGTAATACCGCTCATCCGATCTCCGATTGATCTGTACAATGACTATTTTTGAACTTTGAAATTAACATTGAATTATAAGAAAATTCAAAATACTTACTTGTTTTGACTTGATATATTTTAAAAAAAAATCCACCGATCTTCTAGCGTAAAATTTTTTTGTTTGTATTGTTGTGGAGACTATGCAGGTGAGATATGGAGTATGAAGACAGTTGGTATGGAGAGTGGAAGAAAGGGTTCGGGGAGGAGGGATTATAAAGAGAAAAAAGTGAAGGAGAGAGAAGAAACAAGACAGAAAAAAATCCGTGAGTGAGGGGGGAAGGACACCACGTGGCATCACGGAGGGGAATGGGGGGCCATGGGGAAGGGGGGCCATCACTGGGGGGACACCACGTGGGGGGAAGGGGGCCATCACGGGGGGGGACACCACGTTGGGGGGAAGGGGGGACTGCAACTCTTTGTTGCGGTTGGGCATGGAGGGGGATGGGCCACGTGGCGGGGGAGGGGGGACGGGGCCACGTCGCAGGGGAAGGGGGACACCACGTGGCTGGGGGGAAGGGGGCCAACCACAACTCTTTGTTGCGGTTGGGCATGGGGGGGCCATGGGGGAGGGGAGGACGGGGGAAGAGGGGGGCCATGGGGGAAGGGGAAGGCCACGTGGCGGGGGAGGGGAGGACAGGGGAAGGGGGGCCATGGGGAAAGGCCACGTGGCGGGGAAGGGGGACACCATGTGGCGGGGGAAGGGGGACACCACGTGGCGGGGGAAGGGGGACCAACCGCAACTCTTTGTTGCGGTTGGGCATGGGGGGAGGACAGGGGGAAAGGGGGCCATGGGGGAAGGGGGGACGGGGGGACGGGGGGAAGGGGGGAGTGGGAGGGGGGCGCAACCACAACTCTTTGTTGCGGTTGGCTTTTGAAACAAATCATGCCAACCGTAACTCTTAGTTGCGGCTGAGCTTTTCCCTCAATTATTCCAACCGCAACACTTTGTTGCGGTTGGGTTTTGTGAAGAATAATTGCAACCGCTACTCTTTGTAGCGGTTTGGTGGAGAAATTGTTATTTCTCCACCGATAGACAGGGATCGACTCCCATAGTATAAGTTGCTAGCGCGATCTTGCCGTCCACGGGGGATCTGTGGACAGTCCAGATCCTTTTTTTTTTTGCATTTTTTAAGTCCGTCTGCTACATTATGTAACGGATAATTTCTGGACAAAAATACCCTCCAACTCCGTCCGCTACATTGTGTAGCGGACGAGTTACTTTTTCTCTCATTCTCTCTCCTTTCGGTCATTATTTTTCTGACATGTTTGTCTCTCTCTCTCTCCCATCAATTTTCTGACTCCTCTCTCTTTCTCTCCCCCCTTTCTCTTCCTCTCTCCTTTCTCTCACTTTCATCTCTCTCTATTTATTCTCTTTGTCGGCGATCTTGTCTGTCGTAAGGAGAATCAAATCGGAGACCCGCAAGATCTGAGCCGGAGCGGAGTTTGAATCGGAGGAACATGTATTGAAAAGCGTTTTTTGATTTACTAGCTTTTTTAAGTGATTGCTTTTCGCCGGAGTGGCGCGGTGGATCTATCTACTCATTTCAACATTTACGGCTAGAGTGGCGCAGTGGTTCTTCGACGATGATGGCAGTTGTGGGTTTGTTGATGGCAAAAGACATTGTTTTGGATTTGCATATTGCAAAGATAAAAGACATTGCGTGACTGGAAATATAGAGAACCCAGAACATCTAACACAGAGCCCAGTTAATTTGGTTGTGGCAATTCGTCCGCTACATAATGTAGCGGACGGACTTAAAAAAATGCAAAAAAATAAAGATCTGGACCGTCCACAGATCGTCCGCGGACGGCCAGATCGTGCTAGTAACTTATCCTATTTTGCTAGCGCTATCAATGGATCAGCTCCCTATATATATATATATATATATATATATATATATATATATATATATATTTATTTGTCTCTCATTTTATTTTTTATTATATGTTAAACCTTTTTATACTCTTCTTGTTGAGCTTTATTAATAAAATCTTAACACATAACAATTATTATCATTTGAAAGAGACTATTTCTACTATTTGATATTTTACTTCTTCTTTCGTTACTGAAAGAATAACAATTATTTTTTAAAGTGATTGAAAACTCATAAAAAGGTAAAAATAATAATATTATTTTACTATCTATTTTGTTATTATTATTTAATAATATAAATACTAGTTTTTATATATATTTTAACAGTTATTTTTTTACGCACGGTGCCAATACTAATTTATATGTAAGAGGGTAGAATTAGTTGATTTGGTATTTATTGACAAATAAGTTCGGGCATCCAAGACCGCCAAGGCCTCTTCAAGGAGGCTCATGATTTCTCACGGTTCGATTGTAATCTTTGTAATCTAATTCTTATTTTACGTCAAACATATCTTTGATTATTGTACCAAGGAAGAACGATCATCATAATTCATGTTCAGATTCATTGCTCATTCGATTATCGTTGGACACACACACTTATATATAATAATGTGGTATACAATAATACTGGGCCAAAAAGGGGGCATTTTCAGGCCAAAAGAGGGCCGAGCCGGGCCAAACTCGGGCCATTTTAGGGCAGGGCCAGGCCCGGGCCTGTTTCTCAAAAAATTCGACATGGCTCTGGCCCAAGCCCTAAGGGTTAGGGCCAGTCCGGGCCCAAAAATGTGCCGGGCCAGCCCGCGGGCTGCTCGACCCTTTTGACATCTCTATCAACCACCCATTTCTTTTTTGTAAAAAATAAAAACTAAACTAAACTGATTTTTATTTTTATTTTTATTTTTCTTAAACAAAAAACGAGAATTGAAAGTGATTTCAAACGTTACCTTATGAGTGTCATTATCCAATTTTGGGGTACTAAAAGAGTACCCTTTTCTTTAAATGGATACCATAAACAAACTCGGCTCATTTACCTTGTCAGTCGTTTCAAACCAATCTTCAATTTAGTAGAGAAAGTTCGCGATAAAGTTTCTATTTGTGTAACAAGATGAACCGAGGTGGATTATTTATTCAGCTTCAGTTTAGCGCTTGATTTTCTCAAAAACTGGAGTGCTCACCATTTCAAGTAAGGAGCCTCTGTTTGCTATCATAAATGAGAAACATATATGAGTCTAGTTTTCCTTACGTTTTAAATTTTTTTTAGCCCAGCTGAAAAGCTTGAGGTTGGATTCAAACACGCACTGGATCACATCTTCAAATCCACACAGATCAAACATAAACTAACGCAGCTTATATATGGTTCTTTTAGCAAATGAACCAAAAAAGACAAAAAGAAAAAAAAAATTCATAATGTTTGGATCAACTGACTTAGATTTTTTTTAACCTTAAAAGTAAATGATCGAAATTCCTAAGTAACTTTTACTTGTTCACGTATAGTAAGATGCAAAAAATCCTAGCAGTATACTAAAGGTTTTCTAACGAGGCCACAAAACTAAAAACGAATGTGGGGTCATAAGTTTTAAAGAATAAATATCGATCAAGTGACTTCTTCTGACCTCCCTCTTCAACAACAAATACAAGTCACTAAACTTTGTTCAGGCATTTATGGCAACACTTGCAACGACTACAAAGCCGATAACAACAAAAAAGCACCACTAATGAGCTTTCACAACAATCTTTGGAGCCGTGTAGGACAGTTTAAGGAAGTTTTCCTCTAACCCGGACCAAACATTTGTCCCTTCGGAAAGGCTACATAGAAATTGTACCCATCTGGAAGATTAACTCCTCAAATTGTACAACCAAATATGGTCAAAAGGCCAAATTTATACATGAATCGATGCATCTGTTATTAAATTTGGACTTTTGCATATTACCTAAACTGAGGGCCACATGATGAGTAAGTGAAATTTGGACTATTGGACCCCAGCTCCACCAACGATTTGGGCCTAAATAGATAGAGGCTATACACTAGTAAGCGACGTTCATCCAACAGTGTACTTCTAGGTTCTAAGGGCTTGCTAGTCCCATTTCGAATGCTAGCCCAGACCAAGCTGAAAGAAGTACTATTGGGCCTCATGTTAATGTGGTTCCAATAGTAAATGTAACATAACAAAAAAAAAAATCACAATATTTCCCGTAGCTGCATGCCAAATGTCTGCAATTTAAGCCATGCATGCAGTATTTAATAGTTGTAGTAGTGAAATGATGTAATAGGTTTAGAATTGTGTCGTATTATAGTTTGGCAATAATTCCAGGGACCAATAAGTTTTTATAACAATTATTAAAAATTAAGACGATGAACTGCACTTGTGCAGTAGTGCAGGAGAGCATCTCAATTCTTTTACAATGTTTCACCCTTTTTTTTTTTCCCTCAACGCTTTTAGTGCCAAAAAGAGGTTGATAAAGTATCCAAAGGAAGGATGTGCACTCTACTATCACAGTACAAGATATGCATACAAATTTTAGATTTAACTACTTGGGTTGATCACCGTATTATTAGACAAATTCAATTTTGGTCACTGAATATCAATTTGTGTTAAAGCGATCACTAAATTTTGAATTCATTTCAATCAGGTCATTATGTTAGCTTCTGTCAATCCAAGTCCGTTAATTTAGGGGTAAAACCTTACTTTTCCTATTCCCCTTCTTCTTTCTTCTTCAGCCCAGATTCTCCTTTTTCTTTCTTCTTCTCCCAAATCCAACAGCACCACCAATCGCCATGGCTCCAACACCACCAACACTACAAGAAAAATTATTTTTTACGACGGACTTTTAGCGACGGAGTATAATCCGTCGCTAAAATACCTTTTAGCGACGGAAAACACCATCTGTAAAAGTCCGTCGGCAAAAAACATTTACCTACGGAATATACCGTCAGTAATAGTTTTTGCCGACGGACTTTTACCGACAGGTGTCCGGAGGTGTCCGACACATGTCTGGATGTGTCGATGAGGTGTTGAGGTGTTGGTAGGTCACGGATACCGCGTCCGATCTACACTGACACCGAAAAATGTCACATTTTGACTTTATATTTGTGGACACGTCTTGAATCGAACCTAAATTAAACTAATTGAACCCTAAATTGAATGTCGTAATCCAATGGAACCCTAAATTAAACTAATTGAATCCTAAATTGAATGCCCTAATCCAATCGAACCCTAAATTGAACTAATTGAACCACCTAATTGATATGTGAAATTGAATGCCCCAATTCAACCGAACCCTAAATTGAACTAATAGAATCCAATCGAACCCTAAATTGAAGTAATTGAACCTTAAATTGAATGCCCTAATCGAATTGAACCCTAAATTATACTAATTGAACCCCTAATTGAATCCTAAATTGAATTCCCTAATCCAACCAAACCTTAAATTGAACTTATTGAACTTCATAATTGAATGCCCCAATTCAACCGACCACTAAATTGAACTAATAGAACTCCTAATTGAACCCTAAATTGAAGTAATTGAATCCTAATTAAACCCTAAATTGAATGTCTTAATCGAATTGAACCCTAAATTAAACTAATTGAACCGCTAACTGAACCTTAAATTGAATGTCCTAATCCAACCGAACCCTAAATTGAACTTATTGAACCCCCTAATTGAATGCCCCAATTCAACCGACCACTAAATTGAACTATAATTGAACCCTAAATTGATGTAATCGAACCCTAATTAAATTACTTGAACCCCTAATTGAACCGAACCCTAAATTAAACTATTTGAACCGCTAATTGAACCCTAAATTGAATGCCCTAATCCAATCGATAGATGATTTTAAGTTGTTAATTGATGATTTTAGGTTATTAGCTGTGCATTTGAAGTAAATGAGATTATTAATTGATGATTTTAGGTTGTTAATTAATGATTTTAGATTGTTAATTGTGCATTGAGCATTTGAGATATTGAGATTGTTGACGGAGGATGGGACCCAATTGGATTGAATGTGTGATTTTTATTGCATTGAGCATTTGAGAATTGAGAATTGAGAATTGAGATTGTTGACGGAGGATGGGACCCAATTGGATTGAGATCCCCATTAGGTAGCACAGACACGGACACCGCGTCCGATCGACGCTGACACCGAAATAACATATTTTAGCTTTATACTTGTGGACACCTCTTCAATGGGTGTCCGGCACCCTTCAATGGGTGTCCGGCACCATGTCCGACTGTCCGGCAATTAAAAAATAAATCAATGTCTTCGAACACCCTATATGAGGTGTCGGACATGTGTTCGGAGATGTTCAACACGTGTCTGGATGTGTCGATGAGGTGTTGAGGTGTCGGTAGGTCACGGACACCCCGTCCGATCGACACCGACACCAAAAAATGTTACATTTTTGCTTTATATGTGTGGACACCTCTTGAAGGGGTGACAGACAAGTTGTCTGGCATTTAAAAAATAAAGCAATGACTTCGGATGTGTCCGGAGGTGTCGGTACGTGTTGGTAGGTGTCGGACACGTGTCCGGAGGTGTCCGACACATTTTCGGAGGTGTTTGACACATTTCTGGATGTGTCGATGAGGTGTCAAGGTGTCAGTAGGTCACGGACACCGCGTCCGATCGACACCGACACTGAAATGTCATAATTTGGCTTTATACTTGTGGACACCTCTTCAAGAGGTGTCCGGCACCTCTTCAGGGGGTGATGGACACGGCATCCGGCATTTAAAAAATAAATCAATGTCTTCAGACATGTTCGGAGATGTCGGACACCATACCGACACCCTATATGAGGTATTGAGAATTGAGATTGTTGACTGTGCATTGAGAATTTGAGAATTGAGATTGTTAAATTGGAGTGAGATATCTGTGAATTAGTTGAATGGTTGGTTGTTGAATTTAGGTTAATTAGGTTAACGCGACATTTTTAGCACCCCTTAGAATCTCATCGTGGCTCCAGCACTGGCTATAATTAGAGCTAATTAGTCCTGATTAACCCTTATGAACCCCATTAACCCTAATTAGCTCTAACAAGCCTAATTAGTTTTAATTTACCCTAAGAACTCAATGAAAATTAAATCAGCTGTAATTACTCCAAATTGATCCTAATTAACACCAATCAGTCCAAATTAAACCCTAATTAGCCCTGATTACTCATATCTTGTAGACCCGTGATTAGATTAATTAAACCCTAAACCCTAACACGTAACTAAACTCTGATTATGCGCCTAAGTAGTCGTAATTAAGCCTAATAACCCAATTAAGCCTATTAAGGACTAATCAACACTACTCCGCACAATTAAACCCTAATTAGCTCAAAATAACCCTAATAAGTCCTAATCAACCCTAATTAGCTATAATTAGTCCAAGGTAGTCCTCATCTCCAACACTTTCCAACAACACTTCATGTAGGAGAAGAAGTCGTAGATGATGACGCGGAAGACGTGGAAAGTGTTGGAGATGATGTGACCGAGTCTACTTATGAAGAGGATAAATTAGAAGATGAAGAGGACGACGAGTCCCACGAAGAAGAGGACGACGAGGAAAGTGATGAAGATGATGATGATTCTCAAACTGAAAATGATTGAGTTGTAATGTTGTAAGAAGCCGGGAAAAAAAATGTAGTCACATTTTAGAACTTGGTTCATATTGATGTGTTTTTGCACCTCCGTTCATATATATATATAGTGCCGATGATTTCTGCCAAATTATTATTTTTAATGTGTTCATATATTTGTAATTTATCTATACGAAGTCAGATATGGATAGGATACGGGCTATTCGTGGCCGGATTGGACGCCGAGCTGCTTCCTCCCCGGTGGGTCCCACCTCGTCATTGCCCACTGATGACGAGGCACAGAGTGATCGTGTACAGCAAATGGGGCCCCAGCTCCAGCCCCAGCCCCAGCCCCAGCCGTCGCCGTCGCCCCAACCCAACGTAGATTCATCCCACACGCGCGTTGATTCTCCTTCTTTCGTGGGTTCTACCACAGGTATAGTTGATAACGGTGTTTAGTACATTTTTGCTAGCCTTATATTTAAAGTATATTTGAACTGTATTAATGTTGGTGTTTTGTAGGATCTCGACGAGGCCGTGGTCCGACACGCGGGGTACGCATCGACCCCCAGCGTAAACAGAGAGTTACGCTCACCCAGGAGGGCCTGTAAGTAAAAAAAATATCACATCATGCCTTATATTTAAAATTTTGGAGTGTTAATTTATTTTTGAACTGTATTAATTTATTTATTTACTTCTTTGGCAGGATCCTGGAGAATCAGGCGAGGACGAAGATTGGCGTTCTTGTGAAGGGCTGATTCTTCGAGCCACGCCTGTACTGGAAGGACTGGGATGTCACTGCGAAGGAGTCCCTATGGGAGGAGTGGCTGGTACGATGAAGTATTTTTTTCAGCGATAGTATTTGTTTAATTAGAGTTTGTTTTCTGTAGTTAATTTGTGTTATTGAATGCCTTACAGGAGGGGTTCACGTTTGACTCGCCTGAGCAGCAGGCACTGGGGCAGCAGGCCTTCTTTGCTTACATCGACAAAAATTACTACCGATGGCTCCACGACGCAAGGGACCGGACGAAGAAGATGCTGCCCGAGGGTGCCCCAATAACGAAGATGACGAGATATCCCCCACATTGGATATCTCCGACTGTATGGACGGCGATGATAGATCGGTGGGCTGCGGATCCAGGTTGGGACGCCAAGAGTAAGTGCGGGGCTGAGAATAGACAGAACAAAGATCCAACGCACACAGGGGGGGGGGGTCAGTGCCACACAACATCGTCCGACACAAGAATGCGGTCGAGCACCCGGATCTGGAGGACAATGAGGTCGTATCTCTGACGTATAATCAGACGCACGTGCGGAAGAAGGACAAGGACGAGGCGCACCGAGTGGGCGACTATATTTCAGATATTGCCCGGCGAATCGATGTGAGTCAATTTGTTTAAGTTGTTAATTTTTTTCTTTCTATCCTCAATGTCTGTTGCGTTAATTAATGCCCTAACATATCTTTATATCATTATTTTTTGTAGGCCTCGTATGAACAGCTTAGGGGGTCCGAGGAGCAGTCCGGACAGCCATCAGCGTCCACTAGTACGGGTGCGAGTACTGGGGTGTTGAAGTGATGGCTGGATAAGCCAGAGGTCGTCAATCAGCCGAAAGGCCGCATACGCGGCCTGCCTAGTCGGACTGCTCGTGCCGTGATAGGAGCGTCCTCACCCCCCACTGCCCCTCCATAGACACCGGCTCCTCGCCATCCGTTGGATGAGGAGGAGATCACGCGCATTGCTGCGGTGGTGTTGAGGATGATCAGGGAGCAGGATCATCAGGGTACCGCAGCTGGACATGCCGAGCCGGTCCCGAATCAGCAGGATCCAGATCCGGAACTCGGCAACCCCTGATGAACCTCTTCTCGTGCCCGGTCCCAGCTTCCCCCCCCCCGGCCCCCGCGCCCGGCTTGTACTTTTCTCCCCTCCCCTAACCAGCTGTATCCGGTTCCCAGCTTGTACATAATGAGTCTTTTTTATGATTAAGTTTACATATTTCTTTGTGTATTGATTATTGCGTGTTGTTGTTGAGGATTGATTATTACGCGTTGTTGTTGAGGAATGATTTTTTTATTACAGGTTTGGGCATTAGAAAAATAAAAAAAATTATTTTAAAAAATTTTTGACTTTTGGCGACGGATTATATCTGTCGCTAAAAGTTTTTATTACTATCCGTGTTTAGCGACGGATTAGTCCATCGCTAAATAAGACATTTCGCGATGGAATATTCTGTCGCTAAAATATTTATTCCGTCGCTAATTTAACAAAAAAATAAATAAATTAAAATACTTAAAATATAATTAGAGACGGATATTCCGGTGCTAATTAATAAATAAATCCGTTGCAAAAACTTAAATATCACACGACGGATTTGAAAATTCCGTTGCCAAACTATTAGTGACGGGCTTTTATACGAGGGACTTTTAGCGACGGATTTTCCCGTCGCTAAAAGCTTTTTTCTTGTAGTGCAACAACGCTCTATCATGCGCGCGCCCACGCACGCGTGTGCACACACACACACACACACGCACGCACACAGTGACACCCACCCCCACAAACATAGATGGTTACACTAACCCACCCGCACACACTGTCACATGCACGCGCTCGCGAACACACATTGAAACACGGACACACGCACGCATGCGCGCGCACACACACTAGTGTCTCAACACCCACCCAGACACAATCACACCCACCCACCCCACACAGCATCACACACACACGCACGCACGTGCACACAAAGTCACACCTCCCCATATGCCCCCTTGTCATACACAGAAACACACAGCGCGTGCAACACACACACACACCCACCCCAACCCTAAGCCCTTCTCCCTTACACACACACGCACACACTATCAAACATAGAGTGAAACACGCATACCCACATACACACATAATGCAAACTATTTCACGTGTGTGTGCGAGTGATAATGTGTGTTGTGTAATTGACACTGTGTGTGGAAGGGGAGTGTAACTCTGTGTGTGCGTGTGCGCGCGCACTCATATGTGACTGTCTATGTTTTTATGCACATGCAACAATGAGTCTGTGTGTGTGTGGGGAGGTGGGGGTGCGTGACATTGTGTGTGTGAGTGTGCGTGCATGCGTGTGTTTGAGAGTGTAGATCTTTTGTGTGTGGGGGAGGGGGTAGAGGAGTTTATGCGTGACAGTGTGTGTGAGACGGAGATGGAAAGAAAATAGAGAGGAGGGAAGGAGAAAAAGAAAAGGGAAAGAGAAAAAGGAATAGGGTAAAAAGATAGATATGCCATTGACTTAAGAGACTTAATGGATCGACTGCAAGAACAATTTGACGGAGTGACCTGATTGAAATGAATCTCAAAATTTAGTAATCACTTTGATACAAAACGATGTCCGGTGATCAAATTTGAATTTACCTAATAGTACAGTAATCAACCGTGTAGTTAACTTAGATTTTATAAATATATCGATTTTATATTTTTTAGAAACACGTGGCAATATCCTATCTGTTAGATTTTGTTTTCATCATCGGATATAAATAAATTTATTGCTTCATCCCGTCTACCTTCACGGCTCTCCTATTTTTTCGGTCCACATCATCTTGATAATGTGACATAGATACCAAAATTTATAGAGAGGAAAAATAAGGGAAAATGAAAAATGGCCCCCCTCAAGTATTTCTGATTTGAAGTCGACCCCCCTCGGGTATTAATTTTTATAATTGACCCCCTTTATCTTTTAATTTGGTGTAATTGAGAAAAATCGGTCGTTTTTTGCATTGTAATTGAAGAATCGACTTATAAAAAGATAGAAATGCCCATCTAAGCTAAAAGGCTTAAATTTTATGACTAAAACACCCCTAATCTGGTTCTTCCCTCTCAGGTTAAGTGTATAAGTGCACTCATACATGAGGGGCCTTGACTCTCTTCCCTCCCTTCCACTCTTCATCCATCATCCACACCAGATAAATGGCTGTAATGTCTTCATCTAGCTCTAATTCATGAATCGACTTGAGTGGAAGAGCTTATGTTGTGTGCAATTGTGGACAAAAGATTATGGTAAAAAAATTCTTGGACCTTGAAAATTTCAGGGAGAAAATATGTTGGATGTCAAAATTATGTGTGTATTCTTGGCCCTTTTTTGTTGTTAACAAAAGGTTGAGTTTTAAGTTCATGTGAGAATCATGTGTTTTTTTTTTTTTGAATAAAAGTGGTGTTTTTCGGTTCAAACATTCTTGGCCCCTTTTTTGTTGTTATCAAAAATCAACTAATGATTGCAGAGCCACAACTCATGTGGTTTTTAAAGTGGGTTGATCCTCCAACATACCCTAGCGGTCAAGATTTTGGAAGAAAGGTTTTGCTTAAAAACTATGAATATCACGCTAGAATTCTGGATTTAGACATGGCAGTTGCAAGCTAAGGATAGAGAATTACGAATTGACAAAAGAACTCAAAATTTTTAGAAGAATGCATGAGAAGCTGTAGATGGCTGCAAAACAATGACATGGAGTTGGTAGCAAAAATGGAAAAAGAAAATGGGTGTTATACTCATTGTTTCTGTTGCTATTGTTTGTTGTTTCTAGATTGCTGTTAAGAATGAAAAGTTCGGCCATTTGTTGTGTTTGACCTGAGAATTTGTAGCATTGCTGTTATGAATTAGAGAAATGGTCATTTATACAGTTCCATGAGAATTTGTAACAACTTGTTGAATGCAACTTATATGTTAAACTCTACGTATGGTGATTGTTGTTCAATATTTTTGTTCTGAGAATTGTGATTGTCTTAGTGATTGAGTTTCTTTTCCATGCATTAGAAGAAACATGCTTAACATAAAGTAAATTTAACAAACATGTTAAAAAGTACTAGTTTCCATAACATGTTACAGAAGACTGCTTAAGATACATATAAGTTTTAACAACCAATATCAAAGTGTAGTAATACAATACTTTGCATTAAATTAAATTTCAAAAAGGCTAAACGATGCTCAATCATAAAAAGTTCTAAATTTGTCCTAGGTTGTATCCTTCTACATTTTCATAATCCATATAGGCATGTTTGTTGAACCTTGGCTCGAAAAAAGGACATCCACAAACTCGTGCTTCATCTGATCATGACATGAGTGGGAGTAGTTTACCCGCCTCCTTATAGCTATCGAAGCTGCAGCACCTCTTCTTTCTTTAGCAATAGACCCCCCCACCTCAGGCTGTTGAAGTTGCAGTACCAAGACTCTCAGCACTTGCTCATTTTCCTCTAACAGGTAGACCCCTTCCCTCTAGCTGTAGAAGTTATAGCACCAATGCTCTAAAGTTGCTCCTCTTCCTCTAGTTGATCCTCTTCCTCTAGCTGCCCCTCTCCCCCTTGCTGTTCCTCTACCTGTAGCAGTAATGGAAACTTTTAGAAGTTCCTATTATATGATGCCAACTCTTTTCAAGTGTCTGTAATGAGAATATGGTAAGATATCTAATTTAACTGACTGAACTCACATTCATAGTTTGAGGTTAAGATCCATGTACCTGAACAACCTCTCTTGCACTGGACTAAATGATCTTCCAATGGTGTTAATGATATCATTCATGATATCCATTATCTAAGTTAGATGATCATAAAAGTGGTGTGATGATGATGATGATGATAATTTAAGTCGTAAAAGTAAAAAAACATCTACTGAAAATCACACTTCTACTTGGATCCATTAAAAGAGATACTGTCAACACTATCCCTCTACTTGTCCCAGCACCACTGTCAAGATGAGCACCACTTGCACCAACTCTGTTGTCAACACCAGCACTAGTTGCACCAACACCACTTTAAAAAACAACATTACTTGCACCAACATTGACTCTACCTCTCTTTCTACCTACAACACCTCTTCCTCTGCCTGCACATCGGCTCTCTCATTGCCATCAGGACTAATAAAAGCGTTCTGCAGTTCTGCACATGAAGCAATAGTTATACCAGATTACATGATCTTTGTAATACCCTGAAAGTACCTTAAATTAATTGAAAGGTGAATTAGATTAATTGGGAGGGGGAGGGGTTGTTTTTATTAGTAGCATTACCTTATTGATAATTAAGTATTAGGAAGTTAAATGAGGGGTTAGTTTGGCCTTGAGGCCAAAAAGAAATTATGGGGGCCAAAATGCAATTATGAAAAGTTGGGGACAAAATTGTAATTTTGGAAAATTGTGATGAGTGGCATGGAAGGTGTCACGAGGGAGGAAAATATTTAAGGAATGTTAGCCACATCCTACCTAGAAAGGTGACTAAGCTTTTGTTTTAAAAAAAATATATGTAATGTGAACTTAAATTAAAGATAGGAAAAAAAAAGGAAAGAAGAAAACAGGGCATTGGCAGAAAACAGAAGAAAACAGAAGAAAATAAGAGAAAAGAAAAGAAAAAAAAGGAGGGAAAGAAGGAAGAAGAAACTCAAAAAGAAAAAAAAGAGATAAGGGTAATCCCTCTATTTAATCTCTTAATTTGGTGTAATTTAGGTGTGTGATTGTGGGTGGGGTGGCCTGCTGTGTGTGCGTGAGTGTTCTGTGCGTGCACATGGGGGGAAGGGGAAGAGGGAAGCAGCCGTGGAGGCTGCTAGGGTGCGTTGTTAGTGGGTTAGTGCCCTATGTGTGCGTGGAGGGGGGAGAGGAAGGGGAGGGAGAGAGCAGTATTAGATGCTACTACTGTGTGTGCAGGGTGCATGAATGGTGAAGGGATGGGGAGGGGGAAAGTAGCGTTGGGGCTGGGTGGGTGTTAGTGTGGAATGTGATTTTTTGTGTGTATTAGGGTGTATTTATAGGTGAAATTAAGTGGGAGGGGGATGAATTCCATGGCTTTGCGGGGCTGAGGGGCTCGACAGTGGGAGGAAGAAGGTAGTGCAGGTGTGGGCCAGTGTGTGTTTGATCCAAACATGCATGAACAGTGACTGTAATCGTCATTAAAAATACCTAGGTTTAATTTAGTTTAGAATTTTTAAAAATATATAGAGATAGATTTAGACAATATACAAAAAAGAGACTTTTGTTATTTTTATATGATCTATAATGTGGAAAAATTTCAGATTTTTCTGAGGTTGAAAATGGGGTTAACGGATGCAGTTGTTGTGAAACTTTGTGGTGATTATAAAAATAACAAACTAACGCGATTTCATGTGAAATTTTTATGAGGACTTTAAATGACGGGATATTCCATTTTCTTAAATTTCATTCCATTTCGAACTCAATAGCTATTTTTAGCCGAACTGAATTATAAGCGCTCGGTTCAGACACTAGTTTGGAATTTTCGGATGAAAATTCTCTAAAATACTTTTTAGCTCAAAAAGAATTTTGAGATGCTTAAAATAGTATTTCAAAGTATTTTTGAGATTTTCTTGGTGCCGAGAATCCCCATGAGGTATTTGGGTAATTTGCCACTCTGAGGGGGTATTTTGGTAATTTTTCCTATAATAGTTTTCAAAGGTTTTTTTTTTGTCCGGGAAGGGTGTAATACATCTAAAAAGTTGTTTTGAAGTGGTTTTGGAGTGTTGGGGTGGTAGTGGCCATTAAGGGGTGTTTTGGTAATTTACCATGTCAATACCGAATTTTGGGGAACGCATGCGATTAAGGGTTCTGAGGATGGGAAGAGAGGAATGGGGTTAGTACGCCTAGATGAAGGAGTATTAGTGTTCTTGCATTATCAAGGCTAGGTTAAAAACCCGACTATCGGGTCGGGGTAACTGGTCGTCGTAAGACGTTATAAATAATTGATAGAAAAAGAGTAGAATAACTGTGTATTAATGTTTGATTGGCACCTGACGAGCAAAATCTTATTTGATTAGGTTACCCTGCTCGTCGTAATCTGAGGTTGCTTGGCTCGTTGGTTAAAAGCCAATCAGGTAAGGATAACGCGGTTCCTTGTATGCTATGAATTGCTTCGCTTAGCACACATGTCGTTTATAATGTTGTTGTATTGTGAATTTGCATGGTTGATATGAGATGTCGGTGGTTGTTGTATTGATGTCCCTCTTAGTTATGTTGGTGTGAGTTTCAGTTACAGTATGGAACACCAGTCAGTTTTGGGATCGAAAATTCATGCTTGAGTAATTGATTGATCGATGGTCTAAGGTGAACTCGTTTCCCTTAGTCCATCCAATTGAGGTAACTGGTGGTTTGGCAGTAGCGTGGTTGTGGACGAACACTCTTCGTGATTTCCCTTCTTGTGTTTAGCGTCGCTTTTTAATTATCTGAGACTGAGATAAACATCCCTGAACACAGGACATTATATGAAATAAGGGCATGTGAAATATGATCATCGGCGAAAAGGATGTATCGCGGGCGAGTCGAATCTGACGCGTCTAGTCGAGTCTATTTAGTCGGGTCTGAGTCTGCATTGCATTTGACTGTATTTTGATGTTAACGATTTTAATGGCTTGTATTCCTTTGATGTTTAATTTGATTGTACTGATTTAATGTTCATGTGCATAATCTGTCAACCAGTCTCACAAAAATGTGGAAATAATGTTATTGTATTAGGCCTTAAAGCCACTCAGTCTGACAAAAATAATAATAATAATATATCATTTGGCCATTAGGTTGATGTTGCTTTATTTTTTTGATCTCTTGATTATTGATACCGTTGGATTGATTATTATTTTCCCCGAGACTGACGCATCGCTTATGCACGTTAATCCTCATGTTATCTTTACTTGGCGATTTGCGCTTATTCCTTATTTGTGTTGTTTTAGGTGATAAAGTTGAACTGAGTGAAACGTTGGGGAAAGGGAAGGAAAAGTTGGCTTGAATTGAATTATAACAGCAGACGTAAGACGGTGTCAACCGTATTTTGAGAACTAGATGTTCTATTTTAAAACTTTCACTGTGTTTATGTTGAACGTTGTAGTGAAAATGTTTGTAAGGATACTCTTTTGAAGCTTTATGTATATAAAGTTATGTATCTAGTGTTGCTCTATTATCCAACAGGGATTATGTTGTGTTTAAGATCTACAACTCAGCTCTGGTGACGTTACTTGGGCTGAGGGGTGTTGCAATCCTAATATTATCAAGTCCAGTACCTCAATATCTTATTTAGTGCCTTAATAGCTGATGATCTAGTTTTGTGGTTCCTTGTAGCTATACACCTCCTAATATTATGCCTAGGTTGTTTGCAATTTCTACAGCTCAGCTTTTCAGGATTCCACCTAAGTGCAAATTTATTCCTTCTAGACTGGCTTCTAGGCTTATCAACTGCCTTCCTTCTAAGCTTATTTGGCTTACTAGGGGCCCAACAATAGATGGCAAAATATCATTAAATTGTGTCCTTTCCCATTATCATTTGTGAGGTACAAGAATAATCACAAATTTGTAAGATCGGATGTATTCCTCCCTATGATAACACTCACTAACATACTTAACAGGGTCCAAATTGTCATATATCAAACATGCAGCATCATGAACACAAGGTATGCATGTGATCTCCCATAGCTTACAAGTGCATGATCTAGCCTCCAAGTCAATAATGCATGTATTTAACAGCTGAGTAGCTTCAAAGATGTAGTCCCTAGAGACTACCACCTCACAATATATAGTTGTAGACACTCCATTTTTATAGTCATCTTTAATTAAAATAAGTATTGGCTTATTATTATTTATGGTTTATTTTTAAGGGGTAGGTCTGATAATATAACTTAATTAAGTTAATTTGGTCCAGTCTAGCAGTCCAATGATCCAGTAAGTAGTTGGGCTCAGTCCACTCCATGTCTAGATTGTGATTTGTCTAGATGATTTAAGGAATTATTTGTGATTTATCCTTGATGCAAGTGACTCAATCGTTGATTGAGTATAAATATGAAGATCACTACTGAATCTAGTACACCCCATCTAGAAAATTAGAGATAATTATCGAATTAGGGTCAGATAATGTCTCGAAATTTGAAAAAAGTATTATAAAAATATGGGATGAGCCAGCCTATTTTTGACAAACCGGTCAGTTAGTTGAATGTCAATCTGCAATTCTTATTAAATATTCTATCTTATCATCAGGTTGCAGATTAATATGGTCATCTTTATCATTTCTAGCACCCCAGAGGTCTATAAATATGGCCTCTGGCCTACATTTTTAGGAATCTCAGCTTTTTCTTCCTCGAGTTATCAGTTTTCTAAAGAATCTCAAGTCTCTTGCATCGTGGATTCTTCGCACAGTATTTTTGAGTCTTCTTGTAACATCCCGATACTTTTTTTTATTTAATTAGAAACTTTAGCAATTAATTTTCTTCCAGTTAGCGTTGTTATTTTAGTTAGTGACTATTTAGCGTAAAAAGGTATATTTCTGAAAACCTTTAGCGACAACCCTTAGTGACTAATTGGTGAGCGTTTAAATTTATCATCACTAACGAGAATTTCAAGAAACCATAAGTTAATAATTTATGGATAGCAATTGTAAGTAATATTGATCAGGTCTTTACTGACAATAAGCGTGATAAAATTTTTCCGGTAGTTTATCGTAACGGGATTATGTCATACCTGTTAAAATTTTCTTTTAGTGCATTACTCTATCATAAATAATTATTGCGGGCCATTTCGTATTAATTAAAAAAAAACTCGGATAAAATTTTAGCGACTAATGTAAGGGGTTCTTTTTGTCACTCACCATTTAGGGTTAATATATAAACCTACTTATGCTTTAGGGTAGCCGTCTCTAGCTATTTCCCATTCCCATTTTTCTGAAGATCGCCTGAGAGAGAGAGAGAGAGAGAGAAGAGAGAGAGAGAGAGAGAATTGCAGAGAGAAAGAATTGTAGAGAGATTGATAAGAGTGGAAGAAGGTTTTCCGCAAGATTTCGGGTAAGTCTCCTGTCTTAGTTTTTGTTTTACAATTTGATTGAGGGAAACCGTGTAGGAGAGAGAAGGAAAATGGCTGCTAAGCAGCCATGTGAGTGTTGTGGTGTTGTGCAAAGATGGAATTGTGGCCGTGAATAGCAAGGTGTAGTGTGTGCATAGTGGGTTACGGGTATTGGTCTTCGTGAGTTCTAGCTTTAGAAAATAGATCGGTGGGGAGAGTGAACTGTGATGGAGTGGAATTGTTGGTGAAACATGGGAAAATATGGCTGCCGTGAGTGAAGTTTGGTGTGAGTTTTGGGTCATACCGTGTCATTGCCGATGGGTTTACATGTGAGTTTGTGAAGGGGATAATAGCGCGTGTATTTTGTGGGTTTTTGAGAGATAACAGTTCCTGTGAGTGCTGTGTCGTGTGGGCTTGTTTGAGTGAAACCATTTACGTGGGTTTGATGTGTAGCGTTGCCAAGAGAGAGAGAGAGAGATAGAGAGAGAGAGAGAGAGAGAGAGAGAGAGAGAGGGGCAGCCATGGCTGCCATGGAAAAATATGTAGGTGTGCTCTGTGTTTCTGGTATGTGGGTGAATCTTGTGTTTGTGTTAGTGTTAAGGTGAGCATGGAGTGTATGCTGATGTGTATATTGTATGCTCTAAGGTGTGCTCATGTGGGTGTGTTGGAAAGAACAAAAAAGAAAATGGGAGAGAGGGTGTTGGAAAGAAATAAAGAAAAGGAGAGGAAGGATAAACCCACTGCCGTGAGGCAGTGGGTATGAGAAATCATGCATGAGTGTGGTGTTTGTGTATTGTGTGGGTGAAGTGGGTTTGAGCATGAAGAAGGAGGGGACGGAGCAGCCATGTAGCAGTGAAGTTGTAACACCCCGATATTTTTCAGCTTTAACTAGAACATTTAGCGGTGAATATATTTTTTAACGGCAAGTTATTTGTTGGCGTTAGTGTACTTAGTAGCGACTTTTATACGGAAGATTTAACGTCGATTTCGATGAGTTTAATTTTATCGGTAATTTGAGTGACGATACTTTTAACTTAGGATCAGTATATTTAGTAGTAACTTTTAACGGCAAATTTTTTAGCATTGTTATATGTTTAGTGACGATATTTTTAGAAAATACTTAGCATCGGTATACTAATAGCGACGATTTGTCAAGCGAGATAGGCGTAATTAACTTTTGATAATTTTTTTAACGCGTAAACTATCATTAATGTTTATTACTGGACCATTTTCACAATAATAAGTTTTGGGTAAAAATGGAAATAACTAACGAGTTTAGGGGACCTTTTTAGAAATGTTTAGAACTTGAGTTGCTTATATAATTGTGACTATAATGGGTTAGCCGACCCTAAAAATTTCGCATACCTTATGGAAACGGCTGAGAGGAAGCGAGATTTAGAGAGAGAGAGAGAGAGAGAATGAAGGAAGAAAAACGGGAAGTTTTCCGGCGGGATTCTGGTAAGTTTTCAAGCCTTTTTCTGTCTAATTTTTTTGAGGCTTTTTTTGAGGCTTTGTGGTAACTGTAAGGGATACCGTGAAGTGGGTTTGGGGTGTGGAATAGGGCTGCCGCAAGAGAGGATTCTAAGGCTATTGGTGGCTACCGCGAAGTGAGTATAAGGGGCAGCCGTGATGTATGTTTGAATGGGTTTATGGTTGAGTATAGATTAGCACAAATAAGGGGAAAGCGAGTGTAACCTACGAGTGGGTTCAAAGCTGTCATGGAAGTGTTCATTTTATTGTTATTTTTTTATTATTATTTTTATGTGGGAAATCAGTGGTGTGTTATTGAGGCTGTGATATACATATGAAGATCAGTATATTGGGTTTTGTGTCAATATAAGTTTGATGAAAGAAAGGAGAAGGAGATAGAGAGAGGAACAACTCTGATGTGGGTTGAATGATCTTATGTATGCGGGCATGATCGTATGTTTTTTTGAGTTGGTGTTATGGGTGGATTGCCCAGCATGGGCACATATGTTTTTGAGTGTGTTTTGGGTGTAAAGTATGCATGTGTGAGTGAAGTTATGGACCTGTTGTGTTAGTGCATCCACAAGTGGGTTCGTGGGTGAACTAGAAAATAAAAGAAAGGAAGGGAAGACCCACTGCCGCGGGACAACAGCGGGTGTGGAAGGAAATGGCCATGGGCGTGAGTTGTGTGCTTGCTATGTGCGTGAGTGAAGGGATGAAAGGTGTGTGTTTGTGTGTGAAGGAGAAGGGGAAGGAAGCAGCACAGGCTGCTGTGCGTGGTGTCATTGTTGGTGATGTTTTTGTGATTTGAGCATGTGTGTGTTTGGGTTGTCATGGGTTGGCAAAAATGGTGGGTGGTATACAGGTTATGGGAGTGTGTGGGTGTAAAATATGAAGGCATGTAGTATATATGGTTTTCAGTGTGTATGGGGGAAGAAAATGGGTTTTAGAGAGAGAGAAGGACCATGGCTGCCATAAGTTGCTGCCTGATTCATGAGTGCATGAGTGGGATACTTCCTTGTGATCTACTAATGTGTGGTTTGAGAGAGAGGGGGAAACCCACTGCCGTATGACAGTGGGTGTGAAGATGCATGAGAGCTGGGTGAATAATGAGGGAGGAAGGAGGGCTACATGTAAGTGTTTTATGTGAGTGGGTGTGAGGTGTATTTGTGTGCATGAAAAAGGAGAAGGGGCAGAGAGTATTTATGTAGGTTGTGTTGCGTGTGAAAAATGTGGTGAAGGGGAAGGGTGAAGAAGCAGAAGCACTGTTGTTGTGCTCACTACGTGCGTGTGTGTGTGTGTGTATATGAAGGTGTATGTGAGGTGTGAGGAAGTGGTTGATGGAAGTGAGTGTTTGTGTGTGCGCTTGTGTGGGTGTAGGGAGAATTATTGTGCCTATGTCATTTGAGCAGCTGGGCATATGAACAGGTGGTATGGGTGTGAGTTTGTGGTGAGTGTATGCGAGGTGTGTGCGTGTGAAGGCTGCTGTGCAGCCGAGTGTGGGGGGATTGAACTGGGTTCTTGCGTGACTGTTGTGCTTGTGTGTATGTTGTGCATGGGTGTGTGTTTATGAGAGAAATGGGTTTGTGAGAGGGATGGAAGTGTAAGTGTGTATGTGTATGTAGAGTGTATAGAGAGGAGCAAATAGCCGTGGTCTAAGATTGTGTGCTCTCAGTGTGGGCAGAAAGAGAGGAAGAAGAAGTGGGTGTTGACCAAAGCAATTTTGGGTAGAAAACCAGTGTAATACGTGTAGCATTAGGTACGTCGCGTGTATTATATATCGTATAGTGGTCGTTAACATGTGAAATTTCACAGTAGAATACCTTAAACTATAATAGAATTTCTAGTAAAGTTTTACAGTTTTCTGAAATCATATGTATTTTTATTATTTTCTATAAACATAGAATTGTAAAATTCATTTGGAGCCTTTAAACCCTGAAAATGTTCTAGGGAAAATTAGAGTAGTGTTTATATAGTATAATAAAGACTCAGTGTAAATTTGATGATTTTTTGGAGTGGATCTTCTATGGTATCCATATCGCATTGGTTTTAGCAAAACGAAAATTTTAAAAATAGTTTTTAAGCCTTTTAAATTCTGATTTTGATTTTTGTAATTTTTATATATACTTTAAAGTTCTTATAAAAATTATGGGACTTATTTTGCATCTGGGAGTAATTATGGCTATTATTGGGTTTTTTTATTGTATTTAAAGAAATTATTTTAATTCAAAAATATTTAAAAATTCATATTTTGACTTTTATTAATGTTTTAAGCCATAAAAGTATTTTATTGAAATTTATTATAAATTTTAGAATATCGTTACGCATTAAAGAGCGTACTATGTTCTCGGTTAGGTTAGGTGCGAGCGAGGTGCACTTTGAGTTGAGCGATATCGGAGTTAGAAGTGAGCACATTGTGGGTGGATGAAATTAGGTAAATAGTATTGTAGCATAGATTGTATTCTAACATATAAATTGTCAATCTAGATTCATTCAAAGATTATTGATCGAGGTTTGGTAGCGTTGCTTAGCTTGGATCGAGATAAGGATTTCTCTCCGAACACTATTTCGTTATTCTGTTTCAAATGTTTGTAATAACAGTTTTAAAAAATACATTGATTGTTGATTTCTATGTTTGAAATAAAAAGCATTTGTTTTGAAATTGTCCATGAAACCCTAATTTGAGCCTGATCGCGATCGTTTGGAATTCATGTTTCATTCTCATATGTTTATTGATCTGACCATCATAAAATACATATTTTGAGTTGTACTTATCTCTTTTCATGTTCATCTGTTTATTGAATTCGATAATCGAAAAACATTTTCAATTATAGTTTAATCCTTCTTAATGTTGACATGAGTTAGTAACTTGGGAGCCATAAGGATGGTCTTTATGTTGGCGTTATAAGAATGGTCTGTTCGATGGGTTTAACTAGTACCTAGATGGACTAGTCAGTGTTACATATGCATATGTAAAGCGATCGAGCATTGTCGGGGTGGCTTTGCTTCTGTACTGCTCATGTTCAACGATTCATGTTTATGTTTTATTGCACTTGAAATGTTTTGAATATTATCCATTCCTGCTTTATTATATCCGAAGTGTTTTCAATTGACTATTATTTAAGGGATTGAGTTGAATACTCATCCCTATGTTTATATTGTATTGTAGTGGTTTCATCGAAAACAAATCCCTCAAAGAGATGTTATTGGACTTGAATGTAAAATCATTCGTTTTATTCATATTTGTCAAACGCTTGAAAATACTCGTAAAAAGTTTTGTTTGACTCTTTATGAAAAACCATCCGAATCGTTTTGTGATTTTAAATCTTTTGTGTGACCTTACTGGACTCTCAAAAGCTCACTCCCCTTTGACTTCCTTTCCGCAGGTGACAGCCAGCAGTAGGTTACCTAAATAGGGATTAGAGCCGAGTAAGCGAAAGCGAAAAGGATTTAATTTTTGGTGTTGATTGTTAGAACCCCTACGTGGGTGACTTGCTAGTTTATTATTATGGATTAAATTTAGTTTTCAAGTATGAATGCACACAGAGAGAAAATACGTTGATGGATGTTTTAGTTGCTCTGACATCTTGTAGTATTATTTCGTTAAGTTTTGAGGATAATATTGTTTAGTGATTGATCGATCGACTGTCTAACGTTCTGAAAAATTTCGGAATGTTACAGAAGTAGTGTGCATGTGTGGTGTATATATACATGGTGGTGCATGCACTAGTGTGTGTGTGTGTGTGTTTGCGGTGGAAAATGGAGTATAATGGGGTTTGGTGTGTAAGAGAAATGTGTTATGAGTGTAGGTGTAAATATGGATGGGTTTGCATGAGTGATGTGCGTGAGAGGAGAGGTGAGGCTACCATGGCTGTGTGTGGGTATGTAGGTGATATCAGAAGGTGAGGAATGAGGTGTGCGACAGTGTGTTTGGAGATACATGTGTGTGTTTGTGTGTTAAAATATGTATAGAATGGAAGGGGTATGTAGTGTAGTGTAATGTGTGTACTTATATAATAGTGTGTGTAAGGAAAATGGGTAAGACAGCCGTGAGATGAGGAAGACAGCTATGTTGTGGCTGTGTTTCAGAGAAGGATGAAAGAAAAAGAGAACCACAGATCGGGTAACGGGTTGACGTTTAATTTGACACGTGCATATACTAGCACACGCTTATCATTAGCATGTGAAAATTTACAGTATAATACATTAGACCATATTAGAATTCTTGGCAAAGTTTTTATAATTTTCTGAGATCGTATGAATTTTTAGTATTTTCTGTAATTTCAAATTTGAAAAATTCTTTTGGAGCCTTTAAACCCAAAAATTGTTTTGGGAAAAAATTATAGTAATGTATTTATATATTAATAAGACTCAGTTTGAATTTAATAATTTTTGGAGTTGTTGTCCTATGATTCCTATGATTTCCATATCGCATTGGTTTTAGCAAAACAAAAACTCTAAAAATACTTTTTAGGTCTTTTAAATCCTAATTTCAATTTCTATAATTTTCATACATATTTTAAGGTTGTTACAAAAATTATGGGACTTATTATCTAGCTAGAAGTAATTATGGCAATTATTGGGTTTTTATTGTATTTAAAGAAATTATTTTAATTCAAAACTATTCAAAAATTCAGAAAATTCATATTTTGATCAATTATAATGTTTTAAGCTATAAAAGTGTTTTATTTAAATTTAGAATACTGTTACGCATTAAAGAGCTTACCGGGTTCTCAGTTAGGTTGGCCGCAAGCGAACAGCGCTTTGAGTTGAGTGATTTCGGAGTTGGAAGTGAGCACGTGGTGGGTAGTTGAAATTAGGTAAAATAGTATTGTAGCATAGATTATATTCTAACATATGTATTGCCAATCTAGGTTTATTCAGAGATTATTGATCGAGGTTTGATAGCATTGTTTAGCTTGGACCGAGATAAGGAACTCTATCCGAACCCTATTTCATTATTCTGATTTCAAATGCTTATAACAACAGTTTTACAAACTAGATCGAATGTTGATTTTTATTTATTGATATAAAAATATTTTTAAATTACCCATGAAACCCTAAATTGAGCCTTAAAGCGATCGTTTGAAATTCTATTTCATCTCATCTTGGAATTCATTGTTCATTTGATACGTTTATTGATTGCTCATCATAAAGTATTTTTGAATTCTCTTTATTACTTCTCAATGTTGACATGAGTCAGTAACTTGGGAGCCATAAGGATGGTCTGTATTGTTGGCATTATAAGGATGGTCTGTTATATGGGTTAACGAGTACCTAGATGGACTAGTTAGTGTATATGCATATGTAAAGTGTATCGAGCACTGCCGGGTTGACTTTGCTATTGTAATACTCATGTTCAATGTTTCCTGCTTATGTTTTATTGCACTTGAACTATTTTGAATATTATCCATTCATGCTTTATTATATCTGAAGTGTTTTCAACTAACTATTATTTAAGGGATTGAGTTGAATACGCATTCCTATGTTTATATCGTATTGTAGTGATTTCATCAAAAGCAAAATCCCTAAATAAAAGATGTTATTGGACTTCAATGTAAAATCGTTCGTTTTGTTCATCTTTGTCTAAATGTTGTATTTCATTGAAAATACTCTTTAAAAAGTTTTATATGAAAACTTGTCCGAATCGTTTTGTGATTTTAAATCTTTGATCGACCTTACTAAGCTCTCAAAAGCTCACTCCCCTTTGATTTCCTTTTTGCAGGTGATAGCCAGCATTAGATTGAGGTTGCCTGCACAGATTAGAGCCGAGCTAGCTAAGAAATTTAAATTTAAGTTTAGTATTGATAGTTAGAACCCCTGGGTGGGTAAATATTATTGTTTAAATATTTTTAGACTTAGACTTGGTATTTCAATTATGAAAGTTGATTGAGAGTATAGTTTGATTGACGGATAGTTACTCTGACAGATTGAAGGTATTATTTGGTTGAGTTTGATATAGTATTATCTTAGTGTAAATGATCGAGCGAGTGTTAACGTTCCGAAAAATTCCGGGATGTTACACTTCTAGGCAGGCAGAGTCGCGAGGTATATTTTACTCTCTGGTTAGTAGTCTATAATTTTTTTTCTTTTCTTGTGATCACATTTCATTTCCACTAAAAAATCATAAAAATAAGTCTTTTCATTTCTTAGTTCGAATCTACAACCAATAAGTGGTCCAGTCCAATTCAGTTTGAGTCCAGTCCAGTCTAGTCTAATCTAGTTAACAATCCACTCCAGTTAGATTTAACCTAGGTTATAATTCTTTACCTTTATAAAAAGAGTCATTTTGCTGATTAGAAGAAGGAGGAAAAACCCTAAGAAAAGGGTGGCTAGGCCAGAAAGCCTAAATCGTGTAAATTTTCAGGAGATATAACTTTACAAAAGAAATCAAATCCATTAGAGATCGACTTTAAGCTCAAAATTGGGTTCTTTTAGTCGGCAGATTCCCTTTCTAGGCTTCTCATTGTCTAGTTCTAATATGCTCATATGATGTCCGAGTCAGGTGATTCAAAAGCCTAAGTCGTGTATCTTGTCAGGAGTTACAACTTTACTAAATAACTCAAATCCATTAGGGATCATCTTCGAGCTCAAAAATGGGTTTTTCTAGTCGCCAGATCCCTTTCTTGGGTTTTGACTTCTGAATCAAATGTGCTCATACGATACCTGATTCAGGAAATTCAAAATCCAAACTGGCATATCTTTACGAGAGCTAAAACCTTGTAGAAGAAGTCAAATTTATTTAACGTCATCTTCAGGTCCAAAATAAAGTTTTTATAAAATAGGACATATTTCCTTTTTAGGTTTTTTACTAGCCCAAACTTGCTCATGCGATATCCAACTTAGGCAATTCAAAATCCTAAATTGCGTACTTTTCAAGGGCTACAACTTTGTAGAAGGATTCAAAAATAATTGGAGATCAGATTCAAGTTTGAAATAGCAATTTCCTAATCAAGCAGATTGTTGTTCTTGGCTTTCGATGTCAAATCGATTCCCAAAACAAACAATTGGACAATCTGGACCAAGTGTGATTCCATGTCCTTGCTTTTAGTATTTCTATTTTTATATTAAAAGAGTCTAGATTGCTCCCCCTTCCCATGACCAGATCTCGGTTAAAAATATATAAATATTTAGGTCAAAGTCTTTAATTTTATTTAGAATTTTGGACCACTAGAAGAGTAGTCAATTTAGAGCTATAAGTCCGTTCGACTAAAAGAAGTCGAGTCATCATAAGTCAAAGATCAAGGTCTAGGTTGCCTCCCGCAAGGTCCGGTTACTATGATGATTTTGATTACGGTTTGTTTGACCAGATACATAGGTCATTTGAACCCTGATGTCCAGTTCAAGCTAATAGTATATAAATCAACCTAGGCTTAATTTTTATTCCACATTTATGTCTTATGTGTTAAAAGGCCAAGAACCAATAGAAATGAGTAGAGACCGAAACGATATGATGGGTTCCTAACACTTTCCCATGATATAACTTAGTCCCCGGACTCATTTCCCTGATTTCAATAGATTAATAGTCTTAGGACATTTTTAGGGTCATTTTTGGATTTTCTTATTTTCCTTTATCTAATCAAATAAGATGGCCACTCTTAAAATCCCTTCTAGGGATTTGCTCAAGGCAGTTCGCTTCACTGGTGACTTCGCTGGGAACTAAAAACTAAGAGGAAACTTCTTAATTGCTTTTTGGCCTTTTTGTATTTTCTTTCTGTTGTAAAACTTGTACAATGTGATATAACTGCATTAATTGTGCTTTTAATGCTATACCTCACACGCACGCACGTTTGTCCCCAACCCGCCCACTCGAGGATAAGGGTTGAAACCTTTGAACTTCCTAGTTATGAACGAATCGACTGTACCCTCAGTTCCAAAGCCTCATACTAAAGGGTCGTCTTTTTTTCTTTGTATATTAAACGACTTGCACAGGTACTGGTGGTATATTAACTACCCGAGTTCATATGGTAGAAGTCGAACTAAAGGAGTGACCTTACACTAGCGTTGAGAGAAAAACCAGTGTTCTACCCTTTTTCAGGGAGAATACCTATTTTATCCTATGGCATATTGGCAACAGAACTAGCCAATGTTTAGTAAGCTAACTAGTAATCTCGTAAATGAGAGAAGACTTTGACTAACCGCCAGGTTTTTCCGCGCTCCTGGCCGGACGATTAGTCAGTAAGTGTTGTACTTGAAAGTTCTAAACTGGTTGGCTTATACCTCAAACCCTAGGTCTACTGACCTATTGGTCGGTTAACCCATCAGGTTACCAGGCAGTTTGTCAGAATCTTTAACTATTCAGAATTGCTTAGCCTTCGAAACCCTAAACCCACTAACCAATTGATAGGTAAACCCCCAAGTTACTGGATAGTTAGTCGAGACCTTCCCAAAATTAATCAAAACCCAAACTTCCAACCCACTGACCAACTAGTCAATTAACCCTCAAGGTTACCGAACGGTTAGTCAGCATCCAAACTTCTTCAGAGTTTTCTAAAGACCCAAAATAATACTACTAATCAATCGGCCAGTTAACCTGCAAGTTTAACCTGATGGTTAGTCAATACCCTACTTTTTTATACATTCTAAAAAAATACCAGAATTACCCACTGAACAAGGTTAACTGGATGGTTAGTCAGTGTCTAGATTTGCTAGGGGTATAAACCTACTGATTTTGTTATTTATGATGTTGTGGTGTGCTTATGCAAGTCCCTCAATTGTGAGGTCCAATTTTTTTCATTGAGTCACATGCTTTTCTCGTATTGCTAGGGTAATAAAAAATCAAAAGAATAGAAGAAATAAATAGTGTGTATGTGCATCCCTCTATTGTGGCATCTTGATTTCTTTATTTACTCGTCCTTTCTTTTCCCATGATTCTAAAAAAAAGAGAAAATTTTCAACTCTTCGAAGTCCTTTTAAAGGGTTTGAGACGTTGCATCTCTGTTAAATATAGTGTCCATCCTTAGCAAATTGAGAGCCTACAAAAACTCTTCAAGAGCAAGAGGTAAATGTCCAGTTTCATACTGATTGGTTTCATCTCGACCAATCACTTCACGAACTTTAAAAAAGATGATTTTTGAATTTAAGCCTAGTGGTCTATCTCGTTGACATTTCTTTTCTGCACTTTGGGGTGATGATTGCTATCTTTGCAAGCTTAAGAAATCAAAATTTCAGCTTCTTAGAAATTGAATGTGAGAAACCTAATAGAAGAATTTGGTTTGCAATTTAAACATTTAAGTGTGAGTTTAAGAGACTACAAAGAGAAGGCCATGACTTCCTTTTTTGCCAACCCCTCATCCCCCCAAATCAAGCCAAATTCTCATAGATAATGAAGTGGTCATATGATGTCCAAATTTTCTCTTATTCTAAGATTAGTGTCTCTTGCTTAGCATGAACCATTTATCTTGAGAAAAAAAAGGGGAAGAAAAAGTTCGCTAGACTGAACATCCTGAAAAGGACTGTCTAGGTAAACGTTAGGGCACCCAAAAAAAGTAAAAGAAAAAAAGTTCAAAAAAATATAGGTTTGCATGTGTCTTCCTTAAAATGAGCATTCCGGATGATTGAAGGCCATCGTTTGGCCACCGCATATCATCCTGATTACCTTGTCCTAGATTTTTTTTCACTTGCCATCCTTTTGTGCCTAAATAATTTACCCTTTCTTTTTTAAAGCCTATATTTCTAACATTGAGGAGGGTAGTCTCCTTGTGTGTGCCTATCCCAAGTATTGCTACATAAGTTAACTTAGCATGGAAAGAGTTCCCTCTCATAGGAGCCAAAGTCTTGAAGATAAATGATGATTGAAATCGTGATGATAATTTGTTCTATCTGGAAAGAAAAAAGAAGTATTTAGAAAAGAAAAAACACAAAACAAAATAAGAAGAAGAAAAAAAAAGAAAAAAGGGAAATAGATGGATTGAAAAATGATTGTTAACAATTGCACATAGAATTTTCATTGGTTAAGTTCAAAGGATAGATATTCAGCAAATTGATTTTGCACTAAGTCTGACCAGATCCCCCCAGTGGGGATACGTAGGCAGCTTAGACACCTTCTATGATCGGTCTCCATAGACATGCACTAAGGGCTTTGGTCTCATGTTTGGGTTCTTGAACTTATTACCAATTCTTTTTTACCCCGTACCCTGGCCTACATTGTGTCCCATATATAAAGTGCTCCTTGAGTTTATATTTTTTTTAAGATAGACAAATGTTGTTTACATTTTGATGAGGTCAAAAAATAATAATATAAAAAAGAAGATAATGTGCCATGCACCTTTTGAGCTTGCTACATTATGACATGATATGTTCACCTATCTACGACTTTCTTGATGACTTTTAGATTCCTGATCTTCCGAACCTTATGTGTTTACCTGGTTGTGACTTGATGATGACCCATTGATATGCATGACTTATCTGGCCTACCCTAGTGTAATATCCAGAACTTCGGGAGCCGATTAAAATAACCATTCGGGCTTCAACAAATAAACAGGCGCTAATTTTGAGCAATACCCGGGTATTAGAAGCTTGTGGAAGCTTAAAAGAATTTTGGGGCAAAAATATAAATTTTAAAATTTTGGGGGTATTTTTGTAATTTTGCAAACTTGAGGGACTATCTTGTAATTTCTGAAAATTAAGACATGTGTCAATTTTTCAGAAACTTTGGTGTATGACTAATCTGATGTTCTTATAAAATAAGGAATAAGGAAGAAAATCTGAGGGAAATAAACAAGAAAATTCGAAAAGAAAAAGAGAAACAGTAACCGAAAGAAGAAAAACAAACAGAACAAGAAACAAAGAAGAAGAAAGAACAGGGGTCGTGGAGGGGGAAGAAAAAACAGCGAGGAAGGAGGAAGATTTGAGCCAAATTTAACAGGTAAAACCCCCCACAAACCTCTAGCATGCTTAATATGGAGTGTGTTTATGGGGTTTATGTGTGTTTTTAGCAACTGTGGGGTAAGTGTGGAGGCCATGAACATGGCTGTCGAGCCATGTTGCCGGGGGGAATTTCTCTGGGTGTTGCGGATGATGGGTTGTAGCCATGAAATAGTGTAAATTAGATCACATGATCAATGTTTAATCAAGTTGTGGACTGGTAGGAGGCAAGGGAAGAAAAAAACCATGGCTGGGCAATGGTTCTTAGTGTGGTTGCAATGAGTTCGGGTGAGGTATGTGTTGATATGAGATGTTTGGGGAATGATGGGAGTGAATTTGTGCGTTTGTGTGTGTTACTGAGGGACATGATTGGGTGTTAGTGTGTGAAATTGGGACGTGCAGTGGGTGTTCCATGTATGTTGCAGTGTAGGTGCTTTGTGTGTGTGTGTTTATGAGTATATGTGTGTGTCGCGGGTGAGATTGTGTGTGTGAATCATGTGTTTGATTGTGTTTTACAAGTAATATAAAGTATAATTAAGGGTCAAATTTGACAAAGTTTGAAACTGTAACCACCAATATTTTTACGATAACTACACTCTGGAATGTTTTTGGAATTTTTGGGACCCGCAAATGGCGCTAAATTAGGGTACCGATTAAAGAACTTTATTGAATTATTTAGTATAGCAAACCAAGTTATTTTAACCTGAAAATTTTATGGAAGCCCTATTTTACATATATGATTCATTATCTGAAATTTCGGCCCATTCCGAGGCCAATAGGTATTTTTCGCGAAACTAGCCTTTTAGCGCCCGGTCCGGACATCGGTTCTAGATTTTTGGGCAAAAATTTTTTAAAATACTTTTTACGCCAGAAATAACATCAGGATGTATAAAATAGCGTTTTAAGATATTTTGATATTTTTTTGGTGTCAGAAACCCCCAGGGGTGTTTTGGTAATTTACCACCCCAAAGGGGTATTTTGGTAATTTTACCTATAAGAGATATTTTGAAGTAAATTTACATACAGTAAGAGGTGTTTTGGTAATTTGCTACCCCGAAAGGGTATTTTGGTAATTTGACCTAAGAAAGGTATTTTTACATAAATTTACATATGAGAAGTTTATTTTAGTGATTCTACTTATGGGTAGACTGTTTGGGTGATTTAAGTCCGAGAGGGGCATTTTGGTAATTTACACCCTAGGGGCGTTTCAATAATTTTACATACCCGGTGAGGGGAGGTTCATTTTGAGAGTATGTGTGAGTTCATATTAAGTTATACTTTTGTTCTGTAGGCTGTATTCAAATGGTTCGATTATTTCGTTTAGGTTAAAGCTAAAGACTTCCGGTTAGGATAATTTAGCTGCGGATCCAGGTAAGGGATTCTATCTGAACCTTGGGTAAGGACTTTTGTCTGAACCCTTATTCGATTACTTGTAATCGTAAGTACTCCTTTGATATATTTACGGCTAATGCCGAACTCTGAGTTATGTATTGATATCAGCATGTTCTTGCCCAGAAAATCCTAATGTTGAACCTGAATCGGTTATTTAGAAATCTTGTGATGCTCACGTGTTATTGCGTGCTGAGAAAATTTGATAATTGTCTGTATCCATTCTTTCGAATTGTTATGATTATATTTGATAATTATTCGCGGTCATTTTTGTTGTTTATCTGTGATTTTTCTTCTGCAATTCTGATTTCTTCTGAAAATCTGATTTCTTTTGAAAATCCCGAATGCTGACTTATGTCAGTATGATTATTGTTACGAGAACCCGAATTGATTTTGGGGATATGAGCTTTTTAGCGGCCATAACTATTGGATGTCCCAAAAAAAAAAAAGATGAAGAAGGGGTTATGAAGTCTTGGGGCTAGATTATAATTTTTAAAAGTTTTGAGGGGCCTTTTTGTAGATATATAAAATGTTGGTCTTGCTTTGTAATGTGGGAAGGCTAGAATAGATTTGTGAAGGTTTAAAATTTTAGGAATATCATGTTTTTTTAAATTTTGCCACCTCCTACTAGCTTTAATGACTAAGCTAAATTAAATTATTTAATAATGGATTGATGTAAATAATGAAGCTCGGGTGAAAGATAAAAAAAACCAAAGCAAAACAGAATAATAAGAAAATAGAGAAGAAGAAGAAGAAGAAACAAACAGAGATGAAGGAAACAGGAAAAGAAGGAGAAGGAATTTTGGCAGAAAAATCATAGAGAGAGGGAGCAGGTGAGGAGAAATCTTTAAGGGTATACTCTCAACCCTTTAATGTGTGTTTCAATGTGTGATTTCTAGGTGTTCAGTGTGTGTGCGTGGAGGTGTAAACTGTGTGTTTTGCTGGTATGTTGAAATTTTGGGTATGGGGATTAAGGGTGTGATTGTGTGTATTTTTACATTTATGGGTGTGTTTAGATTATGTGTGAATGTGTAGGGGTAAGGGAGAGGGCTGTGAGTGGCAGTGAAGTGCATGCAGGTTCTTTAGATGCTTGGCCATGGCTGCCGAATGATGTAAGTGAGAATTTATGGGTTACGGAGGTATAAAGTGTGTTATGTGTGTGTTTAAGAGGGATATAAGGTGGTAAGTGTGTGTATTAGGGTGAATTTTTTAGAGTTGTGGGTGGCATGTGTGTGTTTTACGGTGTTGATTATGTGTGTTCTTGAATATGCAAGGTATGTGTGTGACTGAGTGGGTTGTGTGTGTGTGTGTGTGTTTGAATGTATATATAGGTGTAATGGTGTGAGGTTTTGTGCTAGGGTGTGTGTATTGAGAGGGCAATGAGGGTTTTAAGGTTTTGGAGTGAATGAGCAGTGGGTTATCTTGTGTCTGTGAGTGGTTTGTGTGTGTGTACTAGTGTGTGCCTCGGTTGAGAAGAAGAGAACTATGTGTTTTCAAGGTGAGGCGGTGTGTGTTATGATGTGAATAGTGACTATTTTTGTCACTAAAGGTAGAAAAATTATTAGGCAATTTCTCCATGAATTTTTATAAATAATTCAGACCAAATTAAACAAAGTCCAAAGTAGTAACCCCTGATGTATTTATGAGACGTACACTCTGAATGTTTTTGGGAATTTTAGTGTCCGTGAAGAACACTAAATTAGGGTATCGGTTAACCAAAATTATTGAATTATTTGGCATAGAAAATTAAGTTATTTTAATCTAAAAACTTACAAAAAAAAAAAAAAACCTTAGTTCACTAAGATGTTTCATTATTTAAAATTTTGTGTCATTCCGAAGTCAATTACTATTTTTAGTCAGACCGGCTTCTGAGCGCTCGATTCGGACATCGGTTCGGAATTTTCTAGCAAAAATTTTTTAAAATAATTTTTAGCCCAAAAATGACCTCAAGATGCTAAAAACCATGTTTTAAAATATTTTTGTGAGATTTTTTCGGTGTCGGGAACCCCTAAGTGGTGTTTTGGTAATTTACCACCCGAAAGGGGTATCTTGGCAACTTTACTTGTAAAAGGTATTTTGCATAAGTTCAAATAAAGTAAGGATATATTAGTAATTTCACTTACGGAAAGGCTATTTTGGCAATTTAAGGGTGATGGGGTATTTTGGTAATTTGTTACCCCGAGGGGGTATTTTGGTAATTTGACCTAGGAAGGGTATTTTTGGGTAAATTCACACACATTAAGGTTATTTTAGTGATTCTACTCATGGAAAGGCCATTTTGGTGATTAATGTCTGAGAGGGGCATTTTGATAATTTTACATATCCAGTGAAGGAGGTTCAATTTGAGAGTATGTGTGAGTCTTTATTAAGTTATAATATTGTGTTGTACGCTGTGTTCTAATGATTCGATTATTCCGTTTAAGTTAAAGTAACAGGTTTTTCGGTTAAATAGCTTAGCTTCAGATCTAGGTAAGAGTTTCTATCTGAACCCCGGGTAAGGATTTCTATCTGAACCCTTATTTTAATAACTCGTAAGTATTCATTCAATTTACGTATAGCTATTGTTGAACACTGAATATATATATTGATATTAGCATGTTATCACCAAGGAAAACCCAACATTGAGCCTGCACCGATTAATTCAAAATTGTATCGATGCTCGCTTGTTGTAGCATGTTAAGCAAATTAAATAATTGTTTGTGCTCTTCTTCTGAATTGTTATGCCTAAATCCAATACCTGTTTGCAATTCTTCTTGCCATATGTTGTAGTTATTCTAGAATTCTGAGGAATTGTATCAGTATGCTTAATTGTTATTGAGACCTCAATCGTTCCAGTTATGTGTATTCAGCTTGGGGCTCATTTTCTTACATGTTAAGCAGTGTATTTCTTGTTGATTTTGTGACTGTTGTTTCTGTGTTAACCTGAGAATTTGTTCTATGGGGAGGCGTTGTAAGGCTGGTTTGTTACTACATCCTACAGGGAAGCAGGCTAGTTCCTTGGTCGATGAAGAGGGCTAGTTATTCTGGTACATCATGTATGTGTACAACTGTGCATTGCCAGAATGGCATTGCAACTGCCCAGGTTCAACGTCTTGAATATGATTATACCGTATCTAACAATGACTGTTCTGATTATACTGTACCTGACAATGACTGTTTTGCTTACACTCTATCTTACAATGACTGTTCTGGAAACAATGTTCAAATGAAGGTATGGTTACCTAACTGAGGGGATTGAGTTGAAACTCTTTCCCATACCGTGATTAAACATTTGTGTTGATATGAAACCCTTTCTCTGTTCCCCTTGAAGTATATGTATTCGTTTTGAAACCCTTTGAAAAATCATCTTTGTATTTTTTAAAATGATGGCTTGAAAGTGATCTTCAAACGATCGTTTCGAGATATGGTTATAACTGTTAATGTTTGTTAAAAACTGAGGCGATTCCTAATGTTTGATTTGGTTTTGGTTTGTGGTCATTTTTGGTATAACTTAGAACTAATTATGGTTGTTTTGGAAAATTTCTAAACTGTGCATGATTTGTTGAAATGTTTCGAGACATTATCCTCAATTGAACTCAAGTCATTTTGTAATCCTTTTGGTTGATCCTTGAACGACCTTACTGAGCTCTCAAAGTCTCACCCTTCGCTTGATTCCCTTCTGCAGGTAATGCTCAGCCGTAGAATGCTTGGAATGGGTTTAGAGATCATGTGAAATTCTGGTGACCCCACCACCACTGCTATGAAGTAAGACCTTTACGTGGGTCAGTATTATTAGCTTATTTTGTAGGGAACATGAATTGAGTTTTAGAAGTTTTGAGTTATAAGACTACCTTAAGTTAAAGTTCCTTTTGGACTGTACATATTTTAAAGTATGTGAGTTCATGTCCAGTTAGAACTTTGAAGTATGTTCAGTTGACTGAATTCGACAGGTTTGATATGAAATGGTAGGTTAACGTTCTGAGAGTTCCGGGCGATAGGGCTCTGGATATTTCCGGGATATTACAGTATATATAGACAACCTTCGTAAGGTGCAACCATTTTTTATTCTAAGTCTATATTTGACGGTAAAATTTTTCAATTAAGGTCGGGACGCAAATACCGCATACCTTCTTATTCCGATCATCGCACAGTACTACTCCCAGTTTTAATTCAGGTCTATATCCGGAGTATAAACCTTAAATTTAGGCAAGTATGTAGACATCATGTACAATCCAACTCTACTCTCAGTCCCAATTCCAGGCCAGTCCTAGTTGTTCAAGTCCCATTCTCAGTTTAATTCCAGTCCGGTCTCAGTCTAATTATACATATTTTTGCCTGCCCTTTTGTACTTGTGTGTATTGCATGCTTGCATGATCCCTCTTTTCATAAGTTTAGGTGATTTGCCTACTTGTGTATCTTGCATGGTACCTAGCTCATTCCCCTAAAGCATTTTTGTCCAGTTTTTGTGTGCTTGCATGCTTGATTGTGCATGCTTGTCCCTCTATCCTTGAATAGTTTTTCAATCTAAGTATTGAATTTGTTGCTCAATTCAACAATCCAAATTGTTCTTCAATCCAATTATTGATTTTGTTGCTCAATTCAACAATTCAATGATGCTACACGGTGTAAGGCCAGTGCAATATCTCATGTTTTGTTGCCAGAAGCAACACTTCTCTTCCTGTCAATAAAATTGATATGTTCGGCACTCAAAGACTAGCTGTCTTTGGCGATTGTTGGCTCCAACTTTGAATGATATTTTTCGTATTTCCTTATGTCTAAGCCATGAACCACTTCGACGCGTTGTTGGCTCCAGCTCTTAGAAATAATTAGTTCATTCCTTATGGCTAGGTGACCCATCATCATTCCTATTAGCTTCGGCTATTAGTCATAAGCCTTCAGTGTCTCTACACGACCAATTGTTAGTTACTATTGGCTCCGCCTTTTACATATGCTTTCTTTCTCATTCGCCTAAGTGACCAATCGTTATTACTGTTGCTCCAGCTCTTAGGTAGTGAGTTTTTAATATTCCTAGATGACCAATTGTTGTTACTATTGGCTCCGGATTCTAGGGGTATGTCCTTATGGCTAAACTACCAATCATCGTTACTATTAACTCCGGCTTCTGGATCCGCTTTTGCCCTCATTTGCCTAAGCGATCAATCATCGTCACTGTTGGCTCTGGATCCTAGGCAGTGAGTTTTCATGTTCCTAGACGACTAATAATTGTTACTACTGGCTTCGACTTCTAGAAGTATGTCCTTATGGCTAAGTTACTAATCGTCATTATTATTGGCTCTGGCTCTTATACATGATTTCTCACTATTCTTAGATGGTTAATTGTTGTTACTGTTGGCTCTAGCTTCTAAGGATGCGCCCCTGGCCTGGCGATCATTTATTGTTACTGTTGGCTCCGACTCTGGACAAGGTTCAACTTCACTTTCCCTTGTAACATTGTTCGACAATCATTTGTTCTTACAGTTGGCTCCGCCTTCGAACAATATTCATGTTCTTTACAAACTACATTAGTCTGATTTCTCCTCGGAGGATATGTAGAAAGCCTTGTAAATGTTCCACCTCATATCTGTGTCATGGGCTGCGAGTCTATTTAGTGTCTTGTGGTCTTTTCCATATTTTACTACAAAAAAAGTGTTGTTTTTTGGTGATGTTTGCTCGCAGGCAAGCTGCCTCACCGAGGGCTATGTAGACACTCCATTTTTGCAGCCATTCTTACTAGAGTTGTCAAATGGGCCGGGCGGCCTGCGGCCCGGCCCGGCCCGGCCCCTTTCTGGCCTGGGCTGGCCCGGCCTTTTAGGGCCTAGGGCCTGGGCCAGGCTTACATTTCCCAGGAAAAAGCCCGGGCCAGGCCCGGCCCGGCCCGGTTTTGGCCCGGGTTTGGCCCAGCCAGGTTCAGGCCCGGGTTTCGCCCCGCCTGGGTCTAGCCCGGTTCAGGCCCCCCGCTTTACTTTTGAAATTCCACTTTTCCCCCCTTTCCCTCCAATGGATTTATTCCCCTTTTCCCCCCTAAACAGTACTGAAGATTTAAGTAATGCGAAGAATAATAACACATCTTAAAGTCTTTGATTTTTTTTCTTTATAAATATAGTGGTCATGGGATCGAATAAATTTTCAACATCTTTATGTATTGAAATTGCTGACCCCAATGCATTGTGTACCCCACATTTGCTGTATTTTGTCAATTTATGTTACAATTTGAGTGGGCTGGAACTTGGAATCTGTTAAGGACGCTTTAATAAAGCGTCCCTAACAGCAAATTACCATAATTAAAAAAAACCCTTACCTTGAATAACAAGAAAATGCCAAAAAAAATTAAAAAAAAAAAGAAAATTGGGCCCGGGCCGGCCCAAGCTCGGCCCTAAATGTTGGGCCTAGGGCCTGGGCTTGGACCGGGCCCAGATATCCTCAGAACCAGGCCCGGCCCGGCCCGGTCAGCAGCCCCCTTGGCCCGGCCCCAGCCCCGGCCTGATTTGTTGGAGGCCCGATGGGCTTGGGCTGGGCCGGCCCAAGCCCGACCCATTTGACATCTCTAATTCTTACGCAAAATAATTATTGGGTTTATTTTTAATTAGGGTTTTTTATTATGGGTTAGGCCTGATAATATAACATAATCACTTTAATTTGGTCAAGTCCAGTGGTCCAATTAGTATTTGGGCTCAGTCCAATCCAACTATGTCAGTTCAGTCCATGTCTAGATTGTGATTTTTCTAGATGATAAAGTGTGTGATTTATTCTTGATGCAAGGGATTAAATTATTGAATTAGTTGAAATATGAAGATAATTTCTGAATCTAGTACATCCCATCTAGGAAATCAGATATAATTACCGAATTAGGGTCAGATTAATGTCTCAAAATTGAGAAAAAGTATTATAAAAAAGGGATGAACCAGCTGGTGTTTGACAAACCGGTCGGTTTGTTGCCTTTTGTCAATTTGTGATTTTTGTCAAATATTCCGTTGTATCATTGAATTGCAGATTGATCATTTCTGGTGCCCCAGAGCATTAAAAATAGGGCCTGCGCTATAAATAGGGTCTTTGGCCTACATTTTCAGGGATCTCAGGTTTTTCTCCCTAGAGCTTTTATATCATTTTTCATTTAAGTGGTTTTTCACCCTAGAGCTTTTATATCATTTTTCAAAAGGGTCTTAAGTCTCTTGCGTCGTGGATCCTTGCAAAGTGTTCTTGAGCCTTCTAGGCAAGCAAACGCACAAGCTATATTTTTCCTAGTTTAGGTTAGTAGTCTAGAATATTTTTCCTTTTCCCGTGATCACATTTCATTTCCATTACAAAAATCATAAAGAAGAGTATTAATTTCTTAGTTCGAGTCTCAGAGCGATAAATGGTCCATCCAGTCCATTTCAGTTTAATTTGAGTCCAGTCCACTTAGGTTTAAGCTAGTTTAGGATTCTTTACCTTTATAAAAAGGGTCATTTGGATAATTAGAAAAACTAAGGAAAACTCTAGGAGAAGGGTTGCTAGGTCATAAATCCTAAATTCCCGAATTGAGCATACACCTAAACTTTAACCAGCCATAATATGCTCATATGATACCCATTTTAGGTGATTCAAAATCCTAAATTGAGTATTCTCTAAAGACCTATAACTTTCAGAAGAAGTCAAATCTATTGGACATTTTATCCAGGCTCGTAATTGAGTTTTTGTAATCGGTAGATTCCCTTTTTTAGGATTTTCCTTGTCTGACTCTAACATGCACATATGATGCTCAATTTAGGTCATTCAAAAACTTAAATCATGTATATCTTGAAGGGCTATTACTTTACAGAAGAAGTTAATTCCATTAGAGATTGTCTTGAGGCTTAAAATTGGGTTTTTCTTGTCGGCAGATTCTCTTTGCAGGGTTTTCATTGTCCGACTTTGATATGCTCATATAATGTCCAATTCAGGTGATTTAAAAGCTTAAATCATGTATTCTTTCAAGATTTTCAACTTTTGTAGAAGGACAAGAATCCATTTAAGGTCGTCTTCAGGTCCACAATAACGTTTTTCTAAATTCAGAAAAAATTTCTTCTCTAGTTTTTTATTAGCCCTAACTTGCTCATACAATATCCGATTTAGGTGATTCAAAATCCTAAATCATGTACCTTTTCGAGAGTTATAACTTCGTAGAAGGAGTCAAATCTGTTTAAGATCGTATTTAGGTCTAAAGTAGCAATTTTCTAATCGGCCAAATTGTTATTCTTGGTTTTCTATATCAAATTAATTCTCGAATCAAACTACTAGACAATTTGGACCAAGGTATGATTCCTTATCCTTGTTTTTAGTATTTCAATTTCTAGATTTGAAGAGTATAGATTGTTCCCCCTCCCCGGGACCGGATCTCGGTTAAAAACATAAAAATTAAGATCAATTTTTTTCATTTTATTTATAATTCTAGACCACTAGAAGAGTAGTCAATTTAGAGTTGTAAGTCTATTCGCCTAGAAGAAGTCGAGTCATCATAAGAGTCAAAGAAGGGATCTAGGTTGAGTCCCGCAGGATCAATCAAACTTCAATAGTTTTGATTCCGAATTATCTGACCAAATATGTAGGCCATTTGACCCATGATGTCAAGTGCGTTGGAGTGTGATGGACAAAGCACTCCATCGCACTTTCTTAAATAATTCATCCTCTCTTAGTATCTATTCATTAACTGCCTTCTAATCATATCCAACATTGTGAACATTGGTTTGTCCCTACTTTCCTTAATTTATCAGTTAAAAGACTTAGTCATTTTATTAAATGAGCTGTGAACCTTAGCCCTACTACAAAAAAATGCCTTATACCATGTTACATGTGATTCTCTCATTAAGTACTCATATGCAGCTGCTTTCTTTCCCTTATGCTTGTCCATGTAATGGATAAAATTAGGCTCTGTAAAAAAAGATGCAGCTGCCGGCATCGAGTCCTTAAACTCCATGTGATTGTGTCCTGCACTCTTAAAATTGGCATACATATATATGCCTTACATGGAACTATAATCAACATATGGCAATAATAGTTTAAAAGCTTCAACTAAACAGGATAACAAAAATTATAGAATTGATAGGTGTGCAATCAATAAATGTAAACCCTTATAATAAATAAAAAAGCATATTGAAACTAAAGTTAACTTTTTTCTATCAAATATGAAAATACATTCCCTCATTTTCGAACCTCCAAAGCAGTCAATCATTGTTTCTAAAAACTAGCACAAATTATCTTTTGTTTCTTGCTCAACAATAACAACGCTACGGGTACATCTGGCCATTTGTACCTCTACCCCTAACATGCATCAACTGACCATCATATAATCTCTTCAAATGACAAGAATCCAATCCAATGAATGCCCTCCAACCAGTAAGGATCCCTATTTTCTGAGTTTCCAAACTGCAAGAACATCTCTGATATACTAGTATCCCAACACTGGCCAAGGTCCTTTCCACCTTAAGCAATGCAGTGCTCCTTGGATTTTGCTTCCTTATAGCTGTGCAGTACTCCCAATTTGTAGCTATCATTCATCATGTCCATGGCCCTTCTCTTAGCTCTATAAACAAAAAGAAGCCTAACAATCTGGTTTTGCTCCTTCCTAATGGCTTCTTCATTGACCTCACATTCCAATTTCGGTTATCCATGTAACAGCCCCAAAAATTCGGAGCTCTGCCCCCTCAAACTCCCATAACGTTAACTTATCGGATCACATCAAACCTATCAAATCTGTTCACTAATACATATTCTAAATCATCTAATTCACCATCAACTCAGATTTTTCAAAATACTAGATCAAAACTGTTTCGCTTAAACCATTACAGCTTATGTCCTTAGCAATTCAAATTTCTAAGAACCTATTAACAGCATTGACCCACATAGGGGTCTTTCTATACAGTGGTGATGGCTCACACTGACTGTAACCCATTTGCGAACATGCTACAGCTCATCATCACCTGGAGAAGGGAGCCAAACGAAGGGTGTGCTTTTGAGAGCTCGGTAAGGAGGTCGTACAAGGACTACAAAAAAGATTACCACACGATTCCAAAGAATCCAACCGACGATGATTTCCAAAACACTTTGAACGATCAAAAACTCAATGATTTCCAAAACCATCAAAATTTATCATAAATAAATACCAAAATAGACAAATACAATCGCGACGGGTTCCAAAACAATCAATAAAAGATCATTTCCAAAATACAACAAAGATTTCTCAAGGGATTTTAAACCGTTTGAGATAATCCTTTCTTAGTCATTTCTGTAACAATCATAGTACATATGGTGCAGATAAAATAAAAAATTAACGTTGATCCTGGACAGTTACGATGCCACTCAGGCAAAGTTGGTAGTGTACACATGCATGATGTACCATAATAATTACTAGTCCCGTTGGGTACTAGCTTGTGTTTCATGCAGGATTCAGACCGACCTTATACCGCCTCCCCATGGAACAGATACCCAAGTCAACACAGAAAAATCAAAAACATCAATAAGCATTAATATGAGCTCAAATCATCGAAATCAATTCGGATTCCAACAACAATAAACATATTGATGTAAGCCATCATTTAGAATTTCAGAAGAAAAATAAAAAATAAATAGCAAAAACGATTGCGAATAATTATCGAATTTAGGCATAACAATTTGGAAGAACGGATATAAATAATTGTCAAATTTGCTCAGCATGCAATAACAGGTGAGCATCACAAGATTTCTAAATAATAGATTCAGGTTCAATATTGGGTTTTTTTGGACAATAACATGCTAATATCAGTACATACTTCAGAGTTCGACATTAGTCATAAGTAAATCAAAGGAGTACTTACGAGTACGAGTAATTAAATAAGGGTTCGGATAAAAGTCCTTACCCAGGGTTCAGATAGAATCTCTTACCTGAATCTGCAGCTAAATTGTCCTAACTGAAAGTCTTTAACTTTAACCTAAACGGAATAATCGAATGATAAGAGCACAGCCTATAGTACAATATTATAACTTAATACAGACTCATACATACTTTCAAAATGAACCTCCTTCAGCGCGTATGTAAAATTACCAAAATGCCCTTAGGTGTAAATTACCAAAATATCCCTCTCAGACTTAAATTATTAAAATGGTCTTCTCGTAAGTAGAATCACTATAATAAACTTACCGTATGCAATTTTACCCAAAAATACATTTCTTAGATCAAATTACCACGTACTCCCTCGGGGTGGCATATTGCCAAAATAAGCCTCGGGGGTTTTTGGTACCGAAAGAATCCCAAAAATATCTTAAAATACTATTTTAAGTATCTTAAAGTCATTTTTGACCTAAAAAGTTTTCGCCCAAAAATTTCGAACCAATGTTCGGATCGAGCGCTCACAAGTCGACTTGGCTAAAAATACCTATTAGCCTCGGAATGATACGAAATTTTAGATAATGAATCATATCAGTAAAATAAGGTTTTCATAAAATTTTTAGATTAAAATAGCTTTACTAACTATGTTAAATAAATCTGGAATTTCTCCTAATCGATACTCTAATTTAGCTTCTTTCACAGATACCGAAAATTCCCAAAAAAATTCTAGAGCGTGCATCTTGTAAAAATATTGAGGGTTAATATTTTGGAATTTATCTAATTTTGATCCTAGATATTTATAAAAATCATGTTACAAACTATTTATTTGATTTTACCTATAGCGACAATTACGCTTCTTATTCAAATTAAACACACACTACTACACCTATTTCACACATATTGTCTTCTTCCCTTCTTCTTGCCGTGATCCATCTCACATATCTAATCCACAAACACACACTAAGTCACCCATAACCACCCCTTAAAACCTCCCCTAACACACCTTATGACCCATCTAACATACATTAACACACACTTATACATGAAATATACACAGAAACACCCGTAATATCCACATTACTGAATACTCAAGAACTCATACACACAGGCTTCACCAACACACAAACACCACTTCACCACTCACGCTCACTAAATTACCCTCAATTACACATTATCATAGCCAAAGCCCCCCCCCCCCCCCCTACATGGCATAAGACACACACTGTAAACACTAAACACACACACACCCTAAATTACAGAAATCACACACTAAATTTAAACTAATAATTACACTTGATGATGAGGGAATTACCCTTGAAAATCCTTCCCAATCTCCCTCTCTTTCTCTCAGATCCTTTTACCGAATTTCTTCATCTTCTCTATTATTTTTCCCGTCACTGTTTCTTCTTCATTACAGTTCATCCTTTCCCGAATTGGAAATTCTCTCTTTTCTCTTTTTTTTTTGTTTTCTTTCCATTTAGGATAAAACCAATTGAAATTAAAAAAAAATAGATTAGTCACCAACCAAAAATAGCAAGAGGTGGCATCAGGTTATGCTTCTTTTTCTTAAAATTTGACACCTAGGCATACTAAAAAATTGCAAATTGACCCCCAAAATTTTCATAATTGTAAAATAACCCCCAAACTTTATATAATTACCTTTTGGCGCTAAATAAATTTTGATTTGATTAGATGTCACTAAATAGGTAGTATCACTCATATTATTACCTTTCATCACTAAGAAAATATTAATTACATTTACGCCTCCAAAGTTTTTTAAAATTACGAAAATGCTCCCAAATTTTCAAAAATTATATTTTTGCCCCAAAATTCTTTTAAGCTTCAATACGCACTAATATCCAAACATTACTCAAATTTAGCACCCGTTTATTTTTTTCAGGTCTCCAATAATCAGTTTAACCCACTCCCCAAAGTTCGAGGTATTACAATCCGTCAACCTATCCAAGTACTTATTCGTGAAACAAGTAGCATTAGGGTGCTTGCTCCTGTGCTTCCTAGGGCATATATGCTTTACCTCACACTTCATAACACTTCCCTTCAAGATTTTGATTGATATGTGTTAAAACCTCTGTGCATGTAAGATGCATGTATTCTCAACCCACAGTCAAATTTACATGCAACAGTAACTTTATGAGCTTCATTTTTCTACTGGTTACCCTGTTGTATTAAATGCTCCCTCAACACAGTCCTAAATTCTGCTGCATTTGCAAATATCATACCATGCTTAGCTTCAATATCTTTCATATTTCTTGACTTATCAAATTCAGGATACTTCTCATTAGGTTCATCATCTCTGAAATTGTTAGGATTATGGAGAGACTCGCCATCACTGTCCTCTTTATTCCCAGTCATGTCCTCGTTGATGTCCTTATTCATACCATCACTCAACTGCTTATCTCAACTTCTAATTGATGTCCTCAACCACATTGACATTCACATTAACAAGTTTATCACTAAGTTCATCACTATCAGCAAAGTACTCAAAGTCAGCAACACTAGAAGCTTTATTATCACTATCAGACTCACTTTCTTCACTATCCTCGTTAGAAATGACAAAATCCTCACCTAAACCAAACCTTATATTCTCATATTCATTCCATCACCTTCATTATCAACTACTTCATCAATACCTCCATAAATCCTCCCTCACTCATACATGGATGCTTAACATACACCACCACTACATCATTCACCCCTGAAAGGATTGAACATTGCTAACATATCCACATCATTCACATACATCCTAAGCTCCAAACTAACTGGAGATTTTTAATAAAAGTTGCAAAATTCAGTATGTTCAACCCCAAACACATTGATGTCATTCTTTAAGTCAACCATATAATACAGATCCTCATCTACCTCTTTTACATAATCGTTGATCAATAAAATGCATATCTCTAAATAAAAGGAAGGAAAACATTTAGAGCCCCCATTATAAGTGCCATGTGCAAAATCAATCATACCACCATGGTAGACGTGTATGTCAAATAAACTGCTACTTGGAGCCATGTTACTTTTGGAGAAAAAAGACACTTGAAAACACAAAATACCCAAACCGATAGATCTTTCTGAAGAAAGGTCATAAAAAATTGACACCTTACAAAAATGGTCGACAATGTTTATTAAATTACCTTATAGAACTGGTCAGAGGAACCACAAACCTCTTGACATATGCATAAAAAGAGAAGAACCTATTCAAACTGATAGTTCTTCATCGCAGATAAAGATAAAACCCTAATCTATCTGAATCAAAGCGAATATATCTTTATCAAAATAAACGAAACTCAAAATCTATAATTAAACCATTAGATCAATGATCGGTCTAGTGTCGATTCAAATTTCAAAAATGGGAAAACTCTTACCCCTAATGCACAATTTAATCCAAAGTCTTGATCTTCTTAAATTCAGTTATACCAAAAGCCCTAATATTAAAATACCCAAATTCTCAATTAACTCTAACAATCAGAAATTTTTTATGTGGTTCTTACCCCAAACCTCAATTCCAAAAAAAAATAATAATAAGCTTACCTCAAAGTAATGACCAAAATCTCGAAGGCTCTCTTCCTAGGGATACCCTGGAGGCTTTTCTAAACTTTCTTGTGCTCCTAAGAATATATTGTACGTAAGTCATCAGAAAACAATTAGAATTGCACCCATTATGTCCCAAAACTCTCTAACTCTCTCTTTTTGTTTTTTTTTTTTTGTAGATAATAAGCATTTTGTCACGTCCTGAGAGAGTCGTGGGTTCGGAACTCACGCTCAAGCTGTGCAGCACTTAGACAAGCCAACCCGATGGTTGCCTAAGTTAGCCTTTTGCCCCCAAAACTTGCCGCTCCTATTGGCAAGAACCTCACCAACACTTGTTGCCTCCCTTTTGGTGTGGAGTTCCCTTAGTCTTCGCGACTCAAACTCACATACACAACAGGCAGGGTTGGACTAAAGAGGATTTTACTATACAAGAAGACCGCAACCTCCCCCCCCCCCCCCCCAAACAAAAAATTTTGTCCTCAAAATTATAATGTACCTGAGGTGCCAAAAAGCTGCGGATTAGTACGTCGCATAGATTCTTCAGACTCCCAAGTGACCTCCTTAATTTCATGGTTATACCATAAAACCTTAACCAAATGAATGACTTTGATCCTTAACACTTGACCACGATGGTCAAAAATCTCAACTAGTTGCTCCTCATATGACCTCCTCTGTTGATAAAAGGCTCATAAGGAATGACGTGCCTCGGATCATAAACGTACTTCCGCAGATTCGAAACATGGAAAACATTATGAACATGCGAAAGGAATGACGTGCCTAGGGCTATGCTTGCCTTTCTTACCAAAATGCATCACCCCCTTCCAAGGTGACATTCTTAAAAAGACGCTACCTCAAACTCAAGTTCACAACGAACGTAAGATGTATAGCTGCAGTGTTTGCCTTGAGCACCTTTTATACGTTCCCGAATCAAATCAACTTTTTGAGTAGTAAAGTGTACTCCAATCTCAATATGTAACAGTCCAAAAATCTGGTGCTCCATCGCCCTGAACTCCTGGAGCGTTAACCTATCATATCGACACATACCTATCATATTGACACATATTACAACACACCTGACACAATCTCAGAGCTTCTAAAATAATACAACCCAAAGTTCCTTCAGAAACATAAGGTTCCACAAAAGGAATTTCAACTTAAGCTGTTAAAACTTAAAGACAAGTTCTTAACCAAACACACTATTGTACAGGCCCACACAGGGGTCCTATTTACACAAATCAGGGTAACTGTCTCAAACTCTTACCCAAATTCTAACTCTTCCTCACGTGATCTACTGTACCTTCAGAAGGAAACAAACAAGGGTGAGCTTTTGGGAGCTCAGCAAGGTCACTCAACGGTAATCCCGGAAGGAGTTACAACGATCCAAAGACAATCTACTAAATGATTACAAAAAAGTCACAACAATTTGATGAGAATAGGGAAAAGAGTTTCAACTCAATCCTTTTTTATAAGATATCCAAACAGTTATTCTCAGTCATTCTTCGAATGATCAATTGAGATACACTGCAAATAAATTTCGAAGATAATGCCATGGGCAGATGTAATGCCATACATGCAATGCTCCATCTAATGTACACATGCATGACGTACAAATACCAGTCTATTTAAGTGCTAGCCTGCATTCCATGGAAGATTCAAACCAGCCTTATAATGCCTGCCTCAGTACAGACCCCCAACTCAGCATATAGAAGACAAATATCATGGAATCAGTACATAGTTCAATACTCAACAAGCAATAAAAGGTAAGCACTAATCAGAGTTAAAATAATTGAATCAGGTTCAATATCAGGGTTTGATTGACAAAAACATATCGAGAACAATGCATACTTATAGTTCAATAATGGCCATAAGCAAAATGAGAGAATAATTACAAATGTAAACAGATGACTTAAGGTTTGGATAGAAACCCTTACCGGGGCACACAACTAAGATATCCTAACCGAATAATCTTTCGCTTTAATCTAAACAAAACAATCCAATGATTAGAATATAGTTTACATTACCGTACTATAAACTCATTATTGACTCACGCATATCCCCAGAATGATCCCCTCGTCGGATTTGTAAAACTACCAAAAAATGCCCCTCACAGACTTAAATCGCCGAAACAGCCTTCCCGTAACTAAAATGACTAAAATATCCCTACCATATGTGAATTTACGCAAAAATATATTTTATGGGTAAAATTACCAAAATACCCCCAGGGGTTTCCAGCTCTGGAAAATCTTAAAAGTGCATTAAAACACTTTTTCAAGTGTCCTGAAGTCATTTTTGGGCTGAAAAGAATTTTTAAAAATATTTCGCCAAAAAATTTCTAAACCAGTGTCTGGATTGAGCGCTCAGAAGCCAGTTCTATTAAAAAATATCTATTGGCCTCGGCATGGCCCGGAATTTTACATAATAGAACATCTCAGTAAAATAACATTTCCTTAAAATTTCCAGATCAAAATAATTTAGTTTAGTATGCTAGTTAAATCAAGATAAACTTGTAATTAATACCCTAATTTAGCATCCTTCGCAAACACTAAAAAATTTACAAAAATTTCAAAGTGTACGTCTCATAAAAATAATGGAGGTTACTGTTTTGAGTTTTGTTAAATTCTAACCCAAACTCTGCATAAAAATGGACAAAACTGCCACCCCTCCCCCTTTTGGTGACGATTATAGTCACTATTCACGATCAAAACATACACCATTTTACCTTAAAATGCACACACTTCGTCTTCAACCTCAATGAACTGCAAGAACACATGCATCCTTCTCACGCACGCACACTGCTACACTTAAGCACATTCATTACACCTAGTTACACTTATTTACATACATTAAACCACATATCAACACGGAATTACACACATACTCCTCACATAATTCATCCGCAAACACACACATACTCATAATCACCCACGCATACACTTTCCACACCCAGAACACACACTTTCACCGCTTCCATCTCTTGCCAACACACACAAACAAACAAAATCACTTCCATAATTTCCTAAACAGATCCTCTCACCATAATTCATGATATTTATGTATAATCACACACAATACCCCTCACACGAACTGACTGCAACTTAACCAAAAACCGACTGCCGAGCCATGGTTCCCTCTTTCCTACCCCTTACAAGCTCACTATCTTTAACTTATACATCAAAATTCCACAAAACGCTGGCCATAATCTCCCACCCGTGACATGAATTTCTCATAAACACACTCCCATAGAGCTGTGTTCATGGCTTCCACCCACACTCCACAGTGCCTAAAACATACACACAAACCCCCGGAACACACACTAAAGCACACATGCTAAGTTTTGCAGGGTTACCTCTTGAAGAATTGTCTGAATCCTTCTTATTTCTCCCGATTTTTCTTCCTCCCCACTGCTGCCCTGCTTTTTCTTCTCCTTCACTGTTCCTTCCTTTGTTTCCTGTTTTGTTTCTTTTGTTTCTTTATTTTACCTTTATCAATTTCCCCTTATCCCTAATTATTATTAATTTAATTATTACATTAGCTTAGTCACTACACTTAAGTAGGAGGTGTCATGATTTAAAACATGGTTTGCTAACATATTTACACGTTTCCAAACCCAGGCTAGCCTATTTCCCAAAATTACAAAGAGGCCCCATATTTTACATATTTACAAAAAGGCCCCATAACTTTTTTTTCTAAAAAAAAAATATATATATACTTAACCCTAACACCCCTTTAATATTACGTAGTCCAAAAATTCTCAAATAGTGCGCCATGTCATCGATCTACTACTATTTTTAGACACCCGATAATTATTAATGTTTAGAAAAATTATTTTTAACGTGCTCCAAAAATTCGGACTCGAAAATTCGGGGTATTACATTCTCTTTACCTTATAAAAATTTCATCCTCAAATTTTAGCCTGCCTGGGTTATTGAACAGGTGAGGATGGGTATTCCGCATAGTGTCCTTCGACTCCCATGTAGTCCCTTCCCTCCACAATACTTTGACTAATGGTATCACCTTGGTCCGAAGGACTTGATCTCGCCGATCTAGTATCTCCACTGGTGCTTCTTCATAACTCAAGTCAATCTGAATCTCTTCAAGCTGATGTTAGAATACATGCGTCAGGTTATAGACATACTTCCTTAAAACTGACACGTGGAATACGTTATGGACATTAGACAACTCTAGAGGTAAAGCTAAATGATAAGCTACTGGTCTAATCCTTGCAAGAATTTCATTGGGACGAATATACCTAAGGCTGAGATAGCCCTTCTTACCAAATGGCATTACTCCTTTCCAAGGAGAGATTCTCAGGAAAACTCGATCACCAACTGCAAACTCCAAATCACTTGTATACTTAGCGGTGTACCTACGTTGTCTGTCTTTCGCTGCTCTCATGCATGACCGAATTAAATTAACCTTTTCACAGGTTACCTGAGCTAACTCGGGGCCAATGAGTCAACGCTCACCAACCTCATCCCAAGATAAAGGAGTTCTGCATCTCTAACCATATAAAGCCTCGAAAGGTGCCATCTGAATGCTAGCCTGATAACTATTATTATATGCAAACTCAACGAATGGTAAGTGGGTATCCTATATACCCTTGAAATCCATAACACAAGCTTTTAACATGTCTTCCAATTTCTAAATAGTTCTCTTAGACTGACCATCGCTTTAGGGATGTAAGGCAATACTAAATCACAGATATGTTCCGATAATTTCCTGGAAACTCTCCCAGAACCTCGATGTGAAACACAAAATCTCGATCAGATATAACCGAGACATGTACTTTACGGAGTCTCGCGATCGAATCTATATACAACTGAGCCACTGTTGCATAGTAAAATTTCCTTAAATAGGTAAGAAATATGCTAATTTGGTGAGTCAATCCACTATTACCCAAATCATATCATAACCTTGAACAGTCTTGGGTAAACCATTCACGAAATTTGTTGTAACATGTTCCCGTTTCACTTGAAAATCTCTAGGGATTGGATTGTTCCTGCTGGATTTTGGCGTTCAGCTTTTATCTGGTGACACACCAAACACTGAGACACAAATGTTGATATTTCTCTCTTCATTTCTGACCACCAGAATGCTCCCAGAGGTCTTAATACATCTTGGTAGCTCCCGGATATACTAAAAAGTGTGAACTGTGAGCTTCCTACAATAATAACCGTCGTAGTTCCTCATCTTAGGAACACATAACTGCAGATCAAATCGTAACACTCCTTCAGAATCAATTACAAAATCAGGTTACGTCCTATTTTTGAAAACTTTAATGATCATGTCAAATTCGAAATCGCTTGCTTATGATGTCTTAATTCTGCTAATCAATGTGGCTGAACTTGTATAGTAGCGAACGTAGTACTATATCCTGGACATTTAATCTCTAAGTCTAATTGTCTCATCTCTTCTAATAGCGGAGGTTGTTTCACAATCAATGATGCTAGATTCCCGTATTTTTCCTACTAAGGGCATCAGCCACAACATTGGCCTTACCGGGATGATAATGAATTGAGCAGTCGTAATCCTTCAAAAGTTTCAACCACCTATGCTCCCTCATTTTAAGTTCCTTATAGGTGAAAATATATTTGAGTCTCTTATAAGCTGTATAGATCTCACACGTCACACCGTACAAGTAATGTCTCCATAATTTCAAAGCAAAAACAACTGTTGCCAGCTCCAAGTCATGTGTTGGAAAATTCTACTCATGAACCTTTAATTGCCTCGATACGTAGGCAATGACTTCCCCATGTTGTATTAGAACACAATCGAGTCTAGATTACAAACCTTTCTGATCCTGACGGCAATGCTAACACTGGTGTCGTTACCAATCTTTGTTTCAACTCCTAAAGACTGGATTCACATTCCTCAGTCCAAACAAACCGTGTACTTACGCGTCAACTGAGTTAACAGTTCTGTAATCTTAGAAAAATCTTCTATTAACTGTCTACAGTAACCCTCTAAGCCTAGAAAACTGCGTATCTCCTTTACTGAACTAGGTGTCTGCTATTCAATTACTGCCTTAATCTTGGCTGGGTCCACCAAAATTGTTCCTTAAACACTATCTGCCCTAAGAACCCAACATATTGTAGCCAAAACTCACACTTTGAGAATTTTGCATATGATTTGTTATCCTCTATAGTTGCATCACTAATTCCAAATGCTTCATATGCTCATCCTCAGATTTTGAGTATACTAAAACATCATCAATAAACACTACAAAAAACTGATTTAAGTAATCATTATATACCATGTTAATCATATTCATGAATGCTGCTGAGGAGTTCGTCAAACCAAAAGACATTACAAGAAACCCATAACTCCGTAGCGTGTCCTAAACGCTATTTTCGGAACATCTTCCTCCCTTACTTTTAACTGATGATACCTGCACCTCAAATCAATTTTCAAAAAACAACAAGCACCCTAAACTTGATCAAACAAATCATCAATACGGGGCAACATGTAATTATTATGGATGGTAATCTTGTCCAACTCTCTTTAATCGGTATAGAGTCTTAATGTACCATCTTTTTCTTCACAACGAGGACTGAAGCACCCCACGGGGACACAATGGGACATATGAATCCCCGGTCTAGTAACTCATGTAACTGTTCCTTCAACTCTTTCATCTCCACTGAAGCCATATAATACGGAGCTTTAGAAATAATCTCTGCACTAAAAACAAGATCAATCACGAACTATGTCTCACGATCAATCGGTTCCCCTGGTAACTCTTTAGGAAACACGTTCGGATACCGCTCTATCACAGGGATAGATGACAACTTTGGACAATCTTGACATGTGCCTACGACATGTGCAATATATCACCGACAACCCCAATGTAGTACCCGCTGTGTTTTCATAGCTGAGATAATACTAACCAACCCACTTGGTTTAGACCCGCTGTATGTGAACTCAAAAAAACCGGGGATAATAAAATGAACTAGTTTCCCATGACAATCCACTGATACATGGTTAGAGGATAACCAATCCATACATAATATGACGTTAAATTCTTGATCCGCTAGTGGGATGAGATCCACATGAAGATTTCTATTCCCAACATGAACCGTCCAGTCATAAAGAGCTGCAGAAATAGTCAAAGACTCTCCCAACAGAGTGCCAATCTCAAGATATGTCTCCAAAGGACGGGTTTTTAACCTCAATCGTGCAAAAGCAAAGGAAAAATATAGTATGACGCTCTAGAACCAAACAATAAACGAGCATCTAAAGATTACACTGGAAGTGTACCTGACACCACGTAGTTAGATGTTGCAGCATCATTAGCAAACATAGAATAAAGACGGACTGACATCTTGGGCTTCTGTCCTTGCTGAGCCTGAGTTTACTGAGTCGTACCTTGCTGACTTGTCCCCTTCCCTGTCGAGGGACACTACTTACTACTGTACTAACTACTGGTGTAGGACGAAAAGCTATCTGGCTCTCTCTCACCGCTGGACAATCCCAAACCCGATGCTCTGTACTGCCACACCTGAAACACCCACCAATAACTTTGTAGCACGGCTTACCACTATGAACTCTCCCACATGTGTCACAAGGAATGGCTGGAAAGGCCAGCCCGCTACTTTGACTATTACTCCAGGTAGGTAGAACTCCAAAATTTTGTGGCGGTCCAACTCGACTACTGAGAACCGGTCGAACTCCTACGCTTTGCGCCCCTCTAAAATCCATGCTCTGTCCTGGTCGACTCCAAAAACCCTGCCTAGATCTATTCCCCTGAGTCGGAGCAGGCCTAAACCCTTGATTATGGCCGATTCTCTGCCCTTGAATACCCTGTTGTGATGGTTGCAAAACGACTGGTGCCTGTTAACTCCCACAAATCAGTTCTGGCTAAACTTGTCTCTTACTCTTGTTATCACCCTGCCTCTGCTCAAGCCTCCTCTTATGGTCGAACTTAGATTGATCCAGAGCACGTGCTAAATCAACACATTCTATATAACTCATTAACCGAGCAGAGATCACCCCGTCTCTCAGACCAGGACTAAGCCCCCACTCAAACTTCTGACTATCAGCTTTCACTGGTAATATCCTTCCGGCTAACCTGATGAGGTGCGAAAACCTCATCTCAAATTCATCGACCGATTCGTGATCCGCATGCATCACATTCGTAAATTCTCTTAACATCTATTTACGGTAAGATGTTGAGAAATATCGATTGAAGAAATATTCTCTAAATTGTTCCCAAGCCATCTCATCCAACTGTTGACGAGTGAAACTTTCCTCTACCATTTTCCACCACTGATTCGCTTCACCTCTCAACTTATAAATAACAAATTTAACTTTTTGCCCTTCACTGTAGTGAATAGCTCGAAAAAATTTCTCCATCTCGTTGATCCAGTTCTCCACCTCCATAGGGTCTAACGACCTTTTAAAGTTGGTGGCATTCTATTTATTAAATTCAGATAAAGTACTCTCATCTTGAGCCTATGGTTGAGGCAGAACGGGGTTTCGCATCCCTTGTTACCTGTTGGTCATAGTCACAGCCAACAAGGTCAGAAGTTAGTTCATAGTGTGCAAAACCTCAGTTAGTGTTTCGGGGTTCTAATGTTGCCCTTCTCCCTGAGGTTTCTCTCCTGCCAGGACTTCCTAGCCGTCGGAATGGTCTGCACTATTAGTACTATGGGGGCGAGCCATGCTATTATAGGTAGCTTTTATCAAGATACACAAGCACGTATCTGAGAAAACAACATAACTAAAAGTTACTATTTGTATATATATATATATATATATATATATATATATATATATATACATACAAACAACATTTGGCTTTTACATCAGGCTTTCGCTCTTACTAGTTGCAAAAGAAAAGATCCAACTATTATACAACAAAAATGAACCTTATTACACTACATCATACTCAGCCAATCCTGGACAATTTGTTCAGTCATCCGGATCACCCTCATGCTAGCATCCCATGTATGCTTTTGGATTTGGCTCACAGATTTTTTTTCACACTCACATTCAACTTTTAATTTTCCTATCGCCTAACTGGCACTAATTTCTAGGAACGCCAATCGATTAGCCAGATCATCCCTTTCCTTAGTCAAGCGATAAACACTTTTCTTTCCAACGCTCTGACCGAGCTGTACTAGTCATGTACCCTCGCCCCGATTCGAGGTCTACGACATAAAACTGCTTGGTCTCGACATCGTCGTCATCATCCACAACGGGTCCTTCTATTGTAATTTCTCACCGGCCTCCTTTTATTTATTTCATCTTATCCGGATTCTCCGATGGATCCTCTTCCTCCTGATCTTCTTCTGAATCTTCCTCCGGGTCTAGTTCCCCAACGATCCCATCATCGTACCGTCCATCTAGGTCAAAGTCATAAAGTTCGTATTCTATTTCCTACAACCACAAAGTACAAATATCAATTTACACGTTCACCGTCTCAAATCCACAAATCCTATAAAAAAAATTTCCTTAAACATCCTATAAATATTTTGGTATCCCCCTCATATCCTTCTAAGTCTATAGAATCATATTCCTAAGCTCTGATACCAACTATAATAGCCCAGAAATCTGGAGCTCTATTGTCCCGAACTCCCAGGGTGTTAACCTATCATATTGACCCATATTACAACACACATGTCACAATCTCAAAGCTTCTAAAATAATACAACCCAATGTTCCTTAAAAAACATAAGGTTCCACAAAAGGAATTCCAAGTTAAGCTATTAAAACTTAAACATAAGTTCTTAACCAAACACACTACTATATGCGCCCATACAGGGATCTTATTTACACAAATCAGGGTAACTGTCTCAAAATCTTACCCAAATTCTAACTCTTCCTCACGCGAGCTACTACTGGTGGCTACCTGTAGAATGGAACAAACAAGGTGAGCTTTTGAGAGTTCAGTGAGGTCACTCAAGAGTAATCTCTGAAGGAGCTACAACGATCCAAATACAATCTTCTAAGGGATTACAAAACAGTCACAACAATTTGACGAGAACAGGAAAAAGAGTTTCAACTCAATCCCTTTTGATAAGATATCTAAACAGTTGTTCTCAATCACTTTTATAACGATCAATTGAGATACAATGCAAATAAATTTCAAAGATACTGACCATGGACAGATGTAATGCCATACAGACAATGCTCAATATAATGTACACATGCATGATCTATTAATACTAGTCCATTTAGGTACTAGTTAGCATGTGTTCCACGTAGGATTCAAATCATCCTTATAACACGCGCCTCAGTATAGACCCCCATGTCAGTATATTGAAGACAAATATCATGGAATCAGTACACAGTTTAATGCTCAACAAGTCATAAATGGTGAGCACCGATCAGAGTTCAAATAATTGAATCAGGTTTAATATCAGGGTTTAATTGACAATAACATATCGATATCAATGCATACTTAGAGATCAATAATGGCTATAAGCAAAATGAGAGAATAATTACTAATGCAAACTGATGACTTAAGGTTCAGATATAAACATTGCCTGGGTCCACAGCTAAGATATTCTAGCCGAATAATCTTCCGCTTTAACCTAAACGGAACAATATATTGATTAAAATATAGTTTACATTACCGTACTATACACTCACTATTGACTCACGCATATTTCTAGAACGACTCCCTCACCAGATATGTAGAATTACCAAAAATATCCCTCTCGGACTTAAATCCCCCAAACAACCTTCTAGTAACTAAAACCATTAAAATATCCTTATTGCATTTACGCAAAAATGTAGTTTGTGGGTACAATTAAATACCCCTGAAGATTTTTGGCTTTGAAAAAACCTTAAAAATGCATTAAAACACTATTTTTAAGTGTCATGAAGTGATTTTCGGGCTCAAAAGAATTTTTAAAAAATTTTGCCCGAAAATCTAAGCTAGTGACCGGACTAAGCGCTCAGAAGCCGGTTCTGCTAAAAAATACCTATCAATCTCAGAATGGCATGAAATTTTAGATAATAGAACATCTCAGTGAAACAAGGTTTCTCTAAAATTTCCAGATTAAAATAATTCAGTTTAATATGCTAGTTAAATCAAGATTAACTTGTAAATAATAACTTAATTTAGCATCCTTCATAGACACTAAAACTTTCTAAAAAGTTCTAGAGTGTACGTCTAGTAAAAATAATGGGGTGTTTTAAGTTTTTTTTGTCAAATTCTAATCCGAACTCTATATAAAAATGAACAAAACTACCTACCCTACCCCCCCCCCCCCCCCCCCGCGCAGTGACAATTACAGTCACTATTCATAATCAAAACAGACACCATTTACCCTTAAATGCACACACTTCGTCTTCAACCTCACTGAACTGCCAAAATACACACACCATTCTCACACACTCACATTGTTACACTTAAGCACATTCACTACACCTAGTTACACTTATTAACGCACATTAGACCACATATCAACACGGAATTACACACATACTCCTCATGTAGTTCATCCTCAAACACACACATAATCACTGTCACCCACACACACACTATTAACATCCAGAACATACACTTCAACCACTTCTATCTCACGGTAACACACACGAACACATAAAATCATTTCCATAATTTCCTAAACATATCCTCTCACCATAATTCATGATATTTATGCATAATCACACACAATACCCCTCATTCGAACTCATTGCAACCTCACCAAAAACCCACTGCCCAGCCATGGTTCCCTCTCCCCTGCCCCCTATGAGCTTACAAGCTCACTATCTTATACATCAAAATTCCACAAAACCTTGGCCATAATCTCCCACCCGTGACATGAATTTCCCAAAAAACACACTCCCATAGAGCCATGTTCATGGCTTCCACCCTACATTCCACATTGCCTAAAAACACACAAAAACCCCCGTGAACACAAACTAGAGCACACATGCTAAAGTTTTGCAGGGTTACCTCTTGAAGAATGGTCTGAATCCTTCTTCTTTCTCCCAGTTTTTCTTCCTCCCCGCGGCTACCCTATTTTTGCTTCTCCTCTACTATTCCTTCCTCTATTTCCTATTTTGTTTCTTTTTTTCCTTTGTTTTTCCTTTATCTAAAATTTCCCCTAATCCTTAATTATTAATAATTCAATTATTACATTAGCTTAGTCACTACACTTAAAGTAGGAGGTGTCATGATTTAAACATGGTTTGCTAACATATACCTTTCCAAACCTAGGCCAGCCGCCTACTTTCCAAAATTACAAAGTAGGCCCCCATATTTATGAAACAATTAGAATTGCAAAATATCCATTATGTTCCAATACTCTCTATTCTTTATTTTTTTTGATAATAAGCATTTGAGTAAGTAGGGTCTAACGATTGATATGTGGGAATTTGGGAGAATTTGGGGATGAAAGAAGTATGTCTACTGAGTTTCCTCCCAATAAACAGTATAAGGGTAATTTGGAGTTATCACATTCTATTGCCTAGTCAACAATAGTCATCGATTTGTAAGGCTACAATAGTCTTTTTACAAGCTCAATCTAGTTGGGTGTAATATGATAAATAGGGGGTCAATTATAAAATTAATACCCACAGGGGTCAACTGGCAAACCCGAAATACTTGAGGGGGGCCATTTGTCATTTTCCCAAAAAAGAGATAAATTGTTTATATTTTTTTCTCTCATTTGCCTATCCCATCATGGTTATCTCTCTAAAGACAATTCAACCATTGCTAGCTCAACTTCCAATACCCGCTACATGCACAAACCACCACATAAGGCATCATTCCAGCACCACCATCACTGTTATGCTACCATTTTCAGCAATATAACACCTAGTTTTGGAAATATACCATGAATCTTACTACACCACCAAAATTGGCCTCCTTCACCACCATAAGCACCACTGTCACCATGGATCAAACACTGCCATAAAATCTCAATGATTTTGGCATGTTATTAATTTCCCGCTGAACCCAGATTTTTCATAACAAATACAACATATTACTCCTAACTCATTTCTCTAGTCCATAAAAAAGGTAACTAAGAAATGGGTGAATTGAAGAGCAATATGAAGGTGACCCATTTCAATTAGTTGCCACTATAAATTTGGTAATGAAATTTACGGAGATTAGGAAAGAATGAGTTGGTAATATAAGGAAAGAAGTACCCATCATATTCACCCTCTGATAATTGACCGCCGCCACCACCATCTTCATATTTCTTAGTGTGTTGTTGTGGAGATCGACGAGGCTAATATGTGCAGGTTTGGTGGCAACGATGCTGATGGTGACCAATACTTAGGTTTATATTGCCCATAGTGGTAAGTAGTGTTGGTTTGTGGTGATTGTGTGATTGATGGTGGAGTGGTGCATTGTTGGTCATGCAAGTAAAGAAAGAAGGGAGACGATAGAAAGTGGAAATTTAAACCAAAATAAATAATGAAAAATAATGGGAAGTTTGTTCTGTAATGCCAATTTTGCCGCCAAAATTTCTAAGGTTCTGTTAGGTTTCTTGTAACGTTGGACCAAGTTAGGCAAAATGAATAGTTTAAGGTACTGATTTGGTATGTCTAGAATGCAAGATACTTAAATTGGATCTGATGTATACTTAAGGATTCATTTTTAGCATTAGCCCTAAAATAAACTGCATCTAAAGGTATAAAAACCAAATAACAATTATAGCACTTGATTTTGATATCATCAATGCCCCAAGGTATAATATCAACAATGACACAAGTTGTAAAATTCATGTATAAGCAGAGACAGAAGCCACGGGGAGCCCCGAGGAGCATGTGCCCACCTGTTGCCATTCATACTCAATGATGGTGTACCTCCTCTTAGCACAGCTGACACACTGATAAAGACCGAGGTGAGTAATAGTCCACCTCCCCTGATCATTTCGATGTTAAACATCTCTCCCTTTGGACCTCAGTACTATTTGGATTACAATAATTTCTATGCGCTCATCTCTAGCCATACATTTGTTCGATTGCTTGGAATTTTTTATGAGGGAAGCTAGTGGTGGAGGAGTGGATTTAGATGGAAAAAAATGTCGTCAACGGCTATGAAGGACATCAACAGACCTTTCAAAGACACCTTCACGGTGGTCGGAACCATGCATATCCTCGTCATGTACAGCGTATTACAGCTACATGCTTCCCGGTTGTGTAATTCATGGCTTTTATTGTTTATCAATTTATGCAATTTTCATAAAACCTGACTAGTTAGTGGAAGTAAAACACTTATCTAATCACTTATGGTCAGCTTATTACAGGTGCACTCATTTTTGTTCACTTTGTTGTGATCTCCAGCTTTGTATATAATCTTGATTTGGGTTAGATCTGATTGCTGATTCCATAATTATTTCGGGATTCAAACATGATAAACCCCCCAAATATCAACCTTTTTGTTGGTTCTTAAAGTTAAATTCACTTCTTTTGAAACACATGGTTTTGTAAGTTTTTTGTACGTCTATGCAGTTGAAATATTTTTGGGATTTTCTTGTGGCTTGTTTAACTAATATCACAAAAGCCATATGAAAAATGGGAGAAAAGCAACCGCGAATTTTCCAAGACTAGGTGGCCTACAAATCCTTACTTGCCGGATCTAAATGGCAGTACAATTTGACGATAGTTAAACTTTGATAAATTTGTTTATAAAGTGCGCATCTCGAACAAAGTTTCTGCCTCCGCCATTGCATATGGAAAAGTGCTAAAATAACCCAAAGGTATATAATGGTATTAAGAACATGAATGTTCTTATATTGAGGTTACGTTCAATTCTTATATTGAGGTTACGTTCAATTAGCCTTTTCAGCTATCTACATTTTTGTATTATTGGCAAACCCTAATTTTCACGTTTGGAAAAATGTTATAATAGTTTAATAAAAGGGAATCGAGATAAACTCATAATTCTATTAGAAATACTCAACCGTTTAGTTCAAGAAAATTTACATAGGACTCTTCTTTTATCATGGTTAATTATATTTTAGTTCCATGAAGTTATACAAAAATCTCACTTAAGGATCTATGTTTTAAATTTTTACATATCAAGTGTTAAAGAAAATAGTAGATTTCTCACCAAGCAATAAAGAAAAGAATAAAAAATAATTGTAGAAAATAGAAGCACACAAGACACAATATTTACGTGGTTCGGCGGAAGCCTACTCCATGTTGGTAGCAGCGATTTCACTATGTCTGGTTATGAAGATTACAGATATTTGTCTCTATCAACAAACCCTCTCAAAAAAATGGTTCTTCTCTCTTGTTTCTAAAACACAATACAAGATAACACATATATATTTAGAAATAAGTAGTGACTTTTTCTAAATAACAAATGTGGGACAAGGCTTATATACTTAGGGTCAAGTTGTAACCTTCTCTAAATAACCGATGTGGGACACCCACACATTCCGAATTTTTTTATTCAAGACACGTTATCACATCAAGGTCTAAATGTTTATGCCTTAATATGTTCCTAGACCTGTTTTCCTTCCAAATCCCTTCAGGGTAACTTCATTAAAAATGTAAAGAAAAAAAATTAAGATGGAAATAAAAATACAAATGGTGTTAAAAAATAAAAAAAAATCTAGATTTTGAAAAACAATCAGTCACCCCATCCCCCTCTATAAAACACCATATGCACGCACATCATCCACCACAGACACATAAACCACTGGCCACAACCTTCTTCCCCTATCATTTCCCCTTTCCTGGACACCTTCGTCATCCCAACACATGCGACACACCCCTATGGTTCCCTTCTTCCCCACCCCCCACCCCTCAACAATCCGCTATCACCACTTGTACACACACCTTGCACTCCCTGCGCGTGCGCGCACACACACATAACGCCCACATGCTAACATGACACACAACCACAGAAGACACAGCATGGACAACCACACACATGCAAAACGACATATACACCCATAGACCCAAACACATGCCCACAACCCACACACACCACGTTCGATCCCACTGCACATAAATGTGTACATACATGCACACACAACCTACGCCACTGCTAGTGCATCAATCTCCCACCAACAACGACCATCAACCCGCCGTTATCAAAATTCATCTTTAAAGTGCTACATCAATCTCGTCTCAATTCGATTTTGCTATATTTGATCTAAGATTAGAGTGGGGTGGCTGAGGCGATTGATGGGGGCGACTGGGTAAGGGGTGGCAATTTGTGTTTTTTTAAAATAACAATTTAACTTTCATATTTATTTTAATTGATTTTCTTTAAGTTTTCGCTGAATTTGCCCTGGGCTGAGACCTAAAGCTACGTTGTAAATTTGTGATGGAAAGTCTAATCATGTACTTACTAATTGCCTAAATATATACGCAAACCTTGATGATTAAAACTAAAAACATAGGTCCTGATATATGATTTTTGTGTAGTTTCATGGTAGTAAAGTGTAAACCCTTTCATCATTTAGGGACAATAGAGTACTAAAGTGTAATTAATTATATCATAATCTAGTACTCATTCTTAGATAAATGGCACACTGTGAATTGTTATTCTTATTAGGATGTTATTACCAGTGGCACAAGATGTAAATTGACATTATACGAGGGTGAATGGTTATAATGGCATAGACATAATTACGGGGAGAAGTGTGCGTAAATTGTCTAGAATGTTAAAATACACACACACACACACACACATATATATATGTGTGTGTGTGTGTGTGTATTTCCCATGAATATATATATATATATATATATATATAGGGAGCTGATCGATTGATAGCACTAGCAAAATAGGAGAAGTTGCTTGCGCGATCTGGCCCTCCACGCGCGATCTGTGGACCGTCCAGATCTTTTTTTTTTTTGTGTTTTTTAAGTCTGTCCGCTACATTATGTAGCTGACAATTTTTTGACGAAAATACCCCTTGCCCGTTCAATTCATTGTTCACTTTAGTTTGTCCGCTACATAATGTAGCAGACATAATATACAAAACGGTCACTTTTCCCTTTCAGATATGGGTAAGTCTCTCTCTCTTTCTCTCTTCACTTTTAGATCTGGGTAAGACTTTATCTCTCTCTCTCTCGATCGACGGTGATAGCTATGTACGACGGTGGCAGTAGCTATGTACGACGGCGGCGACAGCTATCTACATAGTATTCTTCCATGCCACCGTCTTCCTCCTCCTCCGCCACTGTACCCATCGGCTCTGCACCGGCCTGGCCCTGCCTACCTATGCCTCCGGTGGCTCCGACAAAGTCCACTCCAGCAAAGACTCGATGGGGGACAGATAGGTGAATCTATGTTGTCGACAGAGATGGATTAGGTGAATCTGGGTTATCGCAAAGTCTTCCTCTTCTGCCGCTGTACCCATCGGCTTTGCACCGGCCTAGTCATGCCTGCCTACGCTTCCGGTGGCTCCAGCGAAGTCCACACCAGCAAAGACTCGGTGAGGGACCGATTAGGTGAATCTGGGTTGTCGCGAAGTCCAAGGTTGCGGTCGTTTACGTTTGAATTCCTCGATGTTGGGTTCAAAGTTTGCACGAGTTATCGAATCTTAGATCTACTGCTTGTGGTTGTAAAGATGAAATTATTGATAATTTGATCATGTACTGCTATTAATTATATTGTTATTGGTCTTGTTGTTTGGATCTGTAGTTTCAGAAAAGAGAGAGAGAGAGAGAGAGACGCACAGAGATGGATATGGGTGTGTTTGGTCTTGTTGTTTGGATCTATAAAAAGAGCCAAGAATTCTGCAGAGAAGACCATTATCCGCTACATAATGTAGTGGACCAAGGTGTCCTACTCACTTTGGAAAATGTAACATCTGGATATTGAAGGGTATTTTCGTCAAAAGATTGTCCACTACATAATGTAGCGGACGGACTAAAAAAACGCAAAAAAAAGATCTGGACCGTCCACAGATCGTGCTATCAACTTCTCCTATTTTGCGCTATCAATCGATCAGCTCCCATATATATCTATATATATAGGAAAGTGAATATGTTGCTTGCCTTAGGCAAGTTGCCTAATGCTAGCGACAAAAACTACATATTTTTGACTCTCAGTTTTTGCTTTTGTTTTCTTCCTTTGACAAATTACCTTAACCATAATCACAAGTCTCCATTTCCACCTTTCTCTCCAGTTTCTGTACCCCTCTCTCTATTAACGTTAACCGTAATCACAGGTCTCCAATTCCACCTTTCTTTCTAGCTCTCTCTCTCTCTCTCTCTCTCTCACCCACCCATCCACGCACCAGATATTCACTGTCCAGCCTCCAATCAAATGCCCACCTTACCATCGTTGCAGCCTCCACCAGTTGCCTCACCCTACTACTGAAGGCCACAGCTATAGCCATAAACCCACCCTACAGCCTCTATCGCCACCTCACTGCACCACAAATTGAACAGCCACCTCACCATCGATTAGCCACCTACCAAAGTCACCCCACTTGTCTCCGATGGCCACGACCGTTGCCATCTTATTAACGACAATCTGGTTCAACACGGTTCCATCACCTGAAAATCATAAAACTCAATTCGACTCTTATACAAATCAATTAGTCAAAATTTGGGCACAACATATTGGGTGTTTAAGTACTTATATGATTTTGATCCATGGCTCTTTTGGGAAATGTTGGCAGTGGTGGTTGGAGGGAACGGAGTTGGAGGTTAGAGGTGGAGGGTGTAGACAGGACATTGGTTGCCAGACGACGGAGGTCAGCGATTTGGCAAGGCGACAATGGCTGAATCTTTGATGTCATGGGAACAAAGAGGGTTGGCATTGGTGGGTTATTGGTTTTTGGTGGTCAGTTTTGTGGGTTGCTGGTGTAGAGGCTGGCCAGTGACATTGCCGGCGATGAGGACTGTGTGGTGTCGGTAGAATCGGCTCATACGATGAGAGTGAGAGAATGACGGGGTAAGAGAAAAACAAAACAGAAAAAAAGGACTTTTAAAAAACGGCTAAAACTACGTAGTTTTTGTCACTAGCCTTAGGCAATTTGCCTAAGGCTAGCAACATATTCGCTTTTCCCATATATATATATATATATATATATATATATATATATATATATATATATATAATCTGAGTGGTGCGTAATTGCCTATGCCTACATTTTCTTTCTCTAAAACGTTTCTGTGACCGGACATTTCTCAATCATGAGACTTGGATTTTGGACGTCAACACCGGACCAAGTTTTTGTTGTTCAGAGAAAGACCTTATCACATTGTCAGTCTCTTCCTCATTTGAAGCATTACAAAACATGAAAGTTCTTAACTTCATTTACTCACAGAAGTGTTTTTTCTTTTTCAAAAACTTGTGTACCTAATGCTATTTTTTGTTATGTTTTTTTGCCATTTTTAACTTCATGTTTTGAGTTTTGCTTGGTTATCATTTTTCGAATTCTCTTTTTAGAATCACCAAATTAAACACACTATTCATAAACACTTTGTACATATTTTTGGAGATCACTCCACTCATTTTGGTTTATGTAAGTGTGAAAAATGACATTTAGACAAAATAAAAGAGTTTTCACATCTTTCAATATGATATGTAGCTAAAGTTAAATGATGTAATTTTGAGAATGATATTCAAACAAGTTTATACACTTTTTTCCATTTTCTAAAAACATATTTTTTCCTCATTTTTCTTACAATATGAAAAAAAAAAGAGAAATGTTACTCAACCCCTCATTATTCCTTGTTGGTTAAAAGACTCCAAACAACGTTGGATTAATTATGCATAAAACTTCATTGTTTGGGTTGTGTGCGCGAAACAATCCATATTTTTTTTTGTTCCCCACCACCCTGAAATTCCTTTTTAGTGGCCCAGTCACCATTTGATGGATGAAGTCTAGGTTTAATCAAAGTTTGCGATATTTTTTAGCGCAAAATGGGCAATTCATATCAAATCTTTGTTGGCAGCCATTCTAACCACCACCACTTCCATGTGACCACCAGCAACATCTTTTAGACCGCCACAACAACTACCACCAGCTCATCCCTCATTTCCCTTCAAAACCTACTGTCACCATTATCACCCACGACAAAACTCCCTACTAAACCTTCCACAATCAACAACACTACGAACGTGCCACCACCTCAACCCGCCACAACCCCCACTAAGACCACCAGAAAATTGCCATCATTTTAAACCCACCATGACCTCTACCAAGAGCACAACAAACTTGCTACCATGAAAACCACAAACATTAACTTAAATTGCGAGAAAGACCACAAACCTTAATCACGAAAATGTGAAGTAAAATGAAATTGATTGAGCATTTAATGTGAGAATTGGACCAGTTGGTTAGAATGAATCCAAATACTAGATTTGAAGGATGAAACACCAGAAATTGGTGCTTTAGTTGGGGGAAAAGTGGGAGAAGTGTAACACATTTCTTTTTTTTTGGGTGGGAGGGGGGGGGGGGGGGATGGGATAAGTAGTTCATTGTCCGACATCGTAATGGATAAGATTATCATCCCGCCTTCACTGTCAATAGCAACCACTACCTTAAACCCACCACCACAGACTAACACGATCAATATACCACCATATTAGCACACCCACCACCACCCTGAACACACCACCACATCACCAACAACATCAACACACACCCTAAATCAGCATATCCACTACCACATCACCAATACCATCAACACACCATCACATTAGCGCACCACACCACCACTGCAACCACCACTCAAACATGCAACCACCCCATTGTTACTTGGAAACCCAAAATAACCATCATTGCCCATTGCCACCAAGCCCAAAGATCCCATATTAAACAAAATGAACGAACTAAACTCCATCACTCACAAATTACAGCAGCCACCAGCAATCATAACAACAATTGGTGGATGTTGCCAATCGATTGGTGGTGGTGAAGGATGGTTAGTGACACCATTTTTAACCTTTGGTATTGTGTCATATAGGTGGAGTGCTTTGGTTGAACTGCCGAGGTCGGTTATGGAAAGATGCTAACAGTCGATGACGGTTGAAGAACGTTAGCGGTGGTGATGGGTGAGGTCGTGCTCTCCTCTTGCCCGTCTTTCTTTTATACCAAGTGCTTAAATAAAAATATACCCCCCCCCCCCCCCCCCCCATATCTTATTCGCCTATGCATGTATGGGTAAACACTGCATATGAGTATTTTTTTATCTTATCTGGCTCGTGAAACACAGACTTGCAGTATAGTAGTACTATCTGAAAGTTCAACAAATTAAACAAGATTTTTCTCTCCCTCACACACACTCTCTCAAGATTCCATAATCCAATCCAGAGTGAATCTCAAGAATATGAAGCTCAAACCCGCTAACCCTTCAATTAACACAAAAAATCATTAAATTCCTCCTTTTCTATCTTCACTTATAAGAAAAGATTGATGGGAAGCCACTTTCTCTCTTCCCTCCTTATTCCTCGTTGGTCAAAAGACTCCCAGGTTTTTCCAAACAACCTTTGATTCCTCAAATACAGTAACAGATCAACTGTATTATTATACCATCCAAAAGTTCAAACAAACTAAAACGGATTGACTTCGCACATTCAGTCTCTCTCTCTCTCTCTCTAGATCGCATGGTACAATCCACCATGAAATCCAATAATCTCAACAATACAGCTCCTCAACCTCAAAAATCCTTCATCCAATCCCTCAGATCCCACCAACCCATATCACTATACATCTTCATAATCATCCTTCTAGCTCAATTCCTACCTTCACTTTCATCACACCCAGTACCCCCACCAATCCCAATCCTGCCCCTCCCAACTTCACAGCAGCTTTCATGGCAGGTCTCCGAAATGGCCCTATTTCTCCACTTCGGGCCCAACACCTTCACCGACACCGAGTGGGGCACCGGCCACGCCGACCCATCGGTCTTCTCACCCACCTCGCTTAGTGCTGCCCAATGGGTCACTGTGGCCAAAGAAGCCGGGTTTTCCCGGGTAATCTTAACCGCTAAGCACCATGATGGGTTTTGCCTGTGGCCATCTGAGTACACTGATTACTCTGTCAAGTCGAGTCCCTGGAAGAACGGGACTGGTGATGTGGTAGGTGAGTTGGCTGAGGCTGCTCGTAATGCTGGTATTCAGTTGGGGGTTTATCTCTCCCCGTGGGACCGGCACGAGGCGGTGTATGGGAAGACACTCGAGTACAATGAGTATTATATGGGGCAAATGACTGAGTTGCTCACAAGGTAAATGTGGGTTCATTTATGCTGTTTTCATTTTTTTTTTGTAAAATGGTATGTTTGTTTTGGTGTCATTCTTGTAGCTTTACATGGATATCCATTGACATACTTGTCAAGTCTGTTTAGCTAAATTTTAGCAATACTGGATGTTATCTGTCTACAAATTGGTGCATTTACTGTCAAAGCAATATCTTATGCTATTAATGCAGCTTGCACATCTGGTTATAGTAGTATGCATTTGCATATTAACAGAACGTGAGCAGAGTCTATTACAATTCAGGGTATCCCACAATCTACATTCGGAGAATATGGCTTTAGCTTAATCTTTGGTTATGTGAAGTGCCGGAGCGCAGGTAGCACACCATGTTAATTGAATTGCTCGTAGTTACGTTTTTGCACAGAACTTTATGTACTAATGCAGCATAATCAATAAGGCAATCACAGCCAATGATTGTAGTTTGTAGATCTAATCTGTTATACCATCTACGCCAATTGGGACCATGGGCCAAATTTTTGCAATGCTCTCATTTTACGGATTTGGTACCCTAAGTGTCTCAAAGTTCAATTCGAAAATTAATGCAGACCTTTAAGTTTTAGTGGGCATTCCGTCATACTGGTTACTTGTGATTTTGAGTTATACTTTAACTCTTAGTTGCACAAAGCGGGGGCGGAGGCGGGGGCGGGGGAGCGTAAGCACCGAGAAGAATCTGAGGTTGGGAGCGGTTTGAATAAATAAATGTATAAAGAGTATTATCATTCGTTTAGTATAGTTTACATAGCCAGCAACAACAAACAAGGAGGCTTAAAGGACTTGAAGGAAGAGAGAAACAAGGAATTGAGTTGAAAATGGCTTGATTTTCAAGTATTTTCTCACTTGTTCCATGCATCTCTATCCAACTAACGGGATCGAGTTCCCATATTAGCTTGGGACGAGATCCCATGGAGCTCCTAACTTGGGATCGCAAAAGCGAGTTTCCGAGAGAGAAACGTCACCATATTAGGAGTTTCCTGCAACTAAGCTTTAACTAAACAATGGAGGTAGCATGTATAATGGGTACTATATAAGGTAAATGACCGAGTTGCTCACAAAGTAAAGTTGGTTTTGTTTTTAGATTTTATGCTGTTTTTGTGAAATCGGTATGTTTGAAATGGAGTATTTGTTGTAGTTTTTTATAGTTTATCAATGTTGGGTTTTATATCAGTCCATTAGTACTTTCATGAAGCAATGTAGGTCTCATTATACAGCTATGGCGTAATAAAGGAGGTATGGTTGGATGGTGCAAAGGGGGAGGGTGAGAAGGACATGGAATATTTCTTTGATGACTGGTTCAGTCTCATTCATCAGCTGCAGCCTGGGGCGGTGATTTTTTCTGATGCTGGTCCAGACACCAGATGGGTGGGAGATGAGGCTGGTTTTGCTGCAACTACTTGCTGGTCCCTCTTCAACCGTAGTGCTGCAAAGATTGGCGGCACTGATCCCAAGTGAGTCCTCTATTCAACCTTTACTGTTTATATATCTCAATTAGAATTGAAGAATTTCGATTTATATACTTTCTAATTTCTCAATGTGCAAGTTTTGTTGGGTTGCTGTGGGCGTTGGGTGGGGAGGAAGAGCTACAACTTCTAAAAGTCCAATTTTATGTAGATGACTTTTGAGCCCAGTCACATATTTTCGAGATGTGAGATAATGGAGGAGACAAAACTTGAGTTGGAAGGTCAGTGGATTGTGATGATCATCCATAGTCGTTTGATTCGCTTGTGGGTTATACATGAATGATAAATTTAGTGACCTGCGAATCTGCGATATTTCTAGGTGTGGATGCTTGTTGGTTGGTTCAAGTGATTTGATCTACAGGGTCATAATTGTATTAAGAACCAGCATCTTAAGGAATAAAGTTTACGGAAAGCGAGTGCCGTGAGGCGGTGTGTGCCACTACGGTCAGTTGACTTGTCTCAACCGTCGTTCTTCAGATTTATAAGGAGCTATTGATGCCTAGTTTTTGTGGAAAACCAATTTGTTTGATTTCCTAAAGGAAAGAGCACAAGCGGCACGGAATGATTCGCAATCTTTCACATTTCCAAATAAATCTAAGTCATTCTTCAGATTTTCATCGACTTGCTTTTCATTTATCGTAAAACAGATATTCACAAGGAGGAGATCCTTTTGGCCATGACTGGGTACCTGCTGAGTGTGATGTCTCTATCAGGCCCGGTTGGTTTTGGCATGCATCGCAAGTTCCAAAATCTGGAATGGATCTTCTTCAGTTGTACTACAAATCAGTTGGCAGAAACTGTCTCTTGTTACTCAATGTACCCCCAAACTCATCAGGCCTCATATCAGATGAAGATATACAAGTCCTAAGAGACTTCTCTGACCTCCGGACCTCCATATTATCCCATAATTTGGCTGAAAATGCAATTGTTTCTGCGGGCAGTACGCGAGGGGGAAGTGACGATTGTCGATTTGCCTCCCAACGTATCCTAGAAGAAGGTATTTACACGTATTGGGCTCCTAATAAGAATCAGTTGAGTTGGGTGCTCTATTTAGAATTCCCAGAAGCGCTTTCTTTCAACCTTCTTGAAGTTCAAGAGCCAATTCATATGGGACAGCGGATTATTGAATTCCATGTTGACATTCTTAATGAAAAGGGAGAATGGAAGGAAGTAACAAATGGCACCACAGTGGGATATAGGAGACTCTTACTATTTCCTAAAGTAAAGACACATCTTGTAAGATTTGTTATCGACAAGTCTCGAGCAGACCCGTTGATATGTTACCTGGCAATTTATCTCGACTCATTCTCCATTCTGAGCAACGAACCAATACAAGCTCCAGATTATACTCGAATGCCAGTTAAGTTCTTCAGTAAGTTACGTACAACTCTCAATTTGTTCAAGTTCAGTTCTTGGGTGTAAGATTTTGTACAGCTTTATTCCAGTGCAGTTGTTTGCGCCTGTTCTATATATGTAATGCTACTTTTTTAGTATTTTTCTTGGGGTTATAGTTCAGTGAGTATTAGCAAGTAAATCTGGCCCACTTCAGCATGGCGTCAGCTCTAGTGACGTCACCCATCAATCTGCATAGCAGCCGTCCTCCCCTCTTATCTGAAGTCTCGTCCTCCCCTCTTATCTGAAGTCTGATATGATATACTTGCACAAGTTAAATTTATAACACTTCATATAACCCTCACATTTTGATTGAGGTTCCAGAGACCACATCCGCATTTCTCTTACAGTGAGCCATGTAATTGTCCAGGATTAGCTGTTATCATTTAGGATTCTAAGTTTAATAAGATGGGCATTCCAATATTATGTCCTGCTTATGATATACTGAGCAAGAAACTCTTCCGGTGATTTACGTGAGCTAACTGGCGCTGCAGATCGTTGTTGGTTCTGAAGGTGCAGGTTTCTCTCGTATGAGTAAGGTATGAGTAAGAGAGTGTGTACGTGTGAGAGAGAGAGAGAGAGAGAGAGAGAGAGAGAGAGTGATGCTGCTTTATGGGATCAATGATACATTTTATGTGCCGACAAACACACCCTCTTTCGGAATTGGATTGAACAGAATTCTTCATTTTTTGTATTGCGCTCCCAATCGCATAAACACCCTCCACCCCTACACGGAGCCCTGTTGTGCTAGGGCCACCGAATCATCATCGGCCTTGCCCTCAGAGACCTCTGAAACGTCATGCATCTCCAGGCATCGACAAATCTTGAATATTTTTGAACATTGATGTCGATCTCAAGATCGCCAGCAACAAGTTTTGACACCAACTCAATCCACGCCTCACTCTCCAAAACTTTTAATCCCGGACCATGGTGATAAGCAGTTGTGCATAGTGTGTCAAAGAAACAGTACTAAGCTTACTGTGGCTTTGATTTATTTGAATATGAATTAACGGAAATTAACAATGGGAAGAAACACCGAGGAGGAGGAAGAATAGGAGGAGAAGGAGAGAGAATATCATTGCATTGCAAATTTTTGTGATTTCCCCACTAATCTCTCCGTTTATAACAGAATTTGGAAACTGTTGTGAATTATCCAGGGAGGGAAACGCGAGGGTAAAACATGACTAACTAAGCCACATACGACCAATACAAAACGAAGAATATCAGCAACTAACGTAACTAAGAATAGTAACATTTTATTTAGATGGACTTCCAAGATTAGATATCAGCCGTTGATTGTTTGTGGAAATAGCTGTTGGAGTTGAAGTTGTTGGAGCAGCTCCTTTTGTGGTGGCAGCTGTTGGTTGATGACGATGAATGTGGATCTTTAACCAAGGTTGTGAGTGGCGGATCTTTCATTCCCGTCCTACTGAGTAGACCCTTGACCCCAAAATTACTGAAACGACGTTTGATGACGGCCCAATCTTCCCATGTTTCCTCCCCTTCCACGGTGTTCGACCTTTGACCAGCACTTGAGCGACGAGAGTGTCAGCTCGTTGAGTGATCCTGCTATCCATGATGGCAGTGCGATTGCAGGACCAAGATTTCATGTTCGGTAAAAACAGACCTTCAGGTTTGCAAGGTAGTAATTCCATTAGAGGAAGTGAGATTGGTGCCCAATTTCCTCTTAATTAATAACACATGAAAAATGGGCTGGACAGCTGCTGTAGGAGGTAGTTTCAACTAGTGAGCAACTGGTCCTACAGGCTCCAGTAACTCATAGGGGCCGTTACATATAGGAGATAGCTTGAGGTTTTTGAGAATTGCCAAGGTGGAATGCCGGTAAGGCTCTAGTCGTAAGTGTAGAAAATCCACTATTGCAACGGTACGTTCAGTTCTATGAGATCGACATACTTTTTTCATTCTGCTTTGTGTAACTTGCAAATTGGTCTTGAGATGTTGAATCATAGTGTGCCTATCTTCAAAGTAGGTGTCAAGAGGAAGATTTGATGCAGCCTCCAACTGTTGTAGTCCCCAACGCTTTGTTTTTTTTACCATAGAGGGCCTCAAAGGGTGTAATTTGAAAAGACCGGTGGAAGCAAGTATTGTACCATAGCTCGGCTAGGGATAACCTTTTCACCAACGTTTAGGCCTATCCCCTGTCATGTGGACCTCAAGTAGTTTTCTAGACACGTATTAACTCTTTCTGTTTGACCATCAGTATCAGGATGTTAAGTAGTGCTAAAAGGTAGGGTAGTGCCGAATAGGTGAAACAACTTTTGCCAAAAATCCTTATCCCTATCACTAAGTCTGATTCTCCATGGGGCTTGATAATGTTGGTTAATGAAAACCTGAGCAGATGTCTCTATTGTGTAAGGATGTGCTAAGGTAACAAGTACGCATACCTGGTCTATTCACGACAACTCACGTGACACATTTCCACCATATTTGGTAGTCCCGCAATAAAATCCATTGTGATGTGAGACCTGTTGGTTGGGTATGGCTAGAGGTTGAACAAGCCAGGCATATGCACATGTTTTGATTTGTTTCTCGGGCAAACATCACACTGTGCCACCAATTATTGAACTTGTGCTTTCATGGCAGGCCAGTGAAGTAACATTGACACGTAGCGTAATGTTGCATACATGCCAGAATGCCCTCAAATGTTGCCTGCATGGAGCTTTTTCAAAAACATTTCCCTTTATTGGCCATTGTTTCCAATGTAAATTTTGCCTTCAAAATAGAGAATGTCATCTTGATACGAGTAAAAACTGGTTGCCAAAGGGCGAAAGACTAATTCTAAGATGTGCAGAGCTACGTCATCTCCTTCTATGTGGCCTGTATTTCACTTACCAAAGTTGGAATCAAGTTTGATACTGCATGGCAGCCTGGTTGCTCCTAAGCTTTAAGCAATCTTGATGTAGTAGCTGCCACTCCATGTTCAGTGCTCCTTTTGTAGTTTATGTGGAAGTCAAATCTCAATAGCTTGGACACAAATTTTTGCTGTAGAAGACATGTAACCCATAGCCACAATGAATATTTCTAACTACTATGGTCTGTTTTTATGATGAAGGTTTTATGACCAAGGTAAGAGCTCCACTTGGTCACAGCTTGCACAATGGCCAATAGCTCCTTTTCGTAGGTAGATAACCTTGCATTTTTGGGCCTTAGAACCTCGTTATAATATGTTATTGGTCTGCAATGTTGCATTAAAATTGTCCCAGCTCTAATGTTACTTGCATTAGCAACCTTAAATGGTTTTAAAAAGTCAGGAGGGTTAGGACTGGTTTAGGTACCAATGCTTGTTTAAGCGTAGAGAAGGCCTTCTCAGCTTCAAGGGTCCAATGATAGGCATCCGTTTTAAGAAAGGCCGTGAGTGGTCTGCGAATGGAGCCATAATTGATTACAAACTTTCTATAGTAGCCAATTGAAACTAGGAAACCTCTGAGGTCTTTAATACACTTTTGAATGTGCCCATATCGTAGCATGAACCTTTTTGTATTCAGCTGCTACACCTTGGGCCTATGTTACATGGACTCGGTACAAGTGTCCAGATCGGATACGTGTCCAAGTGTCGGACTCGTCTAATTTTGAAAAAGCAAGACACGGGAACACGGCAAAATGTTCATATTTACTATTGTTTTTTAGTTATTTCAAAGGTAAAAATATATTTTATGTGATGCATTTGGTTTTAATTGACGACTTATCTCCACTCAAAGCAACTACTAATTAAACAAAAGACTATAAGATAGTATCATAATGGCATATCATATGAGATGTGTCGGACACATATCTCATACCCATATCCAAGTGTCGAGTGTCTGACACGGGTACTTCACGCAAAACCAAAGAGTCCATATAACATAGCCTTGGGCATATAATATGTGACCTAGATACTCCACTTGGCTTTGTGCAAAGGGGCACTTGTTCATTTAGAAAACAGGTGATTGTCTCTTCATACTTGCATGACCAACCTGAGATGCTCCTTATGGCTGTTAAGGTCCTTGCTGTGTGCAAAGATATAAGCCAAGACCAACATTTACTACCTGAGGTATGCCTTGAACAGTGTTCATAAACATCCGAAAACTGGCAAGGGCATCGGTATAATGGCAAGTGTGGATTCTAAATGCAGTCTTGTGGATATACACATCCACCACCCTGATTTAATGATAACCATTCCTGAGGTCTAATTATGGGATAGATAGTAGTACCGTGCAGCTCTCAAGTAATTTATTAATAATGGGCTTTAGATACCTATCCTTTAAGGTCACCTTGTTAAGAAGCAGAGTTAACACACATCCTCTAATTTCCGTACTTTTCTCCAATAGCTCACGGATGCTTTTCTCAATCTCAGCCTTCTCTATGTAAGAGACCCTATATTCTTATGTTGACAGGTTGTGCACCCTCCATGAGCACAATCCTATGGTGTTGTTGCATGGGGGGTGGTAATTTGTCAGGTTCTTGGAAAACATCAGCATGGGATGGACAGTGAAACCATTTAGCCCATTTGGCAATTCATGATAGAAATTGGATACATTTCCTTTAAGGTCTTCTTGTTAAGCTCCATGTAGGCAACTCGCATTCTCTAAGTTCCATCCTTCTTCTTTACTAGAAAAACTGGAGATGCAAATGAAGAGTTACTTGATTGTATGATACCTGCCTCTTATAGCTCATGGACAATTTTCTCAATCTTAGCCTTCTCTACATAAGAGACCCTTTGTGGTCTTATGTTGACAGGTTGTGCACTCATTGAGCACAATCTTACGATATTGTTGCCTGTGGGATGGTAATTTGGTAGGTTCTTGGAAAACATCTGCATGTTCAATGAGCAGAGTTTGAGCCTCAGGATTGGTAGCATTAGCAATGGAGGTTGTGGAAAGGGCAAACATTTGCCGATAAAGGATCCGACATTATGTTGTAGCAGCCTGCTCATAGCCAGCACAGAAATCATTATAGCTCCTGTTATGTTGTTACCTTTCACTTAACATTTTTGACATTGCCTAAGGTCTAGCACCAAGAGGTAAAATTTTCATATCTGTGGTTGAGCTTTGTCACGACGTGCTACAGTTAAACCCAGAACAAACAGCTTCACTTTTCACCCTAGCTCCATTTGCCACAACCATAATGAGAGGGGTAATTGGTGTTAGGCAGTATCCGTACCTCTCAGTAGACTTTGGGTCCATGAAATTATCTATGGACCTAAGCCAACCAAGAGGGTGAGAGAATTCTTGCCTATCGAACGTTGATCCTCATTGTGGTGGGTGGCATTACCTGACAAGGCATGCATAGTGATCCCGGTGATATCCTCAACTACCTCATTAGTTGTTTCTTGTTGTTCTTTGTATGACCCTGAATAATCTATTACTAATTATTTAACTTTTTGGGCTATCTTCGTAATTTGAGTTACCTTTCGGGGTGCTTTTGAGTAAGTAATATATTTTTTAGGGTGTTTTGAGTTATTTCTAAAGGACTAGTCAGTTTGTGTTTTTCCATATAAGGAGTTTGGTCTTCTAAATAGATAGAATGAAAGAAACCTAGGATTTCACCCTTCTACCCATAATTGGAAAATAGCACTACACCCACTTTGATTATAACAAAAATATGAAACAAATTAGGATTGTGATTTTAAAGATTATAATATATGGGATTGATTTAATTATTCACGGTTAAATACACTTTAGTACCTTAAAAATACACAAAAATCTCACTTGAAGACCTAAATGTTCAATGTTTACGATTCAGGGTCTGGAATTTCAATTAGTCTATTAGTAAGTACTTCCGTCCAAATCCCTACTTTGTAAAGACAAAACCATTAGGGGCAAAATTTTCTCTTCTTTTCTATTTTCGCTTCTTCTTTTTCAGGCGACATGCATTGAACACACAGTAACTCACCCACTCTGCCCCTCACCCCTCGCCCATTACCCACCCTATGCAATCCAGCCTATTGCCCAGTCTCAACTAGCCGCGAAACACACACACACACACACACACACAGGCATGCGCGCGCGCACACACACATACACAGACACCCACCCATACACACGGTACACATATACGCACACATGACACATTGACTCTCTCTCTCTCTCTCTCTCTCTCTCTCTCTCTCACACACACACACACACACATGATACACAGAGACGCGCGCACATATGATACAGACACACGACACACACACAGAGGCAATACAAACACTCACACAATCATCCACCCCCACTCATTCACCCCTTCATTGCCCCTCCCCCTCAACACACATTCTCTATGTGAATGTGTGCGCCTTTTGTTTTGTAAGTGTGTCATTTTTGTGTGTGCGCATTTATGCGTTTCTTTGTCCGCGTGTGTTTTTTTGTGTTTGTATGAGTGTTATTTCTGTGTGCACGGGTTTAAGTGTGTGTGTGTGTGTACATAATTGTGTTTGTGTGTTTTCGTGTATGTTTTCATGTGTTTCTGGGTGTGTGTTTTATGTGTGTTTCTGGATAAGATAGATTGCTAGGTTTGCTGGGAGCGGTGTGTGGACGGCATCTTCTCAGAGTGGTGGTGAGTGAGGCTTGGAGTGTGGTGGTGGGAGAGGTAGGTGGCTGAAGAAGAATAAGGGAAAAATAGAAAAAGAGAGGAAAAAAAAAAACCAAACCTGGCGGAAGATTTTTTCCTTGACGGTTTTGTCTCCAAAATTAAGGATTTGGATGCAAGTGGTTACTAATGGTATAATTGAAACTCCAGACCATTAACTATAAAAATCGAGCATTTGGGTGCTCAAGTGAAATTTTTGCGTACTTTTGGGTTATTAAAGTGCATTAATTAACCCAATTGTTTAGGTTTTAAAATTTTTGGAGGCTTGCACAACTTTGTGAAGAGTATTGTATAAATTAAAGTAATATTTACACTCTTATCATACCCCGTCACCTATGATTAAGCATCATGTTTAGCTTATAATAGCCTTTGATGATTTTTGATTTGTTACTTGACCACATATTTGTGAAACCTCTTTGATTCAATATTATGTTAAGTGATTGTTGGTAAACCCACCCAAAAACCAAAGTTTAATGCTTCATGCTTGCTTGTTCCTTTCATCATGAAGATCGTTGAACCATTTGATTTATTTTTTCTTTTGGTGCCGGCTCAAACTGTATCCCTCTTTCGATCTTAAATTGTAGCGCCATGAAAGACGCACATCTGTTGAATGAGTAATCATTTCCTTTTCCTTTCTTTATTATTATTGTCGTGTAAACCCACTTGGGTTGCACTGTCACATGGAAAAATGCTATTTGTTCACCTTTCTTTTTTGCCAACTTTTTCCATCTTAACTTCATTTTCCCATTTCGAACTTATACAAACTCGAATCGTCGCAATTCAAGTTACACTGAAGTCGTTTTTCAGTCATCTTCTATTTTAGTCTAAAATTGAGTACTTTCTAAAATCGTTCAGCTATCCTACTTGAAACTTTGATGCTCGCGTGCATTTGAGATATTTTGATGTCCATTAGACCCCATTAAATGGAACAAATTAATATTTAGAACCTTTGTGTGCTTTGATAAACATGATGCCATGACATGACAATTGCTACTGGAATGCAAACTTTGAACTTAGAGCCCTTTACGTGCTTAGATTAATGTATTTTATACTCATGTATAACGTGGTTGTATCGTACAAGATTATTAGTTCAATTATTTGAATATGTTCCTTTTTCTTTAATTTGATCTTTGTTGGGTCAATATCCCCAAATGAGAATATTGTCGTGCTAAGATTATTTGTCGTCTTTGTACCTTCAATTATATCTATTGCATTTTTTGACTTAGCTATACACTATTGCATACATATGTTGTACTTTGTGAGGTGTGTGTCTCTTATCTTTGTTGAGCTTTAATTTGTGCTCATCCCCCCATTCTCCTCCCATTCTAGGTAATAAGGTTTATGGTTTAGAAAGGGGTTCCTATTATTGGAAAACAGTGAAGTTTACTTTGCTTAAAGATTTTTATTTTGCCATCGAGAAATAACAACAGTTGTTTATTCAATAAATCTTTGTAACATTTGGGAAAACTTTGGTAATGTTTATTTATTAAGACTTCCACTACACTTACCAGGATTGGTCGCTAATGCAAGTGCTTTGATTTGTATTTTCTTGTTTTGGAGTTCTAATTACCTATTTGAAGTTACATCTTTGGAAATGTATGGATCTATCGGATTAATAGCAAAATAATACCATCACATTTGACACGTTTGCAAATTATGTGTCAGACCTTCTAAAATAACATTTTTTATCCACCAAACTATGGCTAACATTGTAAACGTTTACCTTCCGTCCAACTTATTGAAAAAAAACTAGGCTTTGCAAAGTACACTCAACATATTGAAAGCATATTGGTAAAATAGCAGGCATGTTTTGGAGGGAAAAATGACTGGTATTCTACAAAAGGGAGTCCAGAATGCATATTAGTCAAATTGCAGGTGGTTGTGGCTATGCCCATAGGTGGTTGTAGGTGGTCGTGGGTGGCCGGCGGCAGTGGGATCGTGGTGGTGATAGGGAGAGTGGTGGCTATGGAGGTGGCTCGTTGAGAACTAATTTCGGTTGGAGGCGGTGGCCTGTCAGGCAATGGTTTCGATTGGAGATGGTGGCCATGGGTTTTGAGATTCATTGTTGTGGGTGGTTATGGGTGTCATAGGTGGCCAGCGGTGGTGGGCCATGGTTATAGTGAGAGTGGTGAGACTGTGGTGGTGGCCTATCGAGCAGTGGGTTCAGTTGGAGGCTGTGGCCTTGGTTTCTGGATTGCTAGTTGCGGGTGGTTGTGGATGGTCGTGGGTGGCCAGGGGTGGTGAATCATGGTGATAGGTGTTGACTTATCGATTTTGATGATTCTAAATTGATTATTTCTAACTTTAAACTGACAACATTATTAAGATAAATATTTTCAGGATTTATTCTTATTAAACGAAGACAAAGATCTTGCCTTGGACAAAGCTTGGACTTGAACTCGGACCACATTGAAGATGTAGTGACTGAAGTATATTTTTATCTTTTATCTTTTTTGTATTGGTTCTAAATCCTTCTTAAAAGATCTCCCAAAAATTCAAGTAAAGAACCAAAATCTGAAAGTTCCATTCGAAGGCAAACAATTTCCATTTGACTCAATCGTGCAGTTTTTTTTCTTATCTTGTCCTAAAAAGTCGAAGTTAAACTTTTTGGTCGAAGCTAAACCTTTTCGGTTGAAGCATGTCGAAGCTAAACTTTTCAGTTGAAGTTAAACCTTTTCGGTCTAGGTTGAAGTTTTCGGTCGAAGCCAATGTTTTCGGTCAAAGGAAATGCAATTTTCATTCGACTCAATTTTTCAGTGCCTTTAGCATTCCTTCTCACTGACTTTTCAGTCTACCGATTTCTCAGAGATGTACCTTCATTCGAATCAAACTTATGTTTCATTCGAATCATCTTTTAGGCTTTCCCTTCATAACGGTTCTTTTTCTTCTCTACTATAAAAGAGGATCCTTGAGAGCATTTAGATACTACTTGCCAATCTAAAAAATAAAATAAAATCTCACTTACTCCTCTCAAAATACTCTCTCATCTTATTGTCACACATTCTTCTATTCTCTATTGAGTGAGTTCATCTTTGAGAAAGTATATTGTAAGCTTCTTAGTTTTAGTTCTTGAAAGAATATAGATCTTCCCACCTAAGAAGGCTTAGTCTTAGATTATTCGTTGTAACATCTACTCAAGAAGGAGTTTGTCTGTTGTATTACACTATAAATTTCTTTTTTATTGTAAAATGTTGGAAACCTTGGAGGGGTTTCAGAAATTGTATTGAGGTTTGAGCTAGCATCCAAAGCTAGCTGGTGAGTGGAAGGGTCGAGTAGGTCTCCCTTGTGTGGAGTGCTCGGGGACTGGACGTAGGCTGGTGAGGCCGAACCAGTATAAATCTCTGTGTCGGTTTATTATTATTACTTCTATCATTACTTTGTAATCTCGTTTTTTAATTTCTACTCAAAGTTGTAAAACACCTATTCACCCCCTTAGGTGTACTCAGGGACCTACAAGTAGTATTAGAGCTGTGTGCTCTGGTATTTTGTTTTGACTTAATCGTCTAGATCTAAAGATCACATTATGGAAGAAGGATCAACAACCACCAGGCCACCTTTGTTGAACAACGACAACTAAAAAATTGTATGAGAAATTTCTTGAGGCATGATACACACGTGTGGTATGTCGTAGAGAATGGTCCTATAATTTCGATGAAGGATGGACCAAACGGAACCAAGATTTCAAAAGGAATTGTCGAAATGGACGCTCATGAGGCACAGCTTTTCTTCATGGATAATAAAGCAAAGAAGATTATCAACTGTGGCCTTGACATGAATGAGTACAATCGTGTCTCAGCATGTGAGATAGCTAGAGAAATGTGGAGGTTGTTGGAGGTCACTCATGAAGGTACAAATTAGGTGCAAGAGACAAAGATCAACATGATGGTCCAGCAGTATAAAGCCTTCAAGATGAAGGAGCACGAGTCCATAAATGAGATGTACTCCAGGTTTACACTCATTATAAATGGACTGAAGCTTTTGGGTAAAATCTATCTAGAAAAATAAGTTGTCCGAAAAGTTCTTAGATCTCTTCCAAAGAGATGGGAAGCAAAACTCACAGCCATTCAAAAAGCAAAAGACTTGAATGTGCTGAAGTTGGAAGAATTGGTGGGTTCTCTAATGAATCATGAAATCACAATGAACATTCATGACGAAGAAGAAACCATCTCCAAGAAGAACTTAGCACTTAAATTTGAGACCTCTCATGAACCTGCAGAGAGCAGTGATGATTATGATCCTGAAATGACTCTCGTCACTCGTAGGTTCAAGAAGTTTCTCACAAACAAATGAGATGGAAAAATCAGGAGAAATCATAGAAACCAATCACATCAGAGAACAACTGGTGATTGGAATGTAAAGGAAAATTCCGATGCTTGCTATGAATGCAGCAGAATTGGGGGCATAAGAAAGTATTGTCCGCAACTTAAGAATAAAACTGCAAGCAGCAATAGTCGAGACTTCAAGAGGAAGAAGTTCAAACCCAGAAAAGCCTTGCTAACTAGGGATGACTCTGAAGAGAGTGATAAAGAAACAAGCAAAGATGATGACGCGGTCAGCTTTGCTTCATGGCCAAGGATGATCAGCCTGATAAGGTAATCCCCAAAAATTTTGATTATAATGAGCTTAAACAGTTTTTCTTGAACTCAGTAAAAACCATGAAAAGTTAAAAGTTAAAAATGCTGATCTCAAAAGTAAGGTTCTTTCCTTGATAAACACTGTTGATGAGTTGGAAGGTAAAAAGAAAGAGTTAGAAGAAAAAGTTGAGCTTTATATTTTTTATAATGTTTCTCTAAAAAATGATCTGATTGCTTCTAAGAAGAAAAATTCCTATTTGTCTTCTGAAATCCATTCCCTTAGAGGAGTAAAAGTTCCAGTTGAATATGAATTTTTAAAACCTCAACTGGAAGAAATTTTTACACAAAAAGGGAATTTAGAAAATGAAATTGAAGATCGAAATCTTATTCTTTCAAATTTTACCCAAGGAAAAGAGAATTTGGATATTCTTTTGGGAAGACAAATATGTGTTTTTGAGAAAAGTGGAATTGGTTACAACCCCTCAAAGAAGCAAAATGATTACAAAAATTTAGTTTCCTGCTCACCATTCACACTTTGTACAGTGTGTAATAAGAAAGGACACTTAGTTAAAAATTTTCCTCTTAATGCTGTTAGAAATTAGCTATCTCCTTCTACTACTAAAAATAAAATGAAGCAAGTTTGGGTGCCAAAATCTTGTTTATCTAATCTTCTAGGGCCCAAGAAAGTGTGGGAACCTAAAGGAACGAAATTAGAATCTGTTGTAGGTCTGTTTGAAAGCAAAGGTGGACTTAAACAAATGGATCCTTGACAACGGATATTCAAGGCATATGACTAGTGAACGCTCACTATTTTCTCATATCACTCCAAAGAATGGATGACTTGTTACTTTCGGAGACAACTCAAATGGAAAGATCATCGGTAAAGGTCAAATTGGCACCGGTTCAATATCTATCGATAATGTATCCTTGGTTGACGGTTTAAAGTTCAATTTGATAAGTATCAGTCAATTAGTCGATAATGGACACAAAATTCAGTTCGAAGGCGATAAATGCCTGATCAGTCATGTCTCGGATGGAGGCACCTTGGTTGGTAAGAAAGATGTTAACATTTACACTTTATCTTTTGATACATCTAACTCTTCTCGTGAATTTTGTCTCTCTGCTCAACATAATGATATTTGGCTTTGGCATCGTAGATTAGGTCATGTTCACATGGATCTAATCAAGAAACTTCTCTCGAAAGAGCTTGTCAGAGGCTTACCTAAGTTAAGTTCATCAAGGATAAGGTTTGCGATGCATGTCAATACGGTAAACAATTAAAAACATCTTTTCAAGCCAAAAATGTTGTTTCCATCTTTCGTCTTCTTCATTTAGATCTTTTTGGCCCCACAAGAAATGCCAGTTTAGGTGGAAAATTTTATGCCTTTGTCATTATTGACGATTTTTCAAGGCACACCTGGGTTCTTTTTCTAACTCATAAGGATGAATCTTTTGAAAAACAAAAATTAGTCTTGTAAAGCAACTTCAAAATGAGAAGGAGTTGAAGCTTGTAAAAATTCGAAGTGATCATAGCGGTGAATTTGAAAAATATTTTATTTTTTTGTGTTCAAAATGGCATTTCTCTTGAGTTTTCTGCTCCTCACACCCTAACAACATGGGGTTGTAGAGAGAAAGAATCGAACTCTTCAAGAAATGGCCAGAACCATGCTTCATGAAAACTCCTGCCAAAATATTTTTGGGCCGAAGCCGTCAGCACTTCCTATTACGTGTTGAACAGGATACTCATCAAACCTATTCTTAACAAAACTCCTTACGAGCTTTTCTCAAATCGAAAACCAAAAATTGATTATTTCAAGGTTTTTGGTTGTAAATATTTTATTTGGAACAATCGTGAGAACTTGGGAAAGTTTGATGCGAAATATGATGAGGGAATATTTCTTGGTTATTCATTAAAAAGTAGAGCATATAGAATCTATAATTGTAGAACTCTTATAGTTGAAGAATCTATGCATGTTGTATTTGAAGAATCTAACATCGAAAAACCAAGTAAGAATGCAGGTGATGATTGTGAGGAATTCTCCCTAGACTTGAATAACAAACTTAATGTCTCTTCAACTGAGAGGGAGTGTTCAACATCTTCACACAACAATAATGCCGAGACTTAGCCACTACCAAAAAACTGGAGATATTCCTCCAGTCACCCATTTGAACAAGTAATTGGTAATGTTGAACGTGAAGTTACGACACGATCTACGGTAAATCTTTTCTGTGCAGGTTTTGCTTTTCATTCTCAAATAGAGCCTAAAAATATTTCAGAGGCTCTAAAGATGCTGAGTGGATCATTGCCATGCAAGACAAGCTAAGTCAATGTGAGAGAAGCGATGTTTGGTCACTAATTCTGCCTCCTGTTCAACAAAAGGCCATTGGAACCAAATGGGTTTCTCGAAACAAACTTGATGAAGATGGACATATTGTTAGTTGCTTAAGGATATAATCAAGTCGAAGGGAGTGATGTTGATGAAACCTTTGCCTCAGTTGCACGACTTAAAGCTATCTGTATGCTTTTGGCATTTTCACTTCATTTGAACTTTAAACTTTTTCAAATGGATGTGAAAAGTACCTTCTTGAATATGGTAATTGAGGATGAAATGTTTGTTAAACAACCTCCCAGTTTTGAAAACGAAAAATACCTCAATCATGTTTTTAAGTTGAAAAAGGCTTTGTACGGTCTTAAACAAGCTCCTCGAGCTTGGTACAATCATCTTAACAGTTTCCTCATTGATCATGGTTTTTCTCGTGGTAAGATCGATACACTCTTTTTACGAAAATTTGTAACTCGCACATTTTTTATTATTCAAATTTATGTTGATGACATTATTTTTGGTGCCATAAAGAATGATCTATGCCAAGAGTTTGCTGAGAGTATGCGCAGGGAGTTCGAGATGAATATGATGGGAGAACTCACCTTTTTCCTCGGACTTCAGATCAAACAATCAAAGGAAGGAATCTTCATAAGTCAGTCCAAGTACACATGAGAGCTTTTGAAAAAGTTTGGTTGGATAATGCTAAAGTTAGAGGTACCCTTATTTCTCCTAGTATTAATCTTGTCAAAGATGAAAATGGTAAAAATGTTGATTACACACTTTATCGGGGGATGATTGGTAGTTTACTTTATCTTACCGCTTCTAGACCTGATATAATGTTTAGTGTGTGTATTTGCACCAGTTTTCAAGCTTGTCCCAAAGAATCTCATCTTACTACGGTTAAACGTATTTTCAAATATCTCTTTGGGACTTTAAATTTAGGCCTTTGGTATCCTCGTAATTCCTCTCTAGATCTAGTAGGTTTCTCCGATTTTTTATTAAGCCGGCTGTCTTGTCGATCGTAAGAGTACTAGTGGTACTTTAATTTTCTTGGTGATGCATTATTGTCCTGGCATAGTAAGAAACAGACATATGTGGCTCTCTCCACAGCTGAGGCAGAATATGTTGCTGTTGGAAGCTGTTGTGCCCAAGTACTGTGGATTTGTCAAACTTTGCGGGATTTTGGTGTCATAATAGATCATATTCCTATAATGTACGATAGTAGTAGTGCTATTGATATAAGTAAAAAATCTGTCCAATACTCTCGCACATCAATATTCGTCACCACTTTCTTCGAGACAATGCTCAAAAATGTTTAATAGAACTCAAGAAAGTTGGTTCCGGAGATCAGCTCGCAGATATTTTTACCAAACCTTTAGCGGAATCTTCTTTTTGTTCTCTTCGTCATTGCTTAGGAATGCGTGATCTTAGCCAAAATTTCATCATTTCCGATCGTTTCAGTCAAAGGAAAAGTTTTCCTTCGAATGAATTTTTTTTTACATTCGACTTAAAAGTTTTTGGTCTACCGAAAACTTTCACTTCGAATGAAAATTTTGTTCTTCCTTTGTAACTGCTCATTTCGGTCGAATGAAAATGGATTTTCATTCGACTCAAATCTTTTCGATCGATTGAAAATGAATTCTCATTCGACCAAAAACCCATCGTCTATAAATACCCCCTGTCACTTTTTTCTTTCACTTTTTACTGTTTACCTTTTCACTGTTCTTGTCCAATTTTACAGTTTCTCACTCTTCTTCTCTCTTGCACTCCTGTCACTTAAGGACCCATAATGGATTCAAACCTTCATTCATGTAGTCGTTGTCGCCTTATGATGCACATCTCTGACAATGAATACTAATTTGACGTGGCACCACTTCCTCCTACCACGGCTCCACCACCTCATGCCGCTGCTCCACCTCATCCCGCGGCTGTAACCACTCAGGCTGAAGCCATTTTCTCACGTCGGCACTCGTCAGACGTCAACTGCTCCCGCGCGCTTGTCATCCACTGTACCGGCTCAACGGACGTCTGCTGTTCCCTCATCCTCTTCAGGTACTGCTCCTCCTCCTCCTCTTGTTGTCTCTCTTCGTCTGCTTCTCCTCCTACCTGCCTGCCACCCACATGTCCCTATCTTTCTCCTACCCAAATTCTTCACATTCCCCACTTTTCAAGTCTGCAAATGACCAAATCCACTATTACACAAATTTCGTTAATCGAGAGGTCGTACTGGGTCGTCCAAGTGATGCCAACTTAATGACTCAACTTGGTCTTACCGGTCTTTTTGACCAAATGGGATATCCCTCCGTTCTCTCTCCTCCCTCCATTACTACCCTTGTCTTGTTCGAATGTTCTATTCAAATATGACATTTAATACCCTGTCCTCAACCTTTCTGACCACATCTGTTAATGGGGTCACCATCCGCCTCGATGCCACCACTTTAGCCTGACTACTCGATTTTACAAACCAATCCTCCACCATTTTTTTTCCCGAAACACATGGTGCACAAGTTGTTATTTTACCACTCTTTAACAAACTCAACAAACCCTTTTAGGAGACCCATCCATTTCTCTACCCCGCAAACCCAGCTTAGGTGACCTTTCTCCTCTTCATCGTGTACTTCACCTTATTTTCTGTCATAACCTTTCAGGCCGTTCTGTCTCTTTTACCACCTTTATATATCTCGACAATATTCTCCTCACGCACTTCATTCAGGCTCTCCTTTAAACATTGTGGGTATTATGCTGCTCGTAATGGATGCCCAGAAGTAGAAATCCTCTTCTCATCTTCCATTTGGTCTACTCTTGACTCTAGTTTTTGAGTGTTTTCATGTCCCCCTTTCTACCTCTCTCTCGGAATGTATATCTATTCCGAGTCAACATATTCTAGATGAGACTTCTCTTCATCGTGGGGTTTCACTATTCGCACTGACCTTACTACCAACACTATTTCTCTCGAGCTTGTCGCATCTACCGACTCGACTCAAACTGCGTCCATTCCCGCTCTTACTCTATCTCTCGCTCCTGTATTTCACCCGCTGCCACCTTCTGACCCTTCCCCGTCTGTACCACCACCACCTACTAATCCTTCTCCCTCTATACCACCTCCACGCTCCAACCTTTCCTCTTCTGTCCCACCTCTACCCACGCCTCCTCACCCTGTCGATCCCTTCTTCAGCCTTCTTAACGACTTTTCCAACCTTAATTTTGATGAATTTTTATCCTCTGACAACTCTGAACTCTCTGAGCATCTTACTCGTCTCTCCACTTTGATTCAGTTAATACTTAAATCGCAAACCACTCTTGATGCCTCCGTTGCAGCCAACCATACCGCCCTCCTCCACGAGCTTATTACTCTTCAGGAGTCAGTTCAATAATCCTCAGCCCAGCTTTTCTTTAACCAAATAGACTTTCACACCCTTCTTATCGAACTTGCCTCTAACCTCTCATCCCTTCCTCTTAACCACACTCCTATTCTGGAGAGTTTGACTTGGATGCAGCATGATCTCCACCGACAGCAAGACGTTGTTCTTCAGGCTCATCATCGTCAGGCCTATCTCACTACGAGCATACTGACTGAGCAGAACCGCTACCTAGCACATCAGATCTTTGACCAGGCTTGTGGGTTTTGGGTCACTCGTCCAGATATCTTTTTGTCTAGCCACACCGACACCGAAGGGGAAGAATGGTTCTTCAACCGTATCTACCGTACAACCTTCCAATACTGCCCTATCATCGTGTCGTCGGAGTTGTTGAAGTACCCACAACTGCTTCGCCGCCTGCTGATCCCTCCTCCTCCGCTCAGGGTGCTCGTCGACCTGCTCTGCCGCCTACAGATCTTTCCTCCTCTTCACATGGTACTCGCCGTCGTCGGCCTTCGATTCTGCTTATTTATTTTACTTTTTGACTGTTTGGATTGACTATCCCTCTTTTTGATTTGACAAAGGGAGAGAACAATTGATTATTCATTGAATATTAAAGATGTTATTTTAGTCATTGCTTTGTTTAAATGCTATCTAATTAAGGGAGAGTTTGTTTATGTAATGTTAGAATTAATGTTGTCATCATTAAAAAGGGGGAGATTCTTGACTTATCGATTTTGATGATTCTAAATTGATTATTTCTAACATTAAACTGACAACATTATTACAATAAATATTTTAGGATTTATCATAATCAAACGAAGACAAAGATCTTGCCTTGGACAAAGCTTGGACTTGGACTTAAACTCGGACTACATTGAAGATGTGGTGACTGAAGTATATTTTTATCTTTTATCTTTTTTGTATTGGTTCTAAGCCCTTGTTAAAATATATCCCAAAAATTCAAGTAAAGAACCAAAATCTGAAAGTTCCATTCGAAGGCAAACTATTTCCATTCGACTCAATCGTGCAATTTTTTCTTATCTCGTCCTTAAAAGTCTAAGTTAAACTTTTCGGTCGAAGCTAAACCTTTTCAGTCAAAGTTAAACCTTTTCAGTCAAAGCTAAACCTTTTCAGTCGAAGTTAAACTTTTTGGTCGAAGCCAAACCTTTTCAGTCGAAGTTAAACCTTTTCAGTCAAAGCTAAACCTTTTCAGTCGAAGTTAAACTTTTCGGTCGAAGCTAAACCATTTCAGTTGAAGCTAAACTTTTCGGTCAAAGCTAAACCTTTTGGGTCGAAGTCGAAGTTTTCGGTCGAAGCCAAAGTTTTCGGTCGAAGGAAATGCAATTTTCATTCGACTCAATTCTCTAGTGCCTTTAACATCTCTTCTCACTGACTTTTCATTCAACCGAAGTCTTAGAGATGTACTTTCATTCGAATCAAACTTATGTTTCATTCGAATCATCTTTTAGGCTTTCCCTTCATAACAGTTCTTTTTCTTCTCCACTATAAAGGGATTCTTGAGAGCATTTAAGATACTACTTGCCAATCTAAAAAAAAAATCTCACTTACTCCTCTCAAAATACTCTCTCATCTTATTCTCACGCATTCTTCTATTCTCTATTGAGCGAGTTCATCTTTGAGAAAGTATATTGTAAACTTCTTAGTTTTGGTTCTTGAAAGAATATAGATCTTCCCACCTAGGAAGGCTTAGTCTTAGATTATTCATTGTAACATCTACCCAAGAAGGAGTTTGTCTGTTGTATTACATTGTAAATTTCTTTTCAATTGTAAAATGTTGGAAACCTTGGAGGGGTTTCAGAAATTGTACTACGGTTTGAGCTAGCACCCAAAGCTAGCTGGTTTGTGGAAGGCTTGAGTAGCTCTTCCTTGTGTGGAGTGCTCGGGGACTAGACGTAGGTTGGTAGGGCCAAACCAGTATAAATCTTTGTATTGATTTATTATTATTACTTATGTCATTACTTTGTAATCTCGTTTTTTAATTTATTCTCAAAGTTGTAAAACACCTATTCATTTCCCCCCTCTAAGCGTACTTAGGGACCTACAATAGGGAGAGGGGTGTCTGAGGTGGATGCCATCGGGCAATGGGTTCGATTGGAGGTGGTGGCCTTGGGTTTCGGGATTGGTGGTTGTGGGTGTGGTCGGTGGTTTTGGGGGTCGTGGGTGGCCGACAATGGTGGCTCATGGTAATGGGAGAGTGGTGGCTGCGGTGGTGGCCCGTTGGGTAATTGGTGTCGCAGTATAGAAGGGGTGTTACTGACGATGCACCTATTAGTAGGAAATGGAAGCAGATCCGTCTTGCTTGTTGGTAGCTTGCTGCAAACGCATATTTGTTGTACATAGTGTATTATTGGTTGTACAATGTGTATTATTAGTTATAGAACATTCATTGATAGTTTTATTATTTATACTCTTCAAATTAATATTTGAAGACCAATAGAGGACAATAGCCTTTTTTAACGCATCATATTAGGTTAGAAGGTAACAGAGATGATTTTTTTATTAACTTTTGAGAGAAATTTTATCAACTATAGCATTAATAAGTAAGCAACGCGCAAAGAATTAATAGATTATCACTCTTTCATTATGTCACTGTATAGAAAGAGTGACATATTGCAGTACACGTGTTTTCTTGCAAAATTATCTCTTAACAACTCGTTAGGTTTGCATTTTTATACCTTGGCAAAAAGTGACATGACCAAAATATCCTTTCACCTAATGGAAAAATTAACAGGGTGTGGGCACAAGAATTATTCCATAGTTTGGTGAATAAAAATACTATTTGGAAGGTCTAAGGCATAACTTGCAAACATGCCATATGTGAGGGTATATTTTTGCTATTAACCTAGACTTATATGTGTCATAACCAGAAATATTATGGATTAGTATACAAAGGTCAGCCTCTAGGTCGGGGCGTGACACTTTTCATCCATATAATTCTCCCTGGTGAACCAACTTCCTCAGGTGTCTGGTCAGCAATTGGACACATCTTTTGATAGTCAGAGGCGCTTACCATCATACCAAAAAAATAAGCCCTGCTTTCTCTTTTGTTGATGCTCATTTGAAGATTCATATTTGATTGGTGGTGAAGGCTTAAGGTTGGTTGATTGGGGTGTGGGCAAGATTCTCTCCTATGAGTTGGCTGGAGGGCGACTGTGGTTGGTGATTGAGGAGGTGGAGTTGAGGGGTGGTAATCTAGGATAATAGGTGAACTTTGGGTTTCAAGAGTGGTATGCAGTGGTTTGGGTTGAAAGAAGTGTTTGGTTTTGGGCTGTACAGTATGCCAGAGCTGCAGGTAATGAAAATGACGGTTTTGGTTGCTTGAATAAATTGGCTATTGCAAACTCCTTCTTCCCAGCTATGTGAATAGCATTGGAAAGAGTTTCACTTTAAATTGCTCCACACGACATCCAATTTCTTGCCTTAAACCTCCCATAAATTGTTCATAGAATAACTCTCTTCCAAAATCCCAAACTTCTCCACTGGTTGGGCTTTCAATTATTCATAATGATTGTAATATTCCCCCACATAAGCTGTTTGAGTAATCTGGTTAAAATCTCCAATTATGCTGCCTCTACTCACATCAGGAAATCTCACATAGAGATGTGTTAAAAAGTTGTACCCTACCTAAAGGTTTGATGTAAGCATTATACTAATATTCAACCTACTCATCAAAGTAAACTAAAACATAGGCTACTTTGTGATCTCATGAATGGCATGAAATTTAGAATATTGTTCACATTTTCTCACCCATCCCTTAGGATTCTCTACATTGAATCTAGGAAAATTCACCTGAGGTGGTTTTGGAATTTGAGTAACCTACTCCTTGTGGATGCTGATACATTGATGGCATTGTAGTGAACTTTGTAATCCTCATGAATGGGGCAAAATTTAGAATATTATTCATATTTTCCCCTCCCTTAGGAAAATTCGGTGGTTTAAGAATTAAGTAACCTACTTCTTTTAAATGTTGATGGTGTTGTAGCAAACTGGAGTAGTTGCAACATGTGCTTTGGTCTACTAGAACGTGCTACGTCCAACTGAAATTCACTTTGCACAAAAGATTCAAGACTTTTGTTGTTCAGAGCAAAAGCAGACATCATATCAATTTTAAGATTGGAATTTTCCCTCTATGAATCGCCCAGGGTGGCATCCATTAAAGTAAAACGAAGGTCGTATGACTCAAACCTCTTCGCTCAATTCTAAACAAACCAAGTATTTCTATTTCAGTACATGAATTATTTGGTGATATGTGCATGATGTGATAGAATCGACCTTGCTCTGGTGATACTAAAGGTAGTGTGTCAAAGAGAATTACTGAGCATGTTATATGGGTTTGAGTTAACTGTATGTGAATTCAAGGAAATTAACAACGGGGTGAAGCACAAAGAAGGAAGATGAAGACAAAGAGGATAGAGAGAACATCATTTCAGTTCAAATTTTCATGATTACATCTTCACTTTACTTTTAGTTTATAATAGATTTTCAAGACTATTATGAATTTCCCAAGGGAGGGAAACACATTGGTAAAGCGTGACTAGCTAAGCCATATAAGATCGCTAAAAAGACGAAAACTGTATAGCTAACCGTGACTAAGCATAATCATATTTTATTTAGGGATAATTGCATAAAATATCCTTGTGGTTTTGGGTAGTTGCAAAAAGACTCCTGGACACCTGAGCTTAAAAATGTGTTGCTTCCGTCAATTCCAACAAATGATAGAAATGTCTAAATTATCCCTCTATATAAACTGTAACTGTAATTGTAATTGTAATTGTAATTGCAATTGTAGATCTAGGGGTTTGTTGGTATTCGGTAGGGGCACAGGGAGCAGGGCTAAGCTCGTGTACTCGTGGTGGTAGATCAAGATGGTGGTGACGGCACAAGTGGATCGGGTTAATGGCGGGGCTAGTGGGTGGCGACGCAGATTCATGGTAGGTGGACAGGGATAGTGATAAGCGCTTAGCAAGGCTTTGATCAAAACCCTAATTGTAGATTTAGTATTTTTTGTTTTACCGAATGGTCTTGGTTTTGGATAGGCTAGGGTTATGATTTGTGAATCAGGTTGGTGGCAGGGGCGCAATTGGCTAGGGTTCATGGCGGGGCTTGCGGCGGAGCAATTGGCTAGGTTTGATGGCGGGCTTGGCGGCGCAAGTCACTGGAGTTGATGGCGGGGCTAGCATCGATGCAAGAGGTTGAGGGTGATGATGGGGATGACGACGCGGAGTTTGCGGTGGGTGGAAAGGAACGGTGGTGGTGACGCACTTGGCTCTAGTTGATGAAGGTGCTAGCAGTGGCGGCACAGAGGGGTTGTGGTGGGTCTTCAGGGCAGGCGGCGTCGTAGGTGCACAGGGCTGGGTGGTGGCTGAAATGGGCAGTGGTGGTGGTGGATGGGGCTGGGTGAATGTGGTGGCTAGGATTTGATTAGATTAGAGAAGAAATTAAGACTTGGGTGGGAGAGAAAAAAAAGGAGGGTAATTTAGTCTCTTTAATACATTAAAATTTATCAAACACATTTTTTAAGAAAGTGAATATCACGCTCCTTTAACTTGGATGATTTCTCTAACAATTACTACAAAATTAATACCACAGAAGACCATTTGCAACTTTTATAACTCTAGAGGTCTTTTTGCAACTACCCCAAACCACAAGGGTATGTTATGTAATTATTCCTTTTATTTAAGTGGACTTCCAAGATTAGATCTCAGGCACTGGATTGTCTTTGGAGATAGCCATTGGACTTGAAGTTATTGGAGAAGCTCTTTCAGTGGTGTTAGCCGTCAGTTGATGACGATGAATGTGGATCTTTAATAGAGGTCGTGAGTTGCAAGATGTTTGTTACATGGTGAGGAGGCTATTTGTAGTGGAGGTAGGCTTTGCTTAGTGGAGGTCGGGATGATTATGGTGACCGGTTGCTGCCATTGAGAAAGAAGAAAATAGATTAATAGATAGATAAATCGCACATTGGAGAATGTAATCTTGAGACCTGTAAAATAACCATGCTTATTTTTTATTTTAAAAAAAAATTCTTTTTGGCAAGGTCCCTAGCAAAAAATCATGTGGTTGCATACTCAAATATTTGTCCAGAAAACTTAATGAATTATTAACTTCCTTGGTACAATTCATGCAATTTAAAAATGTTAGGAGTTATTTTCGCGATTTGATACCTTAGGGCTCCATTTGCAAAACCGGGACAAACCAAAGAAGGTTGGATGCAATTTAGCCAGTATACAATTATATAAATCAGTGCAAGAGTGTCATTAGCCAATTTGGGATGTTAAGAAGACTACATCTTCTTTTGGTTTTGATGGTATGGTACCAGCTATGTTTGGGCAGACTTATGCTGCGTCAACGGAGAGAAAGAGGCTGTTTGTGATTGATTGGGGTGGTCAAACCTGTTTTTGTTGGTGCTGGACAAAAAAAATTGCTTAAAACACCACACCAAAAAGAGAAAAGGTGTTTGAAGCCAAAAACACCATTTTTACTTTTTATGGTTTTAAAACTTTTGGGAAAACATATTTGACCAAAAAAGTACTAAATTACCTCCATATTATTTACAAAAGGACATTGAATACCCTTTTAAGACTATTCACCTTAAAGCTCACTAATTTATAATGCATGCAAGAAAGAAGGAAGGGGAACACAAAGCTATTCATACACATTTTTGTTTTGACTATTTACATTACTTTCAACCATAATTGTTGCTAAGTTTAATTTTTTTCCTCTAATCAATCTTGTAGACACTTAAAGGAGACATGATCTTACAACACCATAAGAGAATAAACCACAATATATTATTTGCTTATAAAATATAGCAAATTTTGAATGTATTGAATAGTAACAGAATTTATCTTTTTAATACGGATGTTTGTCATTTTCCTGACACTAGAATTGTGTTAAACAATTTTCATCCAAACATTTTTCCGTCTTTCAATACGAGTTTTGCAACTTTTCCCAAACGGTTACTGATTTTAAGTACAATTAATTAAAATTATTTTTGAAAATTGTTTATGCTTTGCTCTAAAAACTATTTTTTAAATATATTCCAAAAGGGCTCTTTACCAGTTTCATGTGTTTGCTATATACCTACCAATCTAACTGAATCTAAATTAAGAGTTTGTTTGAAATCACTTCCAATTTTGGCCTTCTGTTTTCAAAAAGACAAAAGCAAATACCATTTAATTTTTTTATTTTTTACAAAAATAAATGCGTATTTGATTTTCCAGTTTTTATTTTATGTATTTGATTATCCACTTTTTATTTTGAGTTTTTCTTTTGTGGTGATTGCGGTGGCGGTGGTGGGGCGTGGTAGTGGCCGACGGCCGCTGCCGGCTAGTTGCGGTGGCCGGCGACAGTCACTGGCAGTGGCTGACGGTTGTTGGCGGGCTGCGATGGCCGGTGGCGATCGCCGGCAGTGACTGTGGCGGTGGGAGGGGGTGGTGGTGGTGTCAAAACAAAAACTCTTAAATGAAAGTTTTCAAAAACAGCCTATTTTCAAAACTAAAAAACGAAAAAAAAAATTATGTACCAAACGCATTTTTTCTCAATTTTAAAACAGAAAATCAAATGACTTTCAAACGCTACCTAAATTAAGTTTTACCATTTCATAATTAACCTACACAGGCTCTAACCTGAGTGGAAGGTAATATCTCCAAATCCACATTGATCAAACATAATAAATTAACGTTGATTACATCTGGAACTTTTAGTAAATGAACCCAAAGAAACAATGCAAGACTGCTTTGGTCGACTGACTCACAACTATTTACAACCTTAAATGCAGTCATTGAAAGTTCTTAAGAAAACTTTATTTGTTCACATATCATAAAATACAAAAAGTCTTAGTAGCATATGAAAAAGTTTCCAACGAGGCCATACCATTATTCTAAACTAATTGGGGGTGTTTTCCTCTGATGACTCAATATCGATCGAAGCGACTTTTTCAGACCTCCTTGTTCAGCAACGAAAACAAGTCGCTAAAACTTTTTGTGGCATTTTTTTGACATAATTAGCAACAACTGCAAAGTTAGTAACAACACTCTGGATGCCAGCTCCATCAACTCTTTGGTTTTAAAATGATATAGGTCGAGTAGGTGATGTTGATCCAATATTATATACCTAAGAACCTGTGATTCGGTTTAGCTTTAGCGACCAATATGTTTTTACGGCGGTTAAAACATCAGGCAACAAATTGTTCGCTTGGAGAGTATCTTAGTTCTTGCATAATGTTTGACTTTCTTTCTAAACACTTGTGCCAAAAAAAGAAGAGAGATAAAGTATCCAAGGGAGGATATACATTGCACTATCACATCCAACTGCATTATTGCATAAAAGGAAAACAACAATAATGGAGAAATAACAGGTACAGTATTCCATAAGTACCAAATTTATGAAGTCTAAAATAGATGCTAAAATAAAAATTTTTGCACTTTGTAAGGTTGAAAAAAAAATGTATATGGAGTAGTTGAGAAAGTATTATACTTGTTAATTTATCGTTCTACTTCTACGACGATCACCTTTAATAGAAGTAAAACTATGTGGTAAGATAATTCTCGTTGTTGTATAAAAAATATAAGTGACCTATTGTAATTGCCTGTGCCTAAATTTTCTTTCTCCACATGTCGTTGTTACCCAATATTTTTCAACCATGTAGACAGTGATTTTGGACCTTAAGATTGGACCAAGAAGTTTTTGTTTCTTAGAAAGAGGCTTCGTACCCTTGTCACTCTCTTCCTGCTTTGAAGCGAGACAAAACATTATCAAAGTTCTTTCAGTTCTAATCAAAGAAAAAAAAAAGACTTTAAAGTTCTCCCTCTCTTCCACACACAAACACACACTCTACATCTTGCTCTAGGCCAATCCACCATGAAACCCAATGATCAGTATTACCAACAGCTGAAACTGGCTAACCTTTCATCCAAGCCCTCAAATTCCAATTTATACTATTTCATTTGTAGCAACAGATAAATATCGTCAAACTTCTTCTATTGAAAGAAAAGTCCTTTCTAATGCCAACGAGTGGGAGGAAGGGCAAGGGCAAGGGCAAGGGCCTTGAAGGATAACTCCAAAGTCCCTTGTTTGAATCCGTATACCAACCTGGCCAGATAATAATTGCAGTTCAAATCAAATAGAAAAAAAAAAATAGCCCTTTCTTACTCTAGTCCTTGTTCCTCATTAATCAAAAAGTCCAAATCTTTCAAATTCTTAGAAGACTTTGAAATTCAGACACCTGCGCGCACATACATTATCTCTCTCTAGCTTCCCTAGTACTATCAATGCAACCCAAAAATCTCTATAAAATATCAGCTCAAACTCACAAACCCTTCATCCAGTGCTTCAATCCACCTTCATAATCTGTTGGAAAATTTTAAAACTCCCTCCAAAATATTGTCTTTTATTTAAGGGTTTATGGTTGTGACCCTTTATTTAAAATAAAAGGTTGTGATCTTTGTTTTAAAGGTTGTCTTTGCACCCTTTCCCTTGGTATAAATTAGTGATGTCTGGTAGATATAAAAGGTTAGACCGACAAATATTGATGAATGTTAGCAGAGAGAGAGACTCTAGAGATATATTAGTACACAGATATATTTTATACATTGAATATTTAAGCAGTTTGATCGGACGGGTTTGCAAGTCCTCCTGTAGTGGTGCTATGAGGTGAGACGATGCTATGAGTCTATGGATTAAATCTTGGATCATTGTTCCTCGTCAGAACTCGCACGAAAAGATGTAACAACAATTTAAAGTCAATGAATGAATAACTCTAGTCTCAGACTGGTCAGCGATTCTTTCCTTTTAATTGCTACTTTTGATATACGCTAGCTTACATATATGTATTGACTTCATTTCTAAATCTAGTGCGCATGATTTTGCATGATGTGCATAGTGATTTTCTAAACAAAATTTGGTCATAGAAATAATAATATTTTCCAACATAATTGTCCTCCTAGCTCAATTTCCACCTTCACTTTTTATCACACCCAGTATCCCCACCACCCCCGATCCTGCCCCTCCAACCTCGCAGCAGCTCCCATGTTAGCTCTCCTAAATAGCGCTCTTCCTCCATTTTGAGCCCATCATCTTCACCAATACCGAGTGAGGCAGCCAATCCATCAGTATTCTCACCTGCCTTAGTGAATACCACCCAGTGGGTCATTATGGCGCAAGAAGCCAGATTTTCTCGGGTGATCTTAACTGCCAAACACCGGGGTGGGTTTTTCTTGTGGCCATATGTGTATACTAATTACTCTGTCAAGTCTAATCCTTGGAAGAACGCGACTGGTTATATGTAGGTGAGTTGGCTGAGGCTGCTCGCAATGTTGGTGTTCAGTTAGGGCGTTATCTCTCCCCGTGGGACCAACACGAAGCGGTGTATGGAAAGACATTAAGTATAATGATCAAGCGTTACATGGGGAAAATGATTGAGTTTCTTAGTAGATAAATGGTTCATTTGATCTTTAGTTCTTGTGCTATTTTTTGGGAAATAAGTGTGTTTGTTTTAGTGTATTTCATGTAGCTTTTACGTGGGTTTCTAGTTATGTACTACTTTAGCACAACTTATAAAACTGGTTATAATAGTATTCATTGGCATTAGCAATTGGACTTAAGCGCAATGTATGGTCATTTGAATATGAAATTCAATCCTAAAAATACAGCATTCTGCTTTTTTATACTACCCAAGGCTTCGATACATTTTGAAATCGAGAGATGTCTACTAGAGCACGTGCTATTCGAACTCATGGTGGTATATCACAATGAGTATATTGAAAAAATGGGGTTGAGCTTAATCTTTGATTATGTGAAGTGCCAGAAGTTACGGTAGAACATTGGCTATAAATTGAATTGCTCCTAGTTATGTTTATGAGTGTAACTTTGTGTACTAATGCAGCATAATCAATAAGGCAATCTTGGCCAATAGTTGTTATGTAGCACCAGTATAGAGAAATTGTTTATGGTGTCCTGAACTAATAATTTATACCATTTACACCCATGGACCAAAATTTCGGCAATGCTCTCTTTTTTTAATAGGGTACCGCAATTGTGTCCGAAAGTGCCATACAAACGCCAATATAGACCTTTAAGTTTTCTTGGGCAATCCATTGTACTTGGTTACTCGCGATTTTGAGTTATATATTTTAACTGAAAAAATGGAAGTAGTAAAGTATAGTGGTACAATATTTTGTAAATACCAAATTTATGAAGTTTAACATAAATGCTACAATCAAATATTTGACAACTTGTTTTCCCATAGAAAAATGTGAGTGACTTGTTGTAATTTTCACTACAAAAAAAGTGATTTGTTACGGCGCTCTACGCCGGCGGCCACGCGAAGGCGTTGCGGTATATTGACTACGACAACACAATTATGATAACCGTTGTTGTAGGTTCTATAGCAACGATTTAAGCCGGCGGTCACATGTCCAGCGCTGTCATAGGTCAAATTTACACCCCACAACATGAGCGCCAAAATTTAGCGCCTAAACACATTCTATGCCGGCGGTCAAAAGGTTTTAGCCGGCTCACTTAGTGTTGTTATAGAAAAATGCTGGTTTAATTTGATTTTTTTCTTCCTTTTTGATTTTTTTGTTTTCCTCCACTAAACGCACGATTCTCTGGTTCGACTTTCAGTCTCTCACACGACTCATACACGACGCAATCTGGTTTGACTCTCTCTCTCTCTCTCTCTCTCTCTCTCTCTCTTCCTTCTCCATTCTTCATTCTCTATTAATTTCTTCTTTCTCTCCTTTTGCCGTGTTGTAATAGAACAGATCTTCCTTTATCGCTCAGTAAAGGGGAAAGAAGATCCTCGCTTGCCTGGAGTATAAGATCTAGAAGGGTTCAAGCTTTTTCTCTGGTTGAAGACTCTCATCGGTCTCCAGAATGGGTGCTTTCCGATTTAGCTCACAGTGGAACACTACAGGCACCGTGAAGTCAGCCGGCAGAAGAGATAAGTCATGAATCAAATTAGCAAACGGTGTGCGTTCATGAGCCCATGCAATATGTGAAACATATAGTATTTTGCTGAATCTCTCTTCTCCTTTTCAGAACTGAAGTCCCGCCGCTTCTCTAAAAGGATTCTTCAATTTGCTCTCGGATTGATCACACTTTGGGGTTCCATCTAATTAGGTATCTATTTCTTTCACCCAAGCAAATTGATGTACAATTGATTGTTTCTATGATGTTTACAAAGTTTTGCATTCGATTGTCCAATTGACAACATTATATGGTGAGTTATTTCTCTGCATTGGAGTTACACTTCAATTTTACTCTCCTGCATTCAACAAAAGTACTATAGTTGAGCTGAGATGTTAGGTTGGAACCTGTTTCTAGAAATTAGTTGAAGAGTACAGATTTTTTTCCCCGTAAAATGGCGAATGCTTGTAAAAGGAGGAATCAGATTAGGAAGCTTAAGATTAGCGGCATGCTATTTTTAGATGAGTTTCATATTAAGAGGGGTATTTTCAATTTTTTTGAACAGCCTTTTAGTTGTGACTGCTCTTTCAGACCTCTTTTGATATTTTAGACATTTTTATGATCAGTCTAGAAGCCACAGAGTATCTTCAAAGGTCTTTTCCTGAGGAAGAAGCTGTGGGTTCTTTGAAAGGGATGAACAAGGATAAAGCCCCTGGTTTGGATGGGTTCACAATAGCTTTATTCTAGTGATATTGCTCTGTGGTTAAGATTGACGTGCTGGATATTTTCCTAGCTTTTTTAGGTGTTGGTTCATTTGATGACTTAGAGAGAAGTGTTAACAGTTCTTCTATATATAGTGTTGGTTTCAAAGAGAGGGGAGGTAGAAGATATCATAATCTCCGGCCGATTAGTCTTTTGAGCAGTATCTACAAGATCGATTAGTTTCAAATGTTTTCTTTTAACCTTAAATGCGAGCCCTATCCGTTGACTGGAAATGGTAAGACGCAGCCCTCAAATGCGACATACGCGGTGGTGGTGGCAATGGCTGCTGCAATTCTTCGTTTTGCGGTTGCACCCTATCCGTTGTACCTTCTAATTCTGCTCATCTCGTGGTCGGTGGCATTACCGACGTCTCTGTTGTGCTATTTCTCGACGAAACAATTTTGCTGGAATCTTCTGTTGTTTTGTTTTCCAAAGGCGATGGAGGGTTTAATGTTTTCTCGAAAGAGAGCCACTGAGGGATGAGATTATAGCAACTGTAGCAGCCATATATGCAAACAATCGAGAATATGAAAGCACTGGACGAGTTAACTGATTCCCACCTATGGGAAATCTCCTTCCCATGCCTGAGAATGTTATCCTTAGGAAACCAAGAAACTTCTCTGGGGTGGTTTGCTGAACACTAACACAGATTTCTACACGAAAACTGAAAAAGAAGAATACAGATTGCTTGAATGAAGGCAATGGAGATAGGCAGTGAAATTGTGTTTGGTTTTATTTGTTTTCAATTCTCAACTGGAAAGCCAAAAACAGTGGCTCAGAAGTATACTTGTGTCATTTTTTATAGGGAATAGCCCAGCTGTTTGTTGGCCATTAAACTTAATTTTTTGGCCTTGAGGTTGGTTACTTCCTTGAAATCTGCATTCGTATATGGAGACACTGAGAGTACATTGTGGTTGGCTGTAAGTCACAGGAATGTCAAACATGTCTTATAGTTGTAAAATTAGTTATTTATGGGATACTTGGTATTTTTTAACCTATAAATTCGGATAATTGCTATGAAGGATGGACCAAAAGAGCAATCATGCTTCTATAACATAGCAGGGGACCTAGACCTTACTCCTAACATTGCATGAGTGAGGTGGGATAAAACCATACCCCTAGGAAATAAAAAAGTTAGTCGTAAATTAAAAGTTATGTTTACAATGAGTAAACCATGGATGTGCTAAAGATTTCAGTACCGGTGAAATTTTACTTGTTATTGGATGTATCATCATTCATCACTTACTCCCTGGGTTCTGAAATTTCAATCTCGTAAAATTGTTCTTGTTACTTTGCCATAAATTTTAGCAATCACGTATCAATAGATGCTGATGGAAAGTGAAAGCTATGCAAGTCTAACAACATACACTAAAAGCTTTTGCCTAACAACTCAAAAATAACAAGCAAAAAATGAGATTCAAAGATGGCTATTTGTGTTTAATATGTGAACATATTCCTTGTTGAACATATCTAAAGTGCAAAGAGACTAGGAGATATAATATTCCTTTCTTATTCTTTATGTTTAACATGTGTTACCTTTATATCAGGTTAATGCCGAAGTGAATGCAAATGGATTATTCTCGATTTTGGTGGTTAATGTTGATCATGTGCATGGGCGGCTACCGGATCGATTTGAAAATATGCATGAGGATTTATTAGGTCCTGTACAAATTAACTCGTAAAAATCCTCTAACTTCGCTTGTTATTTCTAGACAAACGTGTGTTGTTGTTCTAGAATTGAATAGATTGTGGTTCTTTTGTTACTAGCCAAGTCCTAATTTAGATTTAACTTGCATTTGGTTTTTACTAGCTATGATATGAGAAAAGCAATGTAAGAAAACATATTTATATACAGGAGGTTGGCAATGTCGGCATTGTCTATTATTTTGCTCTCCTTTTCTTTTGGGTGATAACTTATAGAAGCTGTCAGAGTATTGCCGGCATAATTGAATTATTTTAAAAAAAAATCTAAATAAGCCTATGCCGGCGGTCATATGTGCCGGCATAAGTCCATACATTAAAAAAAACAAATGCAAAATGAAACCTATAACGGCGCAGGAACCGTTGATATAGATTCAATTATTCAGCATTTTAATAAAATAAAAATAATACCTACCGCGGCGGTTCTTGGCGTTGGCTTTTCTATTTTAACCAAAAATATAATAATTTAGAAATTTACCTATGCCAGCGCCTTTTACCGCCGGCATAGGTTTAGACCGCTGCTATTGGGAACATTAGAAGACGGATAGCGGAAGCCTTTTAGGGGCGGTCGACCGCTGTTATAGATCCCCTCAAATGCCGGCATATATCTACCGAAACGCGAGTAAAGGCGGCGGTCCTGTAGCGCCGTGTAAGCCTACAACAACGCTTTTTACACTTTTCGCGGCGCTATAATAGGCGCCGGCGTAGACCTTTTTCCTTGTAGTGTTTCTATGCCTATTTTCCTTTCTCTACATGTTTTAATGACCCAATATATCTTAACCGTGGAGACAGTGATTTGGGACCTTAAGACTGGACCAAGAAGTTTCTGTTGCTTAGATCACTCTCTCCTAGATATGAAGCAATACAAAACATTATCAAAATTATTTCACTTACACTCAAAGAGAAAAAAAAAAGAAGAGATTCTGAAGTAATACCAAGCATATGTATAATACAGCAGCTCAATCTCACCAACCCTTCACTCATTCCTTCAAATTCCATCTACACTTCATTTGTAGCAACACAAAATATCATCAAATATCTTTTATTCAAAGAAAAGCCTTTTCTCACTCCAGCCCTTTTTCCTCATTAGTCAAAAACTCCAAATCTTTAAAGTGCTTAAAAAACTATGAAGTTTACACTTCACATGCGCGCAGATACACAGTTTTTCTGTGTCTCTGGTATTCATAATAAAGTCCATGCAGCCCACAAATTTCAAAAATAGCAGCTTAAACTCACAATCCTTCACAGTACCTCAAATCAACCTCTATAATCATCCTCCTAACTCAATTCCCACTTCCACTTTCACTTTCATCACACCAAGTACCTCACAATTTACAATCCTGCCCCTCCTAACCTTGCGTTACTTCTAGAGATGTCAAAGGGCCGGGCTTGGGCCGGCCCAGCCCAAGCCCATCGGGCCTGCTGTGGGGCCGGGCCGGGGCCGGGCCAGTGGGGCTGCCAACCGGGCCGGGCCGGGCCTGCCGAAGGCAAACCTAGGCCCAGTCCAGGCCCTGGCCCTAGGCCAAATATCTAGGGCCGGGCTTGGGCCGGGCCCGGGCCCTTTTTTTTTTTTTTTCTTGTTATTCAATTTTAAATTTCATCTCTAGGCAATATTCACAATTTAACGAACCTAATCTTTATCCTTTTATTTCATTATAAGTAATATACATATATATGTATGTATGTATATACATATTTATTTGTTAGCCATTATATTTTTTATTATATGTTAAACATTTTCATACTCTTCTTGGTGAGCTTTATTAATAAAATCTTAACACATAACAATGCTGTTGGGGGGGGGGGGGGGGTAAAAGTGGAATTTTGGAAAAGGGGTGGAAGAAAGGGGGGGAAAAGCAAAAAATTCAAACAAGTGGTGGGGCCAAAACCGGGCCAGACCCGGGCCAGAACCGGGCCGACTTCGGGCCGGGCCAAACCGGGCCGGGCCGGGTCAGGCTTTTTGGCAGAAACTGAAGGCCTGGTCCAGGCCCAGGCCCCAAGCCCGCTTGTGCTGGGCCGCTACTGTTCATGGATAGGGCCGGGCCAGCCCGGGCCAGAACCGGGCCGGGCCGGGCCAGCCCACGGGCCGCCCAGCCCGTTTGACAACTCTAGTTACTTCTCATGGCATTTCTCCGTGATGGCCTTCTTCCTTCACTTTGGGCCCAACACATTCACAAAGACTGAGCACGGCTTCAGCCTTGCCAACCCATCGGTCTTTTCACCTACCTCACTAAATGCGGCCCAAGGGGTCACTGTGGCCAGATAAGCCAGGTTTTCTCGATTGATTTTAACTACCAGACAACATGATGGGTTCAATCATGTGGCCATCTGAGAACACTAATTACTCTGTCAAGTCTAGTTCTTGGAAGAATGGGACTGGTGATGTGGTTGGTGAGTTAGCTGAGGCTGCTCGCAGTGCTAATAGTTCACTTGGGGCTTTATCTCTCCTAGAGGTATCGGCACAAGGCAGTGTATGGAAAGACACTCGAGTATACGAGTATTTTATGGGCCAATTAATTAGTTGCTCACTAGGGAAATGTGGGTTCGTTTTTTGTAAAGTGGATATGTTTGTTTCGATGCAATTCTTGTAGCTTTTACATGGATTTCCATTTATATACTTTTTGTACACACAATTTTCCTGTTTAAAGCTGCGAGACAAGAAACGATGCACAAAATTTAACGGTTTCAAACTAAACGGTTACATCACTTTATAATTTATACAGAAAATAAATCCTCTAATTTGATCTTCGGCGGGTTCACGATCCAAGAGCTGAAACAGCTTGATCTTGGACCGCTAATTTGACTACTTGTTTAAAGGGGATCCCCTTGTGGAATCACCAAGGTTGAAGACGAATCTCCCTGTGATATTTATGATCAAAGAAAGGTTAACCTTTGTCTTTGAGAATGCTTGATTTAAAATTCGGCACATAACTAGGGCGTAATGTTTTTCAAATAAAGCGTAATTCTCAGGATGTTGTATGCTTATAACAGAGTTGCAGTAGAGCGTTGACTTTGTTTGGAGGGACCTTGTGTGTCCTTTTCCTCTACATAAGTCCTCTATTTTTAGACAAGGTAGTGGGCTTAATTTTAGAAAATTCATGATTTAGGCTTTAACTTTGTAATTAAAGAGATTCTTGTCTCCTTAATTCAATCTGAATCAGTTAAATGGATTCATTTTCACTTAATGGTCAAATTTGACTTTTCTGGTAGTAAGACCTTGGGCTGGACCAAATAGTTTTATTTGGACTAGTTCCTCCCATTAATCTTGGTTTGAGCCCATAATCTCATCTAACTCTAAGTCAGCATCTTGGTTCGTATTTTGACCGACGTTAAATAATTGAGTAGGTACCAAATTACTTACCATTAACTAGAAAAACAATTTTTCGCAAAACAAATAGGCAACCGTCCATGTTCAAGGTAGTCGATAAGGGGTAGTCTCCAATTGTTGGCTTCACTGACTCGGATCGAGATAGGAGCAGTCTCTTCAATTTGGCAGTCAAGCAGTTTGGGCGAGACCGATTGTTGAATCAATTTATCAACTTTGTCCTCACTCGGAGTGCCAAAGTTGTTGTTTGGTTGGCCATGGCGTCTGCCATGCGATTTTCTTCTCTTGGGACATGTTCAAGTGTAATACTGTCAAATTTATTAATCAAATTAGTTGCATAGCCGAAGTATGGAATGAGATCTTCCTTCTTGACCTCGTACCCAAGAAGTTGATTGATGACCAAATTGGAGTCACCACTAATTGTGACGCTTGGAATTCCTAGCTAAAATGTCATTTGGAGGCCAATGATAAGAGCCTGATACTCGTCGACATTATTTCAGCATTTTTTGCCAAGCATGAATGTGTATGGCACGACCTGTCACAATGTCGCAATGTGTATGGTTTCAACAAAGAACACTTCTTCATCGGGAAGGTCTTCAAAAATCTCCCAGTCCACCGGGATAGGGTAGTCTATAAGGAAATCTTGAAGGGCATATCCTTTGATTAATGTCCTTAAAATGTGTACGATTTCAAACTCGTTTAAGAGTACTGAGTATCTTGCTAAATGCCCTGATAGAAGTGTCTCGGCCATGCCCTACGTGCGAGGATCTGCTTTTGTGATTAAAGGCACTCTACAAGCTAAGAAATAGTGCCTTAGTTTTTATGATGCAAAAACTAGCACTCGGCACATTTTCTCGATCAGGGAATACTTGAGCTCGGTTTCCATTAGCCTACGACTCAGTTAAATCGTGGTCATCTTGTGCCAGCATCTCACCTGGGGATTGTTCTTGGGGCAGTGATGCAAAGGATCAAAGGTTTCCCAGGTGTTGGGCCTCCCAAAATGGAGGGCTAATTGATGCTTTCAAACGTGTTCTGCCAGGCTTGATCAAATTCAAAAGATGCCATCCTTTTTTTATGAGACGATTAAAAGGTTGACAACGACCTACTAGATATGAAATGAATTGTTTAAGAAAGTGACCCTTGAAGACTTTAGAGTTCCGGCAAGTTTTTATGCAAAGGCATCTTTTGTATAACCTTAATTTTAGATTGATTATCCTCGATGACTTAATGAGGGACGATGAAACCAAGAAATTTTCCAAATGTAACACAAAATTGCACTTGAGGGGATTCATTTTGAGTTGATGTTTCCTCAACTGATAGAACACAACACGTAAGTCTTGCAGGTGATCTTTTTTCTTTTTTGTTTTGACCACCAAATCATTCACATAGCATTCTACAATCTTGTGTAACATGTCATCAAATATTTTCTTCATGCACACTGATATGTTATCCCCACATTCTTCAGCCCAACAGACATTTTTCTAGTAATAGTTGATTCCTTTTGGGGTGCAGAATGTTGCCTTTTCCTCATCTTCGTGTGCCATGCATATTTTGTTGTACCTCACGTAGCCATCCATGAAGGATAAAACTTTGTTCCCTGTTGTCTCATCCACCATGAGCTCAATTATAGGGAGAGGAAGTCTTCCTTTAGCCATGCTTGATTTAAATAACAGAAGTCTACACATGTGTGCAGTTGTCCATCCTCTTTCGGGCCGTTACTATGCTCGAGATCCGTGTTTGGTGCTTCACTTCCCTGATAAAACCAGTTCCAATCAACTTGTTGATCTCAACTTCTATCTCCAAGACAACTTTCAAATGGAACGTACTTTAAGCTTTCTTAACAGGGTGTACTCCACTTTTAATAGCAAGGTGATGGAACGTGACTTTAAGATCAAGCCTCGGCATTTCCTTGTATGTCCAAGCAAAAACATCTTTGAATTCTTACAGCAATTCAACGTATCTTCCCTTCTCCTCAAGGCCAAGGTGAGCACTGACAAAGATTGACTTGGGATCTTTGGAAGTTCAGCAATTGAGTTCTTTTAAGTCATCGACTGTAGGTTGCGCCTATTTTTAAGCTGGGGAGGTGCTTCCATCAAGTCGTCTTTCGTGGTATCCATAGTTGAGTATTCCTCCACCATGATGTGATACACAGTTTCACCTACCTCGTTATCATTGGCACTCTCTTCCTCGACTTGGTTCGTACTTTGTCCTGTAATACCAATGGTCTTCTTTTTGCTTTATGAGTTTAATCATTATTGACCTATATCTTGATCTTTCACTTTATCCAAGATGGAATGAAGCTTTCGGTTTATCTATATTCCTTGGGTCGAGCCTCCATCTTTGTTACTGCTCCGAAGTAGTTGCCATTGACTCTTTTAGCCAAGCCACCCAATCTTGAGAGCGTGAGGGCTCAAGAAACTCTTGTTGAACCTGACTTGTTCTGCTAAGAGTTACAACTCTTAATCTTTTGAAGGCAGAAGTGCAAGAGGAGAATTATCTACTTGAGCTGGTCTCACCTTTCTTCAAACTGGCTACTATCGAGGTTCGAATGTGATCAAACACCGAAGTCCGCGATACAGTAGGTTGTTCATCATCTTTCCCATTAACTTCTTCGACAGTGATTTAGTTTGTGCTAACTTTATTTTGTTTCCTCTTTAGAAGGACCCTGATGGATCGGGTTTGTAACCAACACCCATCCTTGGCAGATTGACTCGGTGCCCTTGTTATCTTAACCTCTTTTAGGTTTTGTTAAGTCTTTGGACTCTTTCACCTGTTAATCAAAACCTTCATGATTCTTCATGGAGGGTGTATACGGATGCTTGGCCATGTCTCCTGAAGGCTCGAAAAATCCCTTTAGCAGTAGCCAAATAGTCCCAACGGTCATAAGTGTTAGGTTTAACTCTCCTTTCAAGACTTAGAGGTCCATCTTCTTTGGAACTTTTGCAATGTTGTACTCTTTCAGCTCAGTCAATTCAACAAATGGAGATTGCGCCTCTTCTTTGCGAGACACGTGGACGTACCTTAAGACAGGTGATTCTTTTCGCTCCTCTTCCTATGGTAGTTTTTTCTCCTGATACCAAGCTTTTCAAGACTTTTTCAAGTTGCAAGGGCATCATGACTTGTTTACCCTTTTGAGGCTCATTTTTCTTCATGGAGGAGATTTCCTTCGAAAGACTTTATTGGGACATCTCAAAATCCATGTAGAACTTTACATCTGTCAATCTTCTTTTCTCTATCACTGTAGAATTTGAGACATTGATGTAGAGTAGATGGGACACTTTGTTCTCGTGAGCCCGAGGCCAACTTAGTAGTGTGTTGTAAGAAGACTTGGCATCGATAACTTAGAGCAGAGTATACGATTTTTAATTCCCCAATAATAAGCCCGAGGCAAATTATGTCGATCGCCCTGTACCCCATTGGTTAAAGTCTTGTATTAACAGACGAATTTTAAAAAGCTCTCAACTATTGTAATTCCTATTTGTTTCATGATGAACTTGGGCATGATGTTCACTGTCAACCCTCGATCAATAAGAATCCGGTTTACTTTTTTTTCCTGGATATATCCTTAAAAGAAGAGAGGTCGATTGTGCGACTTAGAACCCAACTGTAGGTCCTCGTCTGTTAAGGTGATGGCTGCACAACTGGATGTACACGTGGTGAATATACTCCTAAGGCATTGATTTCACTAATAGAGAGCTGTACTTCCCCAGATTGTCCATAACCTTTTTTAACATTTTGTGGGCTTGCTGAGGCAGACCAAGCATCTCTTGAAGTGTAAACCGCTAAGGTAAGCCTTGCAAAGATGTCGACATGTTGTCATTGTCCTTACCAATCGCCTCCTTAGCTGGGTCAGGTACATCTTCATGCACAGTGACCATGCAGATAGTTTCGGCCATGTCATCCTTTAAGTAACTGCTTGGAAATAAGTCTCCAAGAGTAATCAGTTTGGGAAGGTCTAGTCGAAAGCCTCATCGACTGCCCTAAGACTCTTCTTAGCGGCGTGCCTTCTCCCTTATGGCAGTGTTGCTTGCCGTTTTCTCGCTTCTTGTCTCGACGAAATGGTTGCAATAGAGTTATTTGTTGCTTTTTGCTTTATTTGGTGTGACTAGAATCTATAAATTATTGTTGTTTCTATGAACCGGTAACTTTTAGTTGACACCTCCAGCACTTCATGAGGGTATTGAACTTTTGCAGAATCCATGTCCCGAACTAAATGTTCATCACGCATGCCCACATTATCAATGTATTGTTTGACGAATTTGGGTCCTTTGAGGGAGTCCCATCATCGGAGGTGACTGAGGCATGGTTTGTCTTTTCTGTCTCGTCAGTGTCTAATTTTTCCTTCTTGGCCAAGATCATGATCAGTCCTTCAGTGTGAAACATTTTTTAGTCTTGTGGCCAAGGATGCAGTGATACTTATAGTACCTCTTGTTGACTCATCCTAATTCCTCTGGGTGTTTTGGACTTTGAGAGTTCAATAACTCCCTTCTTGAGTAATAAGTCGAGTATCCTGGGCACGTCAGAATCTGGGAATGGGTAGACTTTTCCCTCCAACTCCTTCAATGAAGGTCGTTGCATGTCTCTTTCTTGTAGCTGGTCCGGGGCTTTTTACTTTTTCATGTTAGGCACTTAATTTTAGACAATCCTTTTTGGGTTGGTTATTGAACTTTTGTAATACAACTTAATTATAATTCAAATTTCTTCTCAATTTCACTTGCTACACATATATATATGTCATCAAAACATAATACATGACAATATACAACTCCAATATAAACACTTGATATTAATTATCTCTAAAAACTTTCTTCACTTTTATCTCATAAAAATAAAAGTGAAGAAAGTTTTATTAAGAATTTTGTTTAGCAGCAACTTGATGTCGCGAAAGAAATAAATAGTGAAAAATATTAGTGATAATTAGCATGAAAAATTTGGGTTTGAAACTAAGACCATGTTTTGGGTAATAAACTTTTCACATTTTGAGTATTTGATTAATAATTGACAACTAATTTGTTATTATCGTTTAATTATAATAGTGTATTAATTAATTTTAATTATTTTTTAACCAAAGTTTAAAATATTTTTATTTCAAATTACTATATATCGTGCAAAGCACGTGATCCTTACTAGTATCCTAAAACAGTTATTTACGAGGAAAGTCCATTTGGCCGTGACTGGGGTACCTGCTGAGCGTGATGTCTCTATCAGGCCTGGTTGGTTTGGCATGCATTGCAAGTTACTAGAATCTGGAATCAATCTTCTTCGGTTATGGTACAAATCAGTTGGCAGAAACTCACTCATTACTGGTGTACCCCCAAACTCTTCAGGCTTCATATCAGATGAAGATGTACCAAGTCCTTAGAGAATTCTCTGACCTTCGGAGCTTCATATTCTCCCATAGTTTGGCTGAAAATGCAGTTGTTTATGCCAGCAGCACCCACGGAGAAAGTGACGATTCTCGATTTGCCTCCCATCGTGTCCTCAAAGAAGATAGTTACACCTATTGAGCTTCTGATATGGATCATTCAAGTTGAGAGCCATATTTAGAATTTCCAGAAGTGTTAGCTTTCAACCTTTCGGAAGTTCAAGAGCCAGTTCATATGGGACAGCGGATGATTGAGTTCCAACTCGACATTCTTAATGAAAAGGGAGAATGGCAGGAAGTAACAAATGGCACAACAATGGGATATCGAATACTCTTACTATTTCCTGAAGTGAAGCCACTTCTCCTAAGGTTTATTATTAACGAGTCTCGAGCAGACCCGTTGATATCTCACCCGGGAATTCATCTAGATTGTTCTCCATTTTGAGCAAAGAACGATTACAACCTCCAGATTATACTCGAATGCCAGTAAAGTTCTTCAGTAACTGACATACAGCCATGGTTAAGTTGTTCAAGTTTAGTTCTTTTGTGTAAGTATCTGTGCAGCTTTATTCCATTGCAGTTGTTTCAACTCCTGTTGTGTGCATGTATAGCTTTACTTTATATTAATTTTGTTCGGGTTATAATTTTGTAAGCCGTGTGATTTTCCAGTCTTGCTGTTATTACTTGGACTCTCATTAACAAGACTGCCATTCCAACTTTATGTCCCGCTTATGAATATACAGGGCAAGAGACTCTTCAGATGATTAACTGATCTAACTGGCTCTGTAGATCGTTGTTGGTTCTCAAGATACAGGTTAGAGAGAGAGAGAGAGAGATATTTTATGGGCAATGATACATTTTATCTGCAGATTCTCCCACTCTCTTTTAACAAAAAATAAAGAATGATAATAAAGAGGAACGATTTCCTCATTGAATTGGGTCGGGTAGAATTCTTCATTTTTAGTATAGCCCTCCCAGTGAGATGAAAATCATTTGATTTGCATAACTGGATTTAAGTTCATCAATTTACCTTGACCTCACAAGGACTTGTAGTGATGAAAATATTGTGAACTAGTAGGCAAGCGCATACGCTTGCTCACATGTAATTGCCATGATCCTGTATGAACGATATCTCTCATCTGCTTTTCCCTCGAGATCTTAAGGAAGTGAATGCAACCATATATTTTACTTCACGGCGTCCAGAACGAATCAATGTTGCATGGAAAGGTTTCCCAGGAAATCATCAACCAAGCTGCCAGCAAAATGCAAGAGGTAAGTGCATGAAAGAAAATTGAAACATTTAAGACAAAAACGAGAGAGAGAGAGAGAGAGAGAGAGAGAGAGAGAGAGAACTAGTTGCCTACAAACAAAAGTTCTAGTACTTTCAGCAATTTCCATCTCTCATATACCGCCATGCATATATAAAGAGAAGTTGTGAAAGATACAGCTACTATGTCGCAGCAGATGAAAGGACGTCATTTTAAGCACTTCCTCTACCAAGTATCGACTTTGCTGAATCTGGGCACTTGCAAGAAAGTGAAGACATAATAGGTTGAAAGTAACAGGGATAACAGCAGAAAACATATCAACAGAATGCCTAGGGCCCAAAATATATTGGTTTCAACACAAAAACTTGGATTTTAGTCATCCAAGTTGTAAACCTCGTAAAATTCAGGTTAATTACTACGTAGACCGAGCATCAATAGGTCTCATATATAGTAATAGTTGGCGCCAACTAAGCAAAGATATAAGCTAATTAACCTAACCATTCAAAAACACGGTAGAGAGCAAACCACACCCCTGTATGCTTGACTACACCTCATTTGTCACTAAAAAGTACTGTGAATTGTCTCTGAATGCACTTTTTGGTGCCAAATGAGGGTCTGGACAAGCATAACAGAGTATGGAAGTAGACGCTCCCGAATAGAAAATAGTAGCAAATGTGTGGGGCGAATGTAACTTTTGCAGATAAATTCTTAGCCTACTCACTGCCACCGCCATCCCCAGGGTTGAAAAAAATAAACCCCGCTCTGAACAAATTGAGGACATCGTGGCAGAAAATAGAGCCAAATAGTTCATACAGGTGCCATCAGTGGCTTGTATACTTTTGTGAACTATTTTGCCACCTGTTGCATAACTTCGTCCATCAGTTTGTAGGAGTGCAGGAGCCGACAAGTAATGACACATTATCAAGTTCAAAATTTGTTTGTGTTAATAAATTGGGTCAGTGGACCAATTATCCGCCTACTAACAGATAATGTGTATTTGTTAGTCTGGATAATTACAGTTAATTAGAGGATATTTATCTCCTAAGTGTTTGAGGTAAATACATCTTTATCTCCTAAGAGTCTGAGGTAAAGTCAGTCTCTAATTGTATCTCTATATAAAGGCTAAAGATATCCCAATAAATCAGAAGTCATAGCAATAATCCCTCTCTCTATAGCACTCTCTCTAGAGCAATCACCAAACTCTAGGATTTGGTTCGTGGACGAAGAACTCGACTCTAGTAGCCATTTTCGTACCTGCGAAAAAGATCAAGCGCGTTGGAGGCTCGTAACAACAAGGATCCTACGTCGAAATTTTCTGAGACTTCGTACGGTATGTTTTCGAACCCATTACGTGCAGGGGCGGAACTACGCTTGTACGAGGGGGTGCTGTAGCCCCCCCTCAGATTTTGAAAAAAAAAAATAATAATATATATAGTGTTTTTTTTTCATTTGTAACTTTCCCTTTCTCTCTCTTTCTCTCTCTCTCTCTCTCTCTCTACTCCTCTCTCGGCCGACTGCTCACTTTGTCACCTGACACCGGCTCACCGCGGCACGTCTCCAGCTCGGCAGCTCTCCGGTCATCGCCCATCGGCTCGGCAGCGGTCAAGTGAAGGTCATCGGGCCACCGGTCATCGGCTCGGCAGTGGGCAGCCTCGGCCATCTCCTTAACGCAGCACTTACGCCGCCAAGCCGGTCGGCGGTCGCCGTGGGCCGTGGCGTCAGCCGTCAAGTGAAGGTCTCACGCCGTGTCCCGTGATGCCGGCTGCCGGCATCTCTCGTCGACTCCTCCTCTCTCGGCTCTCTCAGCCACCGCGGCTCGCCGCACCGCCCGCATCGGCCGCACGCCGGCACCACCCATCGACCCACGGCCACCGGTCGTCGGCTGGGCTCATCAGTTGGTCACCGTCCCCACCCTAACTCCGGCCAGTCCCCACCCAACTCCGGCGACTTCGGCCAGATCAGATCTGGCAGATCTAGCTTAGATCTACCGTCTACGAGCTGGCGGACGAACGGAGGAAGTTCCGCCACTGCCGTTCGGCGGTCATGGCGCTTGAAATAGTGAAATTGCAGATCTGACTTTGAGTTTCAGTCACCGACGACATTGCGACAACGACGTCGTTCTGATTTCTAGGACTGAGGTCAGTGTGCATTTTGAACAATTTCTTTTGCTATTGAGAATTGATTATTTGATTAATAATTTTAGGTTGTTAGTTGTGTATTTGATAATTTAGATTATTAATTGATGCTTTATGGATGTTAATCGTGCATTGAGCACTTAATTTGAGATTGTTGATGGAGGATGGGACCCAATTGGATTGAGATGTCAGATATGTGATTTAGTTGAATGGTGGGTTGAAATTAAGTTAATTAGGTTAACGCGATAATAAAACATGACTGGAAAAGTGCACTTTGTTTTTGTGTGCTATTTTACTTATAAAAATATTTATCTCCTTCGATATATTTTTAGCCCCCCCAGGATGAAATCCTGGTTCCGCCACTGATTACGTGTTACGTGGTAGCACAATGAATGTTGTAATCGTTTCAACATTAGTATCAGAGCTGATTACTTGTTGATTCGCCTTTAACATGCTAGATTAATTTATGTGCATGTTGCGATTTTTTCCGGATACATGTCCGAGACCCATTACAAAAATTTGAAATTTATTGAGCATGTTTTCTGAAAAATAATTATATAGTTTTGTTCCCCTATGGTTGAGGATGAACTCCATAAAATTTCGTGATTTTTGGATGCATGATTTGTGAGAAATCACGATTTTATTTTTCAAGAAAACTGTGGTTTTTTCGAGTTTTGGGACTCAAAGGTCCCTTCCTGCCTCGTGGGCCAATATGAAACAGATATTGACCCACAGTGAAAACATCAAGAACTTTTCTGATATTTCACAGCATGTCATCCTTGAGGACGAGACTCGAGATACTGACAAGACCCTTGCTTATGTCGCCCAAGGGGGATCGCGCAATGCAAATGGCAAGCGCGGAAGACAAAGTAAGAAAGGTAAGAAAGGCGAGGCTAGCACTTCTGCGCCAAAGGAAGGAAAAATGAAGAAACGCAAGAGAGAAAAACGTGGTGGGAAAAAGGATCTGTCTAAAGTTAAATGCTTCAACTGTCAACAGAAAGGACACTTCGCTCGTGATTGCACTGAGCCGAAGAAGGTACTTTCTGAATCTTTCTCTCAGTTATATGTTTCATCACATGTGATGGTTGCTCATTCCCAACCTGTGTGGTTTGTGGATACAGGTGCAACAAAACATGTAGCACGTGATCGAGAGGGGTTCGTAGATTATCACCGGATTCCAGTGGTAGCAAACATATCTTCATGGGAAACAATAGCTCCGAAGAGGTGCTAGGGGTTGGTTCTTACCAGCTCAAGTTGCGCACTGGGCGCACATTGATTCTTGAGGATGTGCGATATGCACCCACTGTTCGGCTTAATCTACTTTCAGTTACTGATTTATTAGACAGTGGTTTTTCCTTTATTTTTAAGGGTAATAACATCTTTTTGGATGATGTTTTGTTCGGACATGGTTTTCGCATGGAAAAGAATCGGATGCGGTGAATGATAATATTGGATTTAATTGATTCTCAGTCTTCTTATTCTTATGTGGTGAATGATAATATTGTAAATGATTCTACCACCTAGCATGCAATACTGGGCCACATAGGCCAAGATAGAATGACTCGTTTGGCTAGAGAAGGCCTTTTAGGCCCACTCGCAAAAGTCAATCTACAAACTTGTGAGGCTTGTTTGGCCGGTAAAGCATGCAGGAAGCCTTTTGGAAAGGCTGTGAGAGCAACTCAACCACTTGAGCTAGTTCACTCTGACATATGTGGACCTATGAGTGTAAAGGCACGCCATGGCGTCTCTTATTTCCTTACACTGATAGACGATTATACGCGATATGGTTATGTGTATCTGATATCTCACCGCTATGAAGCTTTGGACTGTTTCAAACGCTTTGTAGCAGAGGTTGAGAATCAGAAAGAGAAGAATTTAAAAAACTCTTCGCACTGACCGGGGACGCGAATATTTGTCAGATCACTTCAAAAAGTTTTGTGAGGAAAAGGGGATACGCAGGCAACTTACTATTCCTAATACTCCACAACAAAATGGTGTTGCGGAAAGAAGGAATAGAACATTGTTAGACATGGTTAGGTCTATGATGGCGCAAGCAAACCTTCCGATATCTTTTTGGGGGGATGCCCTTTTGACTGCAGCCTATATACTTAATCGTGTGCCTTCACAGTCAGTCAAATCCACCCCTTATGAGCTTTGGAATGGCCAAAAGCCAAATTTGGATAACTTGCGCCCATGGGGCTCAGCAGGTTATGTTCACAGTACTTCTCATAAGTATGGGAAACTAGGGCCTAGAGCAAAGAAGAGTATCTTTCTAAGGTATTCTGAAAACTCTAAAGGCTATGTGATGTATGGTGAACATCCAAATGGTGGAAGGACTGAATAAAGTCTCGTGATGTCGATTTCATAGAGAGTGATTTTCCTAGCATTGGAGATGCGAGTAAGAATCTTGACCTCTATGAGTTAGAGGAGGTTGAACCCACTTTACCATCTTCAAGCGAAAGTGGGGAATTAGTTCCTCATCCGGTTGTCGCTGAAGATAGTGTAAGTGACCTTCAACCTAGTGGGAGTATCCTAGACAGTGGGAGCACACCACAAGGACCATTAGGTCAACAAGATTCTCAATTGCGTAGAGGTGCACGAGGAAGAGTTCCACGTCGTCGTTTTGAGATTGACGGAGAAATTCTTATGTGCACTCCAAATGATGAAGACGAGCCTACTTCTGCGGAAGAAGCCTTATCTTCATCTGCTAGAAATGAGTGGATGGCTGCAATAAAGGATGAGTTAAGCTCAATGGAAAAGAATTGGGTCTGGGAGTTGATTGACCTTCCGCCAGGGCACAAGACTATTGGAAACAAGTGGGTTTTTAAAGTCAAGCGCAAGGTAGATGGGTTAATCGACAAGTATAAGGCACGTCTTGTGGCGAAAGGCTATACCCAACTGCGAGGTGTGGACTATGAAGATACTTTCTCCCCAGTGGTGAGATTTGCTTCAATTCGCCTGATCCTAGCTATTGTCGCCCAGCAGGATTTAGAACTTTTTCATATGGATGTTAAGACTGCGTTTCTCAATGGAGAACTAGACGAAGAGATTTATATGGCTCAACCCGAGGGTTTTGAAGTCAAAGGACATGAGCGCAAAGTTTGCCGTCTCAAACGTTCTATATATGGTCTCAAACAATCGTCTAGGCAGTGGTACTTTAGGTTTCATCATGCCATTACCTCTATAGGTTTTGAAATGATTGAACAAGACCATTGCGTTTACGTAAAACGATCCAAGAAAAATATTCTAATCCTTTCTTTGTATGTGGATGACATTCTTTTAGCTGGGAATGACATGAGTTCCATTGTCGCCACTAAGCAGTGGCTGTCCTCAACTTTTGAGATGAAGGACATGGGAGAAGCTAATTATGTGCTCGGGGTTAAAATCATACGTGATCGTCCAAAGAGACTTCTCGGTTTGTCTCAAGAGACATATATCAAGAAGGTCATTGAACGATTCCGTATGCATAACTCAAAACCCATAGACACTCCAATGGACAAGGCGTGTACTTTAACAACAGACCAATGCCCAAAGAATGATGAGGAAAAGAATCGGATGTCCAAAGTGCCTTACGCGGCTGCAGTTGGGAGTCTGATGTACGCTATGTTGTGTACGCGTCCAGACATCTGCTTTGCCGTTGGAATGGTGAGTCGTTATCAGAGTAATCCTGGACCCGCTCATTGGAATGCGGTGAAGAGGATCCTTCGATACTTGCGTGGAACCGCTGATCTCGTCCTGTGTTATCATGGTGGAGACTTGAGACTGAGAGGATACAGCGATGCTGATTGGGGCGCTGATAGAGATGAGCGCATATCCACTTCAGGTGGAGCTATCTCTTGGTACAGCAAGAAAAAGTCTTGCATCGCCCTATCCACGATAGAGTCGGAGTATGTTGCTTGTTCAGCAGCAGTCCAGGAAACTGTTTGGTTGAGGTCATTCTTACAGGCTCTAGGGGTTACAGCTCATGCAGATGAGTCTGTCACTGTTCACTGTGTCAATACAGCTACCCTAGATTTTGTAACGGACCCCAAATATCAAACACATAGGCTTTCGTTATCACTTCATTAGAACTTTAGTTGCGCAAGGAGAGGTGACCATGAAGCATATACCTACTGGCAGAATGGTGGCTGATCCTTTGACCAAGCCCATTGCTAGAGATGTTTTCCTTTCTCACATTAGGAGTATGGGACTCCGTAGGTTTTGACATGTTTATGGCATCTTATGTACTTGACATTATTTATTACATTAAATTTTTCGTTCCTTGATTTGAGTTTATTATGGAATGAATGAATAATCTTTGTGATTACATATACATCCTTATTGAGAGTGTCACCAGGCTCGAATTGACCCACTCACACGGGTAATTCACCTTGGCGCTAAGATAGCGAGCAAGATGAGACATAATTGTCTTAAGCGCCAAGTGGGCGAATAAGATGATACAGCTTATAAAGCAAACATGTCGCCTTAGTTGGAGCTAAGATGAGACCTAATAAATGTAGGTCGATCATAGAGTATCTCCACAACTCTATGTAGCCTGTTTACAGCCGAATGTGAGATTTCAGGCAGGCACTATGAGAGTGACTGGGCTGAAAAACTCAGGTTAGGCGCTTGTACAGCGACTAGACTCAGATTCGTATGGCGTATTTTATACATTTATGTGACACGCCCTTGCGGGTTACGCCATAGCATGCAAATCATACTGCATGTGCTAAATGCAGACCGACAGTGGGAGTGACGAATGAATCCCTGCTTCGTCACTGTGTGAGCCACTTGGATCGAAATTTTTTGATCCTATGTAGTACCCTTTTCACCTTAGACTATGTCATGAAGAGGATACTCAATGTCGCTACTTTAGCATGTACCCTTGGATCATGGATGATGCGGTCTCGCGGGGCATGTCTAGGAAAGCGGTTGGGTCTAATTGGAATGACATGAGGGCTTTGGGAAGAAAGTTCAATATTACATCATGTTGTGTGATTCATAGCCCGGGCGACTTTGTCGATTTTCGTTTCGATATGAGTCATGAATACATAACATATGAGAGGTTTAACACTGCTCACTATGAGGGATTTGAGAGTGTTTAATCTGGTGTAGTTGAACTATCTGGGGTACATACGAGATTTATTGGAGTGATGTATTGTGTTAGTTTGGTGATAACTTAATACAATACTCCTCAACTGGACATCCTTTCTCGTAGGTCGCACGTTCCATTTCCTGTATGAGGAGATGAGTGGACGAGAGATAAAGAGGGACTGTACGATTTATTTGCCCTGTGTGTGGGCGAGTGGGAGCTGTTAATAAATTGGGTCAGTGGACCCATTATCCGCCCACTAACAGATAATGTGTATTTGTTAGTCTGGATAATTACAGTTAATTAGAAGATATTTATCTCCTAAGTGTTTGAGGTAAATACATCTTTATCTCCTAAGAGTTGAGGTAAAGTCAGTCTCTAATTGTATCTCTATATAAAGGCTAGAGATATCCCAATAAATCAGAAGTCATAGCAATAATCCCTCTCTCTATAGCACTCTCTCTAGAGCAATCACCAAGCTCTAGGATTTGGTTCGTGGACGAAGAACTCGACTCTAGTAGCCGTTTTCGTACCTGCGAAAAAGATCAAGCGCGTTGGAGGCTCGTAACAACAAGGATCCTACGTCGGAATTTTCGGAGACTTCGTACGGTATGTTTTCGAACCCATTACGTGTTACGTGGTAGCACAATGAATGTTGTAATCGTTTCAACAGTTTGCAAGCTCATACCAAGAATTCATTATAGTAAAGTTCACAAGATACAAACCTGAAATACTCAGGTCATCTTCACATCTCGAAGAAGCTGTGCTGCCATAGAGCCAAACCTTCTTGCTACTCATTCACTAAGCTTCTCACTTTGGAGACTGGTAATGCTATCTTCCTTGATTTTCTCACCACAATGACTCGACACTTCATCTATCCCACCTCTACTATCATCGTCTTCGTCCTTTCTATGCTCAAGTTTTTCAATCTTAGTCTCATCAATTTCTTGAGTGCATCCCTCTGGATTCTCATCAATTTCCCGACCGCATCCCTCCGGAGACTTTAAGCTCATAATGAAAAGTTGGATACTTGGATGTTGGTACTTAGCGTCCATCTAAGTGGGAAAATGTGAGCAGCCCAGATCAATTTCAAGAAGACAAAGGATTTTCCATCTGACAATGCCTCGGAGATCAAGTAATGTATTTGATAAAAAAAATTGATGGACGGGTCCTTAAGTAACACACTAGCCAGGCAGCGGATGACAGCGGATGATGCCAAACTAAAGGCAGCCACAACTATGTACTGTTTGAAATACTTTTCACTATAAAAGCTATTGCAGTAAAACCTTAGTTGCAAAAAGCGGGGGCAGGGACGGGTGCGGGGGAGGGTAAGCACCAAGAAAAATCTAAAGTTGGGAGCGGCTTGTATAAATAAATGAGTAAAGAGTATTATCATTTGTTTAGTATAGTTTACATAGCCAGTAATAACAGACAAGAAGGCTTTAAGGACTTGAAGGATGAGAGAAACAAGGAATTGAGTTGAAAAATGCTTGATTTTCAAGTATTCTCTCACTTGTTCCATGCATCTCTATCCAGCTAACGGAATTGAGTTCTCATATTAGCTTGGGACGAGATTCCATGGAGCTCCTAACTTGGGATCACAAAAGCGAGTTTCTGAGAGAGAAACGTCACCTTATTAGGAGTTTCCTGCAACTAAGAGTAAAACATCTCTTCCACAAAACCAACTTAGTAATGGGCTTTCTACTTGAGAGAAGCATTGAAAGAAGATTAAAGTTATGAATCTTCCAATGCAGTACCTACCGTTGATCTCGGAACAACTTTTAGCTCAAAATTTTTCCTCCACAAGTCAAGCATTGTTCATGAACATTTGTAGAACGGATCTCATAGCCCATCTGCATATAGTCATGGGTAGCATACCGGGGTGTCCATAAGGTATTGCGTATAGAAAGAAGAGGGAGGAGAGGTCCTGCATGAGTGGGTAGGGGTCACAATAAATTACCAAAATCGTGGCTTTGGGTCCTGACAATGCAAGCATTGTCTGCAGAAGAGGTTCCAATAGATGCTCCGCATAAACCTAGTCAACAAAATTGGAAAACTCGTTTTCCTGAATCAGCTGGGAAAACTATGCATGTGGTGAGAAGACATTAGACATTTTACTCTTGATGTTTTTTGACATACTATAGTTTATATGTGCCCATTACAAATCGTAAACCCGGTCTTTTAACCAAAAGAGATATGGCTCTACATGCACACACAAGATCTTTGTGAACAATAGAATGGGAGCTATCAAGGAATTGCCCAAGCAAATTGATATCCAAGCAACTAGCAACTCTGAATAAAAGACTCTAAGGTATATAAAATAACAACAGTTGCACAGGGCTAAAAGATCTTGTGATATCCTAAATGTTTCCGTCCAATTTTGGAAGAGGCAACAAATACTTTAACTGTTAAATCCTGTTAGTAAAGTCGACTTTGAAAAGCTTATTTGCAGTTCAAATTTCTTCAATTGTTGCAAAGCTTCTTTGCATTTCATTCTTTGGCCAGCACACTTTAAAAAAGGTCATTATATTTTTCAATTAAGAGAATAGTAGAAAGGCATTAAGATAAAAACATATTTTAGGTGGCAGCAGTTTGACTATACATGTAAGCTGTAATCTTATCTGGTGAGATAAAGAGGTTTCTCAACTTAATTAAAAGCCTAGAAAATATGGTGATGTATGTTGATCAGATGCTTTCTGCTAGTGCGTCTATACCTACATATGTGTACCTGTACACGTAGTCATAGATGGCCAAATGTCTAGCAGTGCAGAATACATGAATACAGTGACAGTATTCTACCTCACTTTCGTGACAAACATCTCAGGACTGTACTATCGTTACTAAATATGGCGAATATGGTATGTAGAGCCCACTTGTTCCCAATCGAATGCTAATCTAATTTGCTAAGTGGACTATCAAGTAAATGAACTGCTATTGACAATTCTAAGAACAATTACGTGGCTTAATAGATTGTACAAATCATTAAAAAACCATAGGGGCTTTGTCTGCAGACAGGCCAAACCCAATATATGTATTGTAGTTTCCTGTCATATTCCCATATTCTTTCTGGATAAGTGTGATGCTTAAAATAACATGTTCAATCTTGATTAATTTGGACAAGTAGTCCATGCACCATGCACACTGATATAGAACCTATGTTACATGGACTCTTTAGTTTTGGGTGAAGTACCCGTGTCGGACACTCGACACTTGAACATGGGTATGGGATATGTGTCCGACACATCTCATAGGATATGCCATTATGATACTATCTTATAATCTTTTGTTTAATTAGTAGTTGCTTTGAGTGTAGATAAGTTGTCAATTAAAACCAAATGCATCACATAAAACACCTTTTTGCCTTCGAAATAACTAAAAAAAATAATAAATATGAACATTTTGCCGTGTCCCCGTGTCTTGCATTTTCAAAATTAGACGAGTCCGATCACTTGGACACGTATCCGATCCGGACACTTGTACCGAGTCCATGTAACATAGTATAGAACAACACAGAGCTTTGCTATCGAACAAGGTCGGCAAATACAGGCACCTAAAAGATGCAACAAAAAAAATTATAAGGTTCTTGTAATGTCATTTGATCACAATGATAAAAATATATATATATCTGTGCATAGTTGCTTAAATATGTACTTGTTAAAAAAAGAGAAAAACCAAACTTTTTATTGCTTCCGAATGGAAGACCCACATAAAACATCTGGGCTCGCAAAACTAGGACCAGTTTCAAGGAACTTGCAACATCAGTGCCAACAATGTAGTCAAATGGTGGTTCAAGAGCCTTAATATGACATTCATCACCCCAGTTCAGCTCTGCAACCGAAATTGAACCCAGAGAATCTAGAAGGAATACAATTCTCATTGTGTCAGAGCAGTCGTGACTATAAAACTACTTACTAAAACTGACTAACATATAGTTGGACCGTTAACAATGTATACATTGTTATACTGTCGAACTTATGAAATTGCACACTTGGGAGAAAATTGAGAAAGGTAAGAGAAACACTCCAGTAATTCAGTCTGATCAGTTGAAACTACATCACACCCTAGCAATGCCATGCCTGAAAAGGAAGCCTGCATTACTCTAAATAGTATTACACGCATATATCAAATGAAACATTTTAAAGACCAAAAAGGAAGTCTGGAACCGTCTCAAACTTACATCTGCATTGAAAAAGTTGCACCAGATAGAAGAAGCTTACCGAACCCTGCGACTCCACAACCTGCCCCAAGTTCAATAGCACGCCTCCCTTTTAGCTTAGAGGGGCAAAACCTCCCCTTTCTACAATTTTTCTCCTGCACATTCAAACAATCGAGTTCATGAGTATGATGCTCCTTCTGTTTTCTTTTAGCAAAAAATAAACTAGGTGAACCAATTCAAAACCAGTACCAAATCAAACTTCAAGCTCTAAGAGAGCAAGAAGTATGTAAAAGGAAAAAGGAATATCTCCCCAAAAGCCAAATTTTTGGTATAAGAAACCCTAAAAAAATTCTAAGTGGAAAAATAGCGAAAAGTTTCTTTTTTCTTTTTAACATGGATCTTGATATGTGAACCACTGATGTAGGGCTGAGGAATGTTACCAGGAATTTGACAAGCACCATTGATGCATCCCAAACTGTAGTTCCTAGATGCTTGGAATTGGGATCCTTGCACAGTTGCAGAGTTGCACATTAAATAAAGCTTTAGAGAAACAGCAAAGAGAACTACTAAGTGCAGTATGCAAGAATTCACGCCAACAAGAATATCATCACGAATGTAGTAGGCCTCTAAGGCATAAATCATACTACAATGTAAACAGAAAGCATGACTGCAAGATATAGTTCCATTATACTTCAAATCGTATTTAGTTCAAATTGATGATTTATAAGCATAAAAGACTTTCACTTTTTGCCCAGCAGTAGATCCCATCATAAAGACTATTGGCCCCAATAGAGCATAAAGAACTCAAAATCAGTACACTTAAGTTGCATAAGCAATAAAAACCTTAAAAGGAGTCCACCAAACCAAAATCAAGAGGGAAAAATGTCCACAACTTATCCTAAGGCCAAATACCTGAGAAAATTGAAGTTGATGGCCCAGAGCTTCAAATATAACTGCCGAAGTATGTGGAGAATTCAACATGTATTAGAAACAGGACATAACAAAGTTCTTCATAAATAAACAAGTAAAAAAGTCAATGAACGTTCAATTATATTTTATGCAAGAATAACTGTTTAGACCATTGAACCAAAAAACCATTTAGACATTAAATTTTATATGTGAAATGTCTAAGACACAATCTTATGGATACTGGCATCTAGCGAACGAAGCTACAATAAAGAGTCAATATCATATACATGTTTGTTACTAAGAATTGCTTTGATGATTTCAATTATTCAGTTAACTGTCAACTATCTCAATTGACAATCAGAAATTTTCCAATGCCTGTCTCGTGGCATTTGTGTTTTGGTTCCTCAATGTAGACACTTTGACCACTAGTGAATAACATTAAGAAGAACTATTTCCAAGAATGACTATTGGCTTCCAAACAAGCACCACGTTTTCTATCATCCAACAGATTGCGGAGTGCTAGAATTCTGTACATAGGTGAAATCATGGTTGCATTATAATGTGCAAAGAAAATCAAATTCCATGGCAATAGGAATGTGAAGGAACGTACATTACCAATTTAGAAGAACGGTAAAGTGGATTTTACCCACAGCAAGAAAGAGCAAGAGAACAAGAATATTTTGGGAAGAATATCGTAAATATCTGCTGGAGAAGAAGAATACCTGTCGGCTTCCATAAATGGCTTTCTATGATGAGGAGCAAACTGTATAGAAGAAATTCACTGCCATAGACAAGGAATAAAAGAAGGTTACGAGATGAAAGATAGATTTGTTATCCAACAGTGGAGACACTAATGAGCTTTGTCTTTCAGTTGTTTCTTCATCGATTACAATTCTAAATTGCACCTTCTGACTTAAGAAATTCAAAACTTTCTGCTTCCACATACAATGAGACCCTAAGTTGCATGGACACGGACATCGTATCCGATACCGGCACCGACCGGGACACCGGATACTGTAATTTCCAGAAAACCAGATTTTGGACACCGCTGAATATTTTTATAATGTATATATATAGTCATTAAAACTCAAATACATTCTACATCTAAAATAGTAAACAATAATCAATAAGCACAAAACAAGCAACTCAAATAAAAGTCAAACTTAAAATTTAAATGCAATATAGTACGAAAAAACATGGTACATAACATGACAAAGTACTTCACTACTCAACTCTTACTGAGTCATGCAAACAGGTAACAGAAACAGGGAAAGCGCCCTCTTATTCACCGCCCAAAAAAAAAAACAGAAACAGGGAAAAGAAACAAGGAACTCCTGCAAAGTCATAAGAAATTACTTCACTACTTAATTCTTACAAAGTCACACAACTACTATCCCTTTCCTTAGACCAAGGGCTCAATCTACATCAATAGTGTCATCTCCGAATGTACCCAAACGAGAGAGAGATCAGCAAAGAAGGAAAAAAGAAATAGATGAGAAAGAAAGACGAAGGTACCTATTGCTGGAATTCGGCGACGGCGGCGAGATACGAATGCGAGATCCTCCGGCGACCAGTTGGGTGGGTCGTCTGCTTCGTTTCTCTTGACGCCGCAAGAAGAAGACTCAGAAGACAGCGGTAATGGGTCGAGCTTCCCTATAGCCTGAGTTTTGAGATGGAAGAAAAGAAAACAAAGGAAGAGAAGAAAATGGAAAGGCAATCGTCTCCTTTCTTCTTTTTCTTGAATTTAAGAAAGTTTCATTTCTTTTATTTTTTAAAATACATATATAATTTTTATAAAAAATAAATTAATCATCAATAACGTCATACAAATTACATAACATACTAATATAATAAACTTCTTACATTACTCATTAATTAATGTCACATTAGAACCAAAAATAAATTATGAGTTAATTACAAGCATCCCAACGTCCAAATCTAAATAGTGTCACATCAAAAACAAAATAATCAGTCACAAATTAACTCTAATACCTGAAATAATCATTTATTTATCAGTAAATGGTATGTTCATGTAAGAAAATCTAAAACTTAAAAGTCACTAAAAAATTAGTCTCTACAATCTTAAGGGTAATAAGGACATTATTAAAATGTTACTTATGAGAGTTTCCTTTCTCTCTGTTTCTTCCCAATTTTACGAGGAAAGTTTTAGAGACAAAAGATGCCTAAATTTTTCTCCCTTTTCTCTACTTTTATCTCCTAAAAAAACTCAAAAACTACAGAAAAATGAGAAAAAGAACCACTTTCCTTTCTTTTTCATCTACTTTCTCTCTTAAAAAAAACTCACAGACAAGCTATTAAAATTTATTTCTAAAAGAGCTCTAAAATTGTCAGTTATTATACACAAACTTTGAAATTTGTACTTTGTCCCCCATACGTTTCGACACTTCTTTATGAGGTATCATGAAGTGTCAGAGATGGACACTTACGAGAACGCTTACAGGACGATGAATGGGCAATGTGTTCAAAATGTTTACTATAATTCTATACACTTAGATGAGAACTTTAGAAATGTAATAAGATTTATAAATATCTAGATACTATTATATATAGTTCTAGAGACGAAATGTAGACCATAGTATCAAATGCATCCCCATCATCCATTGAGGAGATGGAGTATTATAAATAACTAAGGTCTCACTTGGCCAAGGTATATAGAGTGATCCAAGCATTATATTATTCTTCAAGCAATATATTGAATATCATTCTTTCAAATTCTCATTTTTCCTTGTTCATTTGCTTAGACATTGCCCAGCCCAAGGGATACGCTAACTTAGCGTGCAACGGGAGGATTGATTTAGCTAAGTGTAGCACGATCAACTTAGAGAAGTCTTTACCGTGATAGATGGTATTCCGAAATTAAGAAAAATTTGGACACTCCTGAGAGGTATCCGACACGTATCCGGAGGTGTCGAAAAGGTGTTGGGGTCGGTAGGTATCGAACATCATACGTCGCCCCATATGAGGTGTCGGTGCTTTATAGATGAGACCACATTAAAATATAAATAGCCTTCCTAATAGGAGAATTGCGAAAATCAAATACTATAGAGCTATGCAGGTTGATCAAGTAGTAAAAAATGAGTGCATTTGGTGAAGAGGAAATCAAATGATATGGGCCATCAAAACTGTTATTAAACACTCATAATAGACTACTTATCCCCCCTCCTTTCCTCCACTTTAAGTAAGTGAATGGGCAGGGAGCAGGGCATCTGCATATCAGTTCGTTCGTCATAAAAAAGAAGAAGATGGGGTTGACCCAAATGAGTAAGTAAAGATGTTTACTTAAACAATGAGATGATAAGTCGAAAACGATGAATCAAATGCATATGCCAGTTATTCATCGAATCTAGAGAAAAATCAGGTAAAACTTTTACCCGAAGTCGTCCACCTTAGCTTGGATGCCTCAAAGAGAAATCGAGTCCAAGGCTCCAGTGTTCAATTTATGTACTGAGTCGGTTCCACCATGCCCAGATTGCTTTCCTTTTTCTTTTTTGTTTTTGGCTTGAAAAGAAAGGGCTTCTAAATAATTTAATTTCGATTAACATTTATTTAAGGCATACTTGCATGAAACATCCTTGTAGTTTGGGCGTTTTGCAAAAAGACTCCTGTAATTTAAAAATTTGCAAAGAGACGCCAGAGGTCGCTAATGTGTTGCATCAGACGATTCCCGTTACAGAATGATGGAAATGTCTAAATTGCTCATGAATATAAACCATAATCTAGGGTTTTGTTGTTTATATGGTGGCCTGTTTTCCTTCTCTACCGGCGGGGTTTCTTTGGTTGATTAGCCGGCACCCCCGGCCCTCGCGGGTGAAACCAAACCTTAGTTGCTGCACTACCAACCCAGCCACAGCCATATGCCGCACTACTAACCCAGCCACAGCCACCTTCACCACCGCCTGTCAGCAACCTATCCCACCTATAACCGTTGTCGACGCCATCTCTTGCACCCAATCCCGTCACCGCCACCTGTTGAACCTAATCCCCTCACTGCCAACACTATCACCCAATCCCGCTACTGCATTCCACCGTCTAATGCAGCATCTGCCATCACCGCCCAGTCCCACTCCACACACCACCCCTGCACCACGACTAAACACCACATACCCACGCCAACAATCCTAAACACCACAACAATCCTAATCGCACACATGCAGATCAAGCGTCTTAGATTGCAATGAGCTATTAAAACCCTAGATATACGACTGCTTTCCTTCCATTTTCCCTTTCATCCCGTCCCTTTCTTGTTGCCTTACCTGCTTTGATCATGGTGGGTGGACTGGGCTGTGGAGGTGGCACATGTGGCTAGGGCTGATGAAGGCTAGTGCAGCGAGACATGTGCTTGGTAGTTGAGGCTAGGCGGAGGCAGAAATTAGGGATGTAGGTGATGGATGGGGCTATCTGATGAAATTGAGACTTGGGTTAATCGGTTGAGGGCAGAGACTAGTTAGGGTTTTTGTTGGTGAAGGTGGCTGCTAAGGTTAGGGTTTGGTTAGATTGGAGAAGAAATTAAGACTTGAGTGAGAGAGAAAAAAGAAACGAAGGGTATTTTAGTTTTTTCAATGTATTAAAATCTACCAAACGCATTTCTTAAGAAAATGAAGATCACACTCTGTCAACTTGGACGATTTTTTTTAATGATTGCAACACATTAAAGACCTCAGGTGTCTCTTTGCAAAATTTTAAAATACATGGGTCTTTTTTCAAAACGTCCAAACCACAAGGATATTTTATGCAATTATTCATTTATTTAAAGTAGATTGAGAATATTTTTTATGATCTAAATTCAAAAAGAAGCAATTAATGAAGATTGGCCACATATATGTATGTCCTCCAAAACATACTATAATATTATATTATCCTTAATCTATTTGTACGCATGTTTAGCATGATTATAAATTTGATTGTGCAGGCTAAAAACAATTAATGAAGTTATCTACGTTCCTACTCAATTTATTGTTTTTTTTATGTTTTGGGGTTGGCTTGATTCATTTGAGTTAAATTATGAGTAGAGCTTGCAGTGAGAGTTTTTGCCCTTAATAATCTATTTTTAAAACTTAATTACTTAATTACTCTATTTTGAACCTTATTTATCTGTGTAGGGCTTTTTTGAAAATCGCAGTTTTAAAGTGAAATTTCTAGGGAAGAAAACGTGATTTGAACAGAAATTTCTTTTGAAATCTTGCTTCCTAATAGAGATTTCATACGTTTTTAAAGGAAATTTCTGTTTCAAACTACATTTTTTTTTATAGAAATCTTACTTTAAAACCGCAGTATTAAAAATGAGTTACACATATAAATAAGATTGAAAATGAAGTAATTAAGTGATTAAGTTTTAAAAATCTGACGAAGTATCGTAAGTATTGAAAGATATTCTTCGTCAGATCAGCTTGTTCAGTAAGAACAGATTGTTCCCTTTTTGGGCTTAGGTCAGGTCCACATAATGGATTTTGCGAGTGCAGTAGCCTGCTGTTAATTGCTCTATCCTTGTTTGGGACTCATCTTCTTCTTCCCCTCTTTCCTGTAATAGGAAAGTTAAAGGAACCTCTGAAAACCCTGAAGTAGGAGGGCCTAATATGGAAGACAAGAAGATGACGACACTGATGTGCACAGTTGTAGCCATTGATCACACCAACTTCTGTTACGGAGTCTGCTCTGTCTGTGAGAAAAGCCTCCCTGAAAATAACACCAACAGCTGCAAATACTGCAATTTCAACAACAAATTCAACCCTAACTCATCCTCTTCCAAACGCCTCTTCCGCATCCTTGTAAGTCTCAAAAACATTACTTCATGAAGCAAGTTTTCCTGAAATATGGAAATTTTGGTTTTTTTCTACTTTGGGGGTTTTATTTTCTTTTTTCGAATGGGTTTGTGGGCATGTTCATTTTTTTCGCAGATGTCTATTGCGACGGATACAAAGGTGTTTGTGGTGATAATATTTGATAGGGCGGCTAGGGTTCTGTTTGGTTGCTCTGCTGATGAGTTCTTTGACCTTGCCAAGCTTCACCCTTTTGCTGGTAAGGCCCATTTCTCAAGTCCTCTTTTCTGAATTTTGCTTGATGATGATGCATTTCAACATTTTGGGTTTCGTTTGGAACAAGTTTTTAAGACTAAATGATATCTAATGAAGACTGATTTCTAAGGGGAATGACTAACATGTTCTAGATTCGATCCAGTTGTATAGCTGTTTCTCTTTCATTTTCATATATGCTCAATTTTCAATATTCCTAGTTATTCAATGTGATGAGGAAAAGTTGAGGCAAAAATGTGCTAAGGTTGGATAATTGCTTCACCGATTTCATTTCTAGATAACCAAACAGTACAACAAGAGTTTTTGTTCTTCGTCCTTGTTGCGAAGGTTTCAATTATCATCTGCATTAATTCAGGATGATGACACAAGACCAAGATGGCCTTCAATTTGTGCCATTTGCACTCCTAAAATTGTATTATTAGTGTCACTTCAAAAAGCATTCAGCCCGCATCTTATTAAGACTAATGGATCATAAATGATTAAAATGCAGTGCTTTTATCAGTCCCCCCTCCCCTGAATATTTCTTACTTCTTAGCCGCATCTAATTAACTTTAAGAAGTTTGTGATTGTTTCTTACTGGAGTCTTTTCTGCTCATGCTTGAGAATATGCATAATGAGTTCGTAACAATTAGATTGAGTCATTCTTCAGTGAAGTTTGCTACGAAGCCATCATGGCATGTCAAGTACTAGAGATGAAGATTAGTCATTGAATTGCTTCCGATTGATCTGCCTAGCATAGTTTTATTGATTCGGGTTGCGGTTTGTAGCTGTGGTTGCAGGTCGGTTTCTAGAGGGCGAGATGCTGAGAGTTACACTGTCAAAACCAAAGAACGGAAATGCACAGCATGATCGAGCTGTGTCAGTTGTACCATTGAGGTCTGGTTTCTGGCCAGTAATTGAGACCTTAAGGGAATCATATGGAGTAAGAGCCCGTTCGTAACTGTCTTCTTCATGCTTGTACGTGCATATTGTGTCTCCAGAAGTTATTTTCTCTCTCCGTGGCCACCAAGTTATTTGCTCCGTGGACAATTGTGTTTTCCAGCGTCTGTACTTCAAATCTGAAATCCTTTCAGTGTTCCAGACAAGTTAGAAAACCAAAAAAACTCCCGCTGTGAGAATTTTCTGTCTGTTATTGCCTTATTGGTGAGATGATATCTGTTAATGTGTACTTGGAGAATATTCTAGACTTGCTTTTATTGTCAAGGGTACGATTATATTTGATAGATCTGATTAGAATAATAAGAGGAAATTTGACAAGATTTCTTGTAGCTTAAACTTGGGCGTGAGAGTGATATGCTGGTGTTTGCTTGGCCTCCCACCCTTTATTTCTGTTGCCATTTAAGGTCCTCGCTCGGGTTGTGATTTCCCACATCTAATCTAGACCGACAAAGCGTACGAGCATTGTACGAGTATTCCAAGCTTTCCCTTGACCAGTGCAGTCCATTATTCAGTGGTTTTTGATATACCGGTTTTAGCAATTTGTAAAGGTCGACTCATTGGCCTGTTTGGTGCTTCACAGTGTCAAATCATAGCAAAAGACGGAGAAAAGAATAAACAACTGTAAGAATGCTTGATATTATGTTGATCATTTTGTGTATTTTGAATGGGTGCTGGTACTAGTTACAAGCATGTTAGAACTGGGTATTTGTTTACATGCACTTTCACCAGGACACCATACTACGAAGCCCAGAGTAACAAAAAAAGGAGGCTGGCTGGCTAGAGTAACACGGGCCATCACTTGGGAGCAAGCCAGCTTTCTGTCTCTGTCGTACCAAGTTTGCCTTGTGTCCAGGCCTTCAACATCTGTAGTGAAGCTTTAGGTTGATCCATTGGAACCATGTGACCAGCATTATGGACCTGGAAGTTGTTTAGGATGACCAACTTAGGATGTGCAACTGCCAACTGAGAGAGAGAGAGAGAGAGAGAGAGAGAGAGAGAGAACCTTGAGGAGGGCAAGAGGCCCATGGCTTTTTAGCAGCCCGGCCTCTGAACCATCTACCGAAAACGGAACAGATGGAGCTGCAACAAAGGCCTTTTGACCCGACCATTCCATTGCATGAACCCATCTCGAGTTCCCTGAACAAATTAATAGCACCTCGACCATAAAAATTATATATATGTAGGTGGCAAATAGTTCCTTGGGAAAGTAATGTATGGTAGACTGAAATAGGTCAGTTGAATAGAATAAGCTTACCGAGCCAGTTACATATGAGATCGTACTCCCCAGCATATACAAGCAACTTGATCCCATCTTCGAGAAGACCAGGAATACCAATTTCAAGATTCCTCATCCAGTCCATGAGCATGGCCTCGTACACCTTAGAACTACACGAAACAAATTCAATGTCCCCAACTCCTAGCGCATCCCTAACTGGTTTTTTGCTTAAGAAACCCTCCATATTCGAGAAATCATAGCACAGGTCACCCTCACATTTCTTTCTGATATCATAATACTGCAGATTGAACCAAAATGATATATCAAATCTTTTTGCCTCAAGTCTTTTGTGCAGTATACTCCAACATGAGAGACAAAATTGTTCTGAAAACTTACGTTTATATTACCGGTAACATCCAGTATGTTATTAAAAATTTTGGTGCAAACAAAATAAGCATTAGCACAAGAATTTTCACCGTCAGTGCCTGAAACAATTTTTCCACCAGTTAGTAAAGGGGATTGTTGGGATAAACAGGCAAAACGATCTCATGCATGCTTACAATATCACACAAGGTAGAAGGTGGTCTTTTACTTCGTTAATAAGCAATTATGACAGTGAATGATGGAATAAGTGGACACTGAAAGAAGCTGATTTTGAGAGAGAAGAAATACCACAAAGTTTTATTGCTTGTTCACATGCCGGAATGGACTTGCTTATACTTTTGTAATCAGATTGCTTTATTAATCCATTGTCTAATGCAAAATCGGTGTATGCTTTGTACTGTATTGCAGGATCAGTGAGCCCGTTACCAATAGCGAATCCCTGCTCAATCGTTGCAAAACTCAGCAAGTATAGCTGAACCAACTGAGAGTAACCAAAAGTGATCAACTTTTACACATACCTTCAGATTTATAGGGATTCCTTCTTTGTTTTTGTTTCCCTGGTGAACTCGAGCAGCGAAAGCCGGAATATAGTGCCCAGCATATGATTCTCCAGTTATAAAGAAGTCATTCGCTGCATGCTGAGGGTGCTGACTGAAAAATGCCTGGTATCACAGGGAGAGTTAGTTTAATCTACGGCCAAGTTTTAAAGTTTGCTAGCACAAAGCAAAGGCATCTCAAAGTGAAGGGAGTGGGAAGGAAACCTGCAAGAAGTCATATAGGTCGTTGCTCACGCCCTGCTCGTTGTGACGGATATCATCCTCACTAGAACTATAGCTGAAACCGGTTCCAGTAGGCTGATCGACGTATAGCAAGTTTGATGCCTGCCAAGTGATACCAGGGGTGAAAAGCCACATACAGTGATGACTGCAAGACCATTACCTTGTAATTTCCAGCTGATAGTTTACAATGTTGATGTCAGACTTGTCAGTAGACTTGTACTAATTTCAAGAGTTTATGCAAAACTAAAAAAGAGTAAAACTACAAAATAATATGACCCATTTGAATACGTAAAAAGCTGTAGGGTATCAAGTGTGTTCTTTTACTTTTTATTTTTCTTTTTCTCTTTTTTTTTCCCCCTGACAAAGTGGGCTTAGGAATGATACAAAAGAATTCAAAAATAAAGCTTTGTTAAGAGCGTTAAATTGAGGAGAGCAAATACCTTGTCCCAGCCAAAATCATTCCATGCAAGAGTTAAGTTGTCAGTGATATGGAAAGGACCATTTTCATAAAACAAAGCCAGTTCACTACTGCATCCTGGCCCTCCAGTCAGCCATATAACAACAGGGTCAGTCTTGCTGTTACGCGATTCAAAGAAAAAGTAGAACATCCTGCAATGGCAATCACAGAAATGTAGAACATAAAACAATAAAAAGGGAAATCCTAGGCATTGGTTAAAGGAGATGGTCCTTGGCATTAACGAGCCAAAACAAGTAAGATCTTCATGGATCCTTAGAACGAAATCATGACACGACCAAAATATAGCCTAACCCACCAATGAAGAAAGAAACACATTTTTGTGCTTCCAAACAGAGCCTAAGAAAAGCAATAAATAGCAGGATTGCCGCAATCAGTTCTTTTGTTGTGCATAACACAAACATTCCGTATCATGGGATATAATCAGAAACCAAACCATTTCTCTCATTCCATATTTTTGCTTTCGATATTAATTTGTACCCAAAATATCACCGATATTGGTGTAAATTTATCCTGTTTCATAATCCACATAGAACCCAATCTGTACAACAAAATTAAATCATATGATTGTATGTTCAGTAATACCTTGCATCTTTGGTATGTGAAAGCTTAAAGTATCCAGCATGGTGACCCAAATCTTGAACAGAAGCCCCAGAATCACCAAGAACTGGGAACTTGAACCGCTTTTCGACAATCCCAGAAGCAGTGACAGGACTAGTGTCCTTTTCCCTTACACCAGTGTTGATATCATGTTCAGGGAACAAATTGAGTTCCCTGATGAACTTTTTGGCCTGGGTTTCTGGGAATTTGAGTGTTGAAGCTGAGAGAAAATTGTCACCAGTTGTTGCAGATGAGAAAGGTGAAGCAGTGAGGATAAGGAAAAGAAGGAAAAGAGCGATGTTTGGTGCCATTGGTTGGTCCTTTTTGGTGTGTGGGAGATGGAATGTATTTTGGTGAATGAAGGGTGGTTTATATAGGGTTGGATAGAACAGTTCTTTGGGCACAGAGGTGGAGTGAGAAATATGCTCTCTGCTTTAAGTGCGTGTTTGTGTGTGTGTGTGTGAGAGAGAGAGAAAGAGAGAGAAAGGGGAGGGGGAGACAGAGAGAAAAAGGGAGGAAATTGGGGGCCTTGACGGTGAGTTTGTTATAGGGTGCTCTTCTGTATATTTTGAACTTTCCACATGGTTAAAAAAAGAATAAAGCTTATGAAAATCGTTCCCTTAACAGCTTAGCGTGGTTGTACTTTGCATACATAATTCTTACTTTGGAGTGCCGCTTTGCAAGTAAACGCCGCAACCGATACTTCATGTGTCACATTAAAGACGCAATCAACTGAGCCATTTAACATTCTCTCCTTCCCTTATAATATTTTTCGCTCTTTTGTTTATCTAAAGTAGAGGTTTCTTTTCTTTTTTTTCTTTTCTAAAGTATGCACCTCACATGTATTCGCAGTGCATGTCAAATACAAGGAATCCTGCAGATTCTTTGTACTGGAAGTAATGAATTTGCTATTACTTAAATTATGCACGTTCTTTGCATTATTGTATGAAATTGATAAACTTATCAATACAATGCACAGTTGCAATTACATTGAATTGCTAATGCGTACATATTATTTTGAGGATACGTTCTTCGGGTTATTATGCGTACGATGACTTTTTTTCATAATTATAAAACTACAAAAATTTTGCACACCCGCACAATAAATAAAAAAAATATAGAAAGTAAGAACATACTGATGATGATTAAAAGTGATTTAGTCAAGGAGATAAAAGCCACGAGGAAAAGTAGAGAGAACAGATGGATGTGGTGTGAATATCAATCCTACCTTTCAAGTTTGGAAGAAAGTTGAAGGTGAAACTCTGAAGTTCAAAGCCTCAAGCTGAGTAAAGTCAAAGAAAAAAGTAACTCAAGATGAAGTGGCATTCTGTTACTAGTTTTGTGCAAAAAATCATGTAACAAAATTAAAAATTTTCCTTGGCAACTTATAGATTTTAGTACAGCTGCACGTGTCATAGATTTTCATGCGAAAGAAATTGGTCATTGTTCATAATTAATGTATGAATTTTACCCCTTCTTGTGAGGATGATAGAAGTCCCTTATCCCCAACTATTGACTCGAATTGCTGACTATCGCGAAATTCGGGTCTATCACGAAAGTGATCAAATCGTAAGATTAAATATTTTTAAAAAATACAAAAACAAAAACAAAGCGGTCACTGTCTTTTTTAATACGACTAAACCTTCTTTTTTCGTTATTTCCAAAAAAAAAAAATTCAAATGAATTTTAGCAGAGGAAAAGGAGGAATCTTCACCACTAAACTCTATTATAGAAACTAACCTTTATCTCCGAAGGAAAGATATGCGCGTGCATGTTTCTGTAATGTCATTAACCATGGACTTTTTCCTTCCTCTAGTGTAAAATTAACCCTACTGTTTTTATTGTAATAACCAAAAAAAAAAAAAGAAAAAAAAGCACAAGAGTGTCTTATATTGTGATTGTAAATATACAATACGAGGGAACTCGGTTGAAGCTTAAATTGACCCGAAATTTCTCCATATCATCCAAACAAGAAAGAAAACACACAATACATCCGAGCAATCCAAAAGTATGAGTACGAAAAATAATTGCAAGATCGAGAACTTGTAAATGCAATTAAAATAAACCATTTGTGCTTCACGTTTGCCAATAAGGGGATAAACCATTTGTTAAACTACCTTTTGAGATATTAGAAAATAGTTAGAACTTACTCGTCAAATAAAGCTCAAATAAGAAAGTAAATAAAAAAAGCCAACATTACTGTCAAAGTAACGTATGACTTTCATCAAAGTAATGTATACTTCGTAATGATTATACTGAATATTTTCATTACTAAATATTATCTTGATAATAGCCGTGTGGAGATAACGACCATGTACGTGAGCGTCGAGATTAACAAGTAAGATGAAAGAAAGTCGATAGTAGCAAGATTGTATGTCAGTTTTTGAAAGAGAGCTAATGGAGACACCTTTCTCTCTCTCAACCATCATAAGAGGAACCTACCTATGGCTTATGAAAGTCGTAGGTACGGCTAAGAATGCTAGGAAGTTTTTTAAACAGGATCCTCCAATATTGATGACCCGCGCTTTTTATTTTCCAATAAATATCTTCACACGTGTGAGGTCAAGTTTTCTGTTTCCTTTTTGTACCCACAAAAGCTTTTCCTTGTGTTACTGCCTCATCAATTATTTTTTGCTCTTTTTGTCCGAAGGAACATATAATTAATGGCACCATTTATTACTTACTGTAAGGTAAGCCTTGGACATTCTTTTTATTTTTTTTTTCCATTTTTGCTACTTTGCTATAAATTTGATAGTTCTTCCACAAATGGTATTTTATTCCGGAGGCTTTTTGTTTTCCCTGAAATTTGGTATTCCTTTTTTTATGCAAGCGAAAAAAGGTTAATTTTTGCAAAAAAAAAACATAAAAGAAAAAAGAAAACAAAGGTGGATGGAATAGTTCAACTATAGAAGAAAACCCAATTAAGGAAAAAAAGAATAGGAGGTAAATCAAAATTTTCAGTATTTCCTTGTTTGATTGTTTATTGAACAATGATGTTCTTGCTTGCTTGAACTTATTACATTGTTCTTGCTTGCTTGAAGTTATTAGGTTGTTTAGAATGACACATTATTGCATTAATGGGTAAAAAATGTGGTGCAATGTTTAGTGGGGAGGTCCGTGCACAGGGCTTTCATTTTTTCAAGGAATCTGAAAACGATTGATTATATGTAGGTTCTAAGTTGTTTATGCCTTAAACTCGTGATCAAGCAAAGAACGCAATCCATTGATGGGTATAAAATCTAGTGCGGGGTTAGTAGGGAGGCTCAGTGCACGAGGCTTTTATTTTTTAAGGAAATCAAAACGATTGATTTATATGCATGTTCTAATTTCTGCTTTAAAACCATGATCAAGCAAAGAACACAAACTTAGGAGGGGCTTTGTGCCCTCTAGATACCTTTCCCCAAGCATCATGGATGGGAGGGTGGGGGAGGGGGGCTGCAGAGAGACAGCCCACCTGACCGGAAGACATGGTTATGTTGCTTCTAAGGCATATGATAAACAGCTCCAAAACTTGCACGCAAGATATAAGTACCTATGAAGCATTGGAAGTTTTGGAATGGAAGAGGCAGATCAAGCTTGACGATTGATCCCACTAAGTACATAGTGCCACTCTATATATTGCAATGAAAGACCCAGAAGACAGAGCCAATGGAGACAACCCCCGTGCGTAAAGGATTCAAGTTCAATCACTAAGGACAATCATTACTGTTAATAGCATCGACCGATCATTATAATGAACGACTTACAATTGCATTTCTCTTTATAAATGGAGACATAGAGGAGAAGTTGGTTATTCATCTTCATCATAAGCTCCTCTAGCAAGATTATCATCGATTTGTACTGGAGTATTATATCTAGGAAGAGTCCTCTTAAAGTAAAGTTTTTTGTAAACTTTTAAAATTAATCGTGCTATTTGAATAATTTATTAAATGATACTAAAGTCAAATGAAATAATTTTGTGTGTACAATCCCAACAAACCCCACCTCCTAGAAAGTTGTTATGAAAAAGTGATCAAGTAATTCTTGCTTGAAATGAACTTCTAAGCTACCCTGTGACCTACCAAAGGAAAAGAGAGAAAGAAGAGAACTTATATAATCTGAACTACCATGTGGGTCTTAGCTAAGAGCCTGGTACCATGGAATTGATTCAACAGTTTTTAGGCCTTAAAAAGCTACAAGAAAAGAGATTTTTGGCGGCAAACAATTCCGTTGCTAAAAATTTCTTTTCCGTCACAAAATACTTTTAGCGTCGGACACTCCGTCGCTAAAAGTCCGTTGCGATTAATCGCATCGCTAAAACTCAAACTCTGTCGTCGAAAACCAACCTTTAGCTAGGAGACGATAAAATTAGCAACAGATATTCCGTCACTAAACATAATTTTCGTTTTTTAGTTTTTTTTTTTTTTCTGAAAGTAATAATTTCAGAAAACATTTTAGCGACAGAATTTTCCATTGCCAAAGTACTAACGACAGACTTTTAGCAACAGATATTCCATCACAATAAGCCAGCCGACAAATTTAATGGACTATTTCCGTCGCTAAAAGTCCGTCGTTAATACCTTTAGCGACGGAAAATTTCATCGCTAAAATAATCACTACACTATAATTAAAGACTTTTCAGAATAAGAATCATCACTAAAAATATAATTTTTTTATACCCAAACTTGTAATTCAAAAATTCAAACCTCAATTCTCAATCCACATTAGGATTAAATAATTGTTGATATATATATATATATATATATATATATATATATATATATATATATATATATGAAAAATAAAATATATAAAAAAATCAGAACTGTGAACCAAACATAACATGAGGGCGGAGACAACAGCAGGAAGGGGATATAAATAAGGGAGGGGAGCACAACTCCTGGAGGGTACGGAAGGGGAAGAGGGAAAGGGATTAGGGCTCGCCGAGATCGAGATCTGAATCTTACTGATCGTCCTCATCCATGGGGTACAGTCATCCGGATCCGGCTCAGTATGTCCATGAATAGTGTCCTGCAAGTAAAGGCACAGATGCATTAATCTTGATAGTAATCTTATATAGTGTTTGTACCTGACCCTGGGCACTGATCATCTTGAACACCTCCTTAGCAATGCGACGGATCTCGTCCTGGTGTAACTGTCGCTCTATAATCAATGTATGTGTCTGTGGAGGGGTAGCAGGAGGTGGGGACGCCCTATCACGACACGTGCAGTCGTATTGGGCAGGCCGTGTACGCGCCCTTTCGGCCTATTTATGACCCCCGGTGTATCCAGCCACCGCTTTAATCTCCCGGTACTAGTACTCGTAGACCCTGATGGTTGTCCAGAGTGTTATCCAGACCCCCTTATCTGTACGTACGAGACTTGCGAAACAGTGATTTAACATTAAAGATATTAAGGCAACAGACATCGAATACATACCCAAAATTTTAACTATAAACAAATTAATTTGTAACTTACATTAATCTGTCTGAAAATATCTGAAATGAAGTCCCCCGCTTGTTATGTGTCATCCCTATCCTTCTTCCTCACGTGCGTCATAGTGTACGTCAAAGCACACACCTCATCTTTCTCCTGGTTCGGGTGCTCAGCCGCATTCCTATGTCGGATGACATTGTGAGGCAACGACCCCACCGTCTGCGTAGGATCCCGATCCTATATGTTCTCTTTTCCACTCTTACTCTTCACCTCCCAACCTGGATCAATGCCCATCTATCAACCATCAGCCCTCATACAGATGGTGAGATCCAATAAGGGGGATTCATCTTCCACTCCTCCATCGATGCACCATTGGGCAACATCTTCCTCGTCCGCACCCGTGCATCGTATAGTCATTACCGATAATTTTTTTCAATGAAGGCAAAAAAAGCTTGTCGCTCTAATGCTTGCTGCTCAGGCGACTTAAACTCGAACCCCTCCTACAAGGCATCCAATTACACAATTAGCATGATTAATTTAAATATAAGGTATTAATTAAACAAATAATAGCTGACAAAGAGAAAAATCATACTGGCCACTCCTCCCACAAGACCTCCCTCATCCCGACATCACAGTCCTTCTAATACAGCAATGGCTCAAAAAAGTGGCCCTTCACAAGAACGTCGATCTCCATTTTCGCTGGACACTTTAGGATCCTGATAAAGGATAGCATTAATATCATTAAATAAGCGAACGATAACAACTATTGGAATCATTAAAGTGTCAATTATTGTATCATGTGATTTTTTACTTACTGACTCTCCTTGGTGAGAGTAACTATCTATTTTTACTGGGGATCGATGCGCACCCCACACGTCTTTCCATGGCCTTGACGAGATCTTATAAAATACTAATAAATGCAGTTCAAATATAATTTAAATATCAGTGTAACATTATAATTAAATGCTAATATCAAATATACCTGAGGTTGTCGAACCCACAAAAGAGGGAGAACCAGCCTGTCGGTAGGAAGACTCAGCCTGGGGTTAGGGATGTGGCAGTGGCTCGGGCTCGGGTCTGGCCTACTCGATGCTCGCAGTATGTGACTCATCATCCTCTTCATCTTGTAATTCGTCCACTTCATCTTGTAATTCATCATCTTCGTCAATAGACTTAACTCATCATCTTCAACACTTTCTGTATCTTTCGCGTCATCATCTGCGACTTCTTCTCCTAGATAAGGTGTTGGTTGAAGAGTAATAACATCCTTCTCGTTGTCTAGCTCAATCGGTACCAAGACAGGTGTTTGGTTAGCTTGATAGGTGTCTACCTCACTTTCATATATGACTGGAAATTTCTTAGACTTGATAACAGTATACCAATAAGATTTAGGATTTGCAACATTTTTTAGTAGAACACTTGTGCAGCTTAACTAGCAAACACAAACAGTTCGTCTAATGCTAGCCTTGACTTAACATTAACATCTACAATCCCTTGCGAGGTAACACGCATTCCTTTACTGCATGTAATATCGAACCAGGTATACTTTAACATTACCAAGCAGTTTTGGCTATCCAGATATGTTAGCTCAACAATTTCATCCACCTCTCCGTAAAAGTCCATGCAATTCTCGTCATAATAGTCGCCGTTGACCAAGACTCTGCTATTTTGGGTTTGTTTAGTTTAGTCATCATCGTTTTTGTTATACCTAAACCCGTTGACGATATAACCTCCATGACAGGATGCTTGTTTACTTGGGCAATGAGCTAGAACTTTCAAGCAGGAGTCTACTGGTTTGTCGACTAATTGAACTTATTATAAAAGACGATAGAAATGAAGGATAAATTAGCTAAGGAATAAATCACATAGTTATATATAGCACATAGTATAGGTTGGTTAAAGATTTACACGTCTTTTGAACCATTCAAGAAATTACGATTTTCGATGAGATTCAAGTCCATTAACATAAGTAATTTTAGATTCCACATTGAACTTACTGCAAATCGATATAGTTGACCCGCTTATCACATATTGTCAATTATTTACAGTAATTATTTGACGGCAATAGCTTATTCAAAGAAAACTGAAACTTTTTCACAGTTAAGAAAGGCATATATTGTAGCAGCGCTATACTCTTCATCTGTTAGCCTCTGGGTATAGATTAGTCCGAACGAACTACCTGACTGCTTGAATATTGATAAATGCCCTTCTAAGTTTGTGTTGGCTCCGGGCTCATGTCGGCCTAGTTGATTATATCAACATTAGGCCCAAAATATTGGTACGGAAGTTGACAAGGTCTTCAATTATGTAAGTCTCAACAATTGAGCCCTCAACATGAGCTTTATTACGAACTCTTCTCTTCAGATGAAACATGAACCTAAAAGTTTAGTGAATAGAGTTAAGTGAAATATGAATGATAATAGGGTTTGCATTACGTGTAAATGAACAATAAAGAGTTAAAGGATAACCTCTCGAATGAATACATCCACCGATATTGCATAAGTCCAACCATCTTAGCTTCATACATCAAGTGAACCGGCAAATGCTACCTTGAATCAAAGAATGACAGTGGGAAGATTTTTTTAAGCTTGTGAATTGTCACCACAATGTTCTTCTCAAGCACCTCCATAATACTTACTCAGAGTGTAGAAGAACATATATCTCGAAAGAAATGAAATAAATCCGTCAAAGTCTCACATACAATCTTTGGAAACAATCCTCGAAAGGCAACATGAATGAATCTTTTCATAAAAATGTGGCAGTCCGACTCTTTATCCCTGGGAACTTGTACTCTGATACACTGCTGAACAAGATATGTTGGATACATACCGATCTGAAAGCTTTAAATCCTAACCCACCGATAGACCTTCTCTACATGTTTCTTGTCTACACAGTACGGTGCTTTCAGAAATATCGTCTTCCCACTGATTGTCCAAGGATGCAGTTCATGGTATATACCCAACTGTTGTAGACCCTTTCTCGCTTTAGGGTAATCTTTCAATTTTCTCTTGACAATCATCACATTGTTAAACATATTATTGAAAATATTCTTCTCAATGTGCATCACATCCATACTGTTTCGAATAGTGAGTGTCCTCTAGTAGTCTAACTCCTAAAAAATACATTATTTCCTCCAATTGTACTCTTCTCCATATCCTGGAATCTTCTGATCCTGCACTCCTTGCCATTTGATATGTCAATATTAAATGCCTCCAGGTGTGAGAGCACTTTATCACCAGATGGATAGCCCAGTATGACAACCCCATGCTCTATTTTTTAGTTGAATTTATCCTTCTGCCTATGGAACTAATGGTGTGGTGGCAAAAGCTTACGATGACATCCGAACCACGAGTGCTTTTTGCCGTACTTTAATGTATGACCGAGGTTCACGCCCATACAAGCAGGGCATGCTAACTTTCATGTGCGTTCGAGCCACACGTCATTCTTAATGCAAGGAAATTATGTATAGTCCACATCAAAGTAGCCCTCATCTAAAAGTTCCATTTAAGGGATGCATCATAAGTTTCAACTCCACGATCTCATAGCTATTTGAGTTCATCAATCAATTCGGCACTGGAATAAGCAATAACAAAAACATGTATGGCTTCTTCATGCACATGCCTGGTGGATGATTGTACGAGACAATAATAGTAGGCCATGTAGAGTAAGGCATGCTAGACTATCCGAAAGGATTAAACCCATCGATTGCCAAACCAAGTCTAACATTCCGAACTTCCTAAGAAAAGGTTGGATGCCTGCAGTCAAACTCCTTCTACGCCTCTCCATCAGCAGGGTATATCATCATATTGACATCACCTCTATGAGTCTCACAGTAAGCGCTCATATGTTCAGCCGTGTTGGAGAAGTAGTATATCCTCTGAAGTCTTGGCATAATCAAAAGATATCGCAATACCTTCCATGCAATTTTTTTTCTTTTTTCCTGTGTCCAATTTATACCTCAAATGATCATATACCAGACACCTTATCAAGTCCTTATTCTCTTTCCTCAATAATACACAGTTATTATTGCATGCATCTATTTGCTCATACCCAATCCAAATTCCATCATCATCTTCTTCGCATCGTAGTACGACAAGGGCAGTTTCTCACACTCCGGTAAAATTTTCTTGATAAAAGTAACCAACTGGTTAAACCTTTTCTCACACAACTCGTGGTCCAATTTTTTTTGTAATAATCTACTAACCGCAGATCACCATGTGTGCTTCCTAATTACATCCCACAATGGCTCTTCGACGTCTCTTAACAAATCATATTGATGAGCCCCCTCGTTCGGCTGTTAGGGACTGTCATCACTGCGTTAGTCACCCCAGTCAATATTAACATGCCCAACATCTATAATCATATCTGGATAAACATATTGTGCCTCACCCTAACTTCTGCTTGACTAGCTGAGTTGTATGAAAATACTATTGTGTTCCCCGCACTGCGTCCACCTTACCCACCCAAAGAATCGTACCGGAGAAGATGCCATTTTACCACCATTCTTTTTCTTCAATGCAATAACTCACATTTACTGCACGAACACCTTATTTTATCAAAGTCCACATATGCATGATGTGTGTAAGTGAACTCAAAATATTCATTGACGCGATCCTCAAAGTCATCATTTTTTTTTCTTTTCATTCAATTTTGATTGACCGACATGATGACTAAGAGTGATATGAAAATGAATGTATGTATGTGAAAACATGTCTATACCCCTTCATTCTCTAATAGGTAGTGGTCCTATCCCATCAGAAAAGCACGTGTCTATATAACGGTTACCGACTCATGCTTTGTCCTATGTCTACAGAGAATTCAACAACACATCTCCGTATTTTTCCAAGTACACGACATCAATTACGTGTTCGAACATCACATAATCTTGTTCTTGCAAGATTAAACGGATGTTAGAACACCAGATCTATATGCACCCAGAGAAACACTGGAGAACATGTACCAAATATCCAAGACATACAACACGGAACATGAGTCCATACACTGTTTATAAACACTTAGCTTTTCCATATTTTTCAAATTGGACATCCAAAGGCTCATTACAAAGCATTACTTTGTAAGTGAGTGTTTAAAAATTTGTAATTTAAGTCATGATTGAACGGGAACCAAGGGTTTTTATGCATGCATGTGTTTAACAATTGGTAATTTATGCAACAATTTTTTTTGAAATATCAAATTTTTCAAAAGATGGAATCATTAGGTTAATTTGCAAGAACATGCCAAACCAAAATGATTCACTTTACAATTCGTTGACAACAAGCTGTAACTAACTAATTGTCAATGGACTTCACAAAATAACTACAAATATTTATAATGTGGAAAGCCCTCACATTTCTCAGTAGAATATGGAGTTCATTTTGCAGAGTTGATATTGTCTTACCTCTGATTGTGATGGGGTTTATGGTTTACTTATGGTTAGGTTGTATTTAGGCTTATTAAGGTTAGCTAAGAATGGTTTACTTCCAGTGATTCTTTTTCAGATTGCTATTATATCTCAGTTTACTGACATCATATGCTATACCGAGTCCAGTGAAGTTCATTATATACATTAGGCTACCGATTATGCATGAATATTCTAATTGAGATATTTGTTACGAGGATTCTTCGTTAGATGCAAATTTACATCTGGTGGTGTCTTCATAGGACTATTATCATAATTTTTAAACTTGTCTGCCACTTTCTCAATATAATGAAATTGCGACAAGACTAGTACATTTGATATTTTGGTAATTTTTATACTAAGTATAACATTAGCCGCACCCAAATAATTCATATAAATTTACTGGTCAACGTTTTCTTTGTAGTGTTAATGGATTTATTATTCCTCCCGATAATAAGCATGTCATTTACATAAAGACAAATAATGACATATCCCTTCTCATTGCCTTTAACGTAGAAACATTTAGCACATCATTGATTCGAAAGCCATTTACAATCATGACTTTATCAAACTTTTCATGCCAATTGTTTCAGAGCCTGTTTTAGTCCATAAAGTGAATTAACAAGCATACAGAATTTCCTCCTTTGTTTAGGAGCTACAAACGCCTCGGGTTGCTCAATACAAATCTCTTCATCTATATCTCCATTTAAGAAGGCAGTTGTCACATCCATTTGATGTATCTCAAGATTATTAATAGCTGCAATAGCTATCAATATCACTACAAGAAAAATATCTATTAGCGACAGAATTAGGTTCCGTCACTATTATGACTCTAAAATTGGTGGAGGAAAAAAATGTGCGAGAAGTAAAAATTTGCGACTTAGTGAACTTGGTAGCATGTTTGTCGACATAATGGATGCTTATATCATAATTGGATTGCTATGTGATTTTCATGGCAACATCATAATATGCAAATTTTGTTTTAGTAATCCTGTTAGCCGATATTCTTAAAGCATCTCAATGGGACTTTGCGACGAAGATATGTCCATTTGGTTGCAAGTTTTCACCATAGGGTTTTAATCTCTATTATGCAATGTTGTATTCTTGCTTTGTCGAAACTTTCAAGTCCTTATTTAAGGGGTTTTAGATTTTATCCCAACATCAAAATAGTTCTATTGACTCATTCACGTTGCTGAGCCATTCTTTATTTGAATTCTAGCCATTGAGTATCTTTATATTCCAAAGCAAAATAAGTGATTTATATTCTGAAATTAGTTTGATTTAAAACCTTTTCTTGGAGCTTATTCCACATCGGTTAACCTAACTACATGTTTATTACACTGGAATCCCACATATGCTTTATCTCCAACTTGTAACCAATTTAAGTTCCCAATTTCGTGGCAACAACTCAGTATCTCAATGCTTTTAGGCAACTTGTCTCTAGTTTTGGTACCTTACTATAATTTTGAATAGTGTTTGAAATTTTGATTTAAACTAATCGAGCTTTTCTAGTAGACTTTTTATGCCCATGGCTGTATTTAGTTTGTGGCCAGATGCATATGAAATGCTTCGGTTGACTGAGTTACAACAAGTTATGGTGGAAAGAATGGTTATTCTTGTGGCAATCATAATTTGACTGGTGCACAAGTGTGGAAAGTTGAAGCATCTCTCTTTTCTTTTGAGATAACAGGTTTTGGTATAATTATGGCCAAGGACGGGCAAATGCAAAAATAAAGATGACTCTGGTTTTAGGTGTGCATGCGAGTGACTGAATTTCATTGGCGAGAACTATAGTATAACCCTCAACCATCATATCCACCATATTTTGGTCTTTAGTACCCCGCTGAGGTGTTTTCTTTTCTCCTTGTTGATAAAATATGACCTTATTAAAAAAAACTGGCAGAGAAATGCTCCAATGTTAATGTTACATCTTAGTAACGCTATTTCAAATTTGTGACTCAGTTGCTCACTAGCTCTCTTTGTGACACCAATATATTTTAATGTGGTAGGGTTACTTTTGACTTTAAGTCTCCTGAGCAGGAAGCAGCGGGAAAGATTGCTTTTTCCATCACATTTCTAGCAACTAAACAAAGTGGATGGAAGGAGCGAGGAAATTTGCAACGAGTAAGGTAGGAGAAGATCCACATCCATAATTATGGAGGAATCATCCCCCCCACCCCCCAATTGGATCTGTAATGATATTTGGTAGAACATGGTAGATGTATGGGAAACCGTTAAATGGCAGGAAAAATCCAGATGTGCAAAGACAAATCGATTTGTAAATGATGAGCCATTTCACACAGGTGGTTCTGTTCCACGTGCTGTCATTGGAGTTGAATTGAAGAAGAAGATCCCAGATATTGATGACACGAGGCTGAACCTAGAGATGTACGAATTGACACATAAACTTAAATATTATTTTAATGGTCAGCCATTGGAGGAGCAAGACCGCCCATATGTCTCAAAGAAAGCAATGGCTATTCACATAAGTTTGTTTTTTTGCAGCTATCTAGTCTGATGAATCTCTAACTTGAATTGCATTATAATGCATTACATGATGCATATGTTGTGAGGTTTGATGACATTAGTTCAGAAACCCAACTCTTCCTTGCTAGATTATGATGTAGCAAAATTATGGCGAGAGACTCCTGGAATTCGCGACAAGAAAGGACGTAGACATTGTACTCGCAAAATTGCACGAGTGCCAGGGCATCGATGCGTATTTCACTAGACCAATCTCCAGCCTCCGAGAATGAGAAAGATAAAATTGCTAAGATTATGGAGCTTGAAGTGCAAAAGATGAAAGAGAGTGAAATGCTAAGCTGGTAGAGCTTGAGGTGGAACAACGGATGAAAGAGAAAGACCTGCTATAGGTAATTCATATTTTCTATGCTCTTAAACTTCTAGAGGTTCATAAACTCGTGCATAGTGTTGTCTTCTATAAGAAAAAACTTTTATTTGCAATCAAGTTACCTTGTACGTTTTAACCAAGAATGATTCGGATCTCACTATTCTTATGTGTTCCAAACACTATGATCATTTTTAATAACCAAGAAAATGACTAGAGGAATGAATTGGTCTTGATGAGTTTTTAAGTCAGGTGAAGGACTTCTCTGTTTACTCATACTCTCTTTAGAAGGTCCTTCAGTTAATTGAAACAAAGAAGGAAGTTACGATAGAAGTCTTTATACTGATTGATATCAGTTGCTTTCACCACTGTTCTATGCATAGTCATTTCTAAAAAGAGTCTTGCCATCACTATTTACCCTAAAAGATCCCAACTCCATCGATGCTCCAATTAAAGATGAACATCCTGGCCTTGCATATAGCAATATCATTTGACTAAGACATGTTCTATAGTGGCTGACATGATAGATGAAGATGCACTGTAAGACAAATCGCATATCAAGAAATTGAATGTGATACACTCATCCTGAACTGAAAATCTATTCTACATAAAAAGTTACCATCATTTTACTTGTGATTCTGATTATAAAAATGACAGGAACAAAGGCATATCTACCAATATGTATTGGAAAGAACCTTCTTGAAGCAGGTTAAGGCTAGGGAAAAATTACAAACACCACAAAAATAGCAGGCTCAAAATGAAGTGAAAATTCATGGAGAAACCTTTCTCAAAAGTAGTTGTAGTGTAGATTTATATCTTTGACATGTTTTATATATGTAGATATACATCCTGAGAGCATTCTATAGCATAGTAGCTGTGTAATGAAATCCAATGTGAAGCAATGGTGGACAGCCTAACGAGAGACCAACTTTGTTATAATAGGGGATGTGAGCTTGATTTTTCTTCGACAAAATGCTAGTGGTAAGTTGATTTTTGTGTCTTTAGGTGACAGTAATTTGGTAGAAATAAGGCATTCTTTAGTGTAGTCATATGTTGTATGAGAAACAATGGAAAGATACTTTTAGCTTTTTGTGTCCATTCACCTCCATAGGCTTGTAGTTGATTTCAGTTAATGAAACTCCTACTAGGGAAGTGCCTTGACAGGGTTGTAGGATAATCTTTTTGTTACCAATGGATTCACTCTCTAAATTTGTTGGGACCTTTTTCTGCTAGATTGCACTGATTTTTTGGTTGAACTTGAGGGGCCAATGAATTATGAGTGGGTAGGATAGGATTGGTTCCTGGGCTGCCTGAAGGGAACAGGGTATATAGCTCATTTCATTGTGGCTTGAGTAATAGCCAAGGTCTGGTGTGTGGGGATCATTCTTACACTATCTGTTTAAAAGTCCCAAAAGGATGTTGGTTAATATGAAACATCGCACCATGTCCAAGTGTTACAGTGCTCTCTCTGTCAATAAAATGAAGGTGGACTTTGATACTCCAAATATAATTAAGCTATATCCTGAATGTCATAACTGATACTTTCTATGTGATGATAAACACATATATGGTTTGGCAGTCTTAGGTCTTCATAGAACACTGGGGTAGTGTTAGGAGTGTTCTCCCTCAACTTTAAGCAATTAATGATTGTTTTCTGGATGCCAAAGCATACATGCTCATAGAAAATGTGTGGTAGCCTTATTTGTTCCTATCTTAGTCATCATGCTATTGATGTAAGTACATTGATGCATACTCCTTGAAGTTCTTATTACCCACATCATTTAAATGCCTTTAATTGCTTTGTTATAGGCTGAAGTTACCGTGACTGATGCTACTGAGGATGACAATGATCAAACCTTCGGTGAGCTTGGTGAATGATTGCCTTATGTGACCGGATCTCACGTTATATTTGTTGGAGAATATTTGTTCATTTTGGTATATAACCAAGCAACCAGTGGATTTAGATGCATTAATCCAATTGTTAACTTTTAATGGTATTCAACAAATGCAGAATACTTGTTATCTTCAGTTAATTGTAGGATGTTAGATTATTATTGTCATAAGTTGTGGCATCAATTAAGAATAGGATAATCTATGATGCACATTTAATATATTTATGTTTCAAAATTTTTAGCTCCTAAATATGATTTTTGTAACAAAATTAGCAACTGAAATTTTATTTTGTTCTTAAATATGGTTTTTGCAACGAAATTAAGAACGAAAAAAATTATTTAGCTCCTAAATATGGTTTTTTTTTGACAAAATTAGTGACATAATTACCGACAGAAAATTATGTCCTGGTTTTGAGATATGAAATTTGGCGACGGAATTTCCGTCGCTAATGGTGTTTTTTTCTAAATGCATAAAAATATATTTATATTGCATTCATTTATTTTTTTAAAAATGTTAATTTTCAGAAAACTGAAAAATATTTCTAGCGACGAAATTACGACAATTTTTTGTCGCTAATAAAGAGACATTACTGATGGAACACTAATTCCGTCGATAAAACCTTTACGACATGGGTTTAGGCGACTGAACTTTTACGATGGAATTTTTGTCGCTAAACCGATGAAATTTAGACTTTTAGGGATGGATTTGTTCCCTTGCTATTTGGTATTCTTCTTGTAGTATATTCGTATGGATGTTATTCTAGTAACTCGTGAATATATGTCGAAATAATCAAGGCCTTCATTTTGTCTGTATCCTTTAAAAACCAACCTGACCTTATATTTTTCCATAAAAACCAACCTGACCTTATATTTTTCGATTGTTCCATCAACTTTCATCTTTCTCTTGAAAATTCATTTACACCCCAAGGGTTTATTTTCAAGAGGAAGATCCACTAATTTTCATGTAAGATTTTGCATGATTGATTCAATTTCACTATTAATTGATTTTTTCTATTGTGGAGCTTGAAGAGTCAATATTGCTTCATTGTAGATAAGAGGCCCATTTTCTAACAGATATCTCAGAAAATCAAGACCAAAAGATTTAGACGTTTTTGCTTTCCTATTACGTCTTGGTTCGTCTTCCTCTCTGTGTTGGTTCTTCGTCCATATTATTTCTTTTCAAAGAAATTTGTTCTTGTGCAGTTGTATAAGGAAATACATCTTCAAAGAAATATGCATTGCTTTTATATATTATGGTATTGACGTGTATGTCATCAAATTCAAATTTATACACTAAGAACTGATATGTAGAACTATGGTTTACATATCCAATAAAAATTCTATCAATAGTTAGAGGTCTTATTTTGACTATTCGAGGAGCTGGGATTGCTACATTTGCTAGACACCCCCACACTTTGAGATACTTGAAAGAAGGAGGACGTCATTTCCATAACACATATTATCTTTTACAACTTTTTGTGTGGTACTTTATTAAGAATGTAATTTGCAATTAAGACTGCCTCCCCCAAAAGTTATCCGGCAGTCCTGAATTTCTCAACAAAGCATTCATCATTTCCTTTAAAGTACAATTCTTTCGCTCAAGAATTTCATTTGACTTAGACGCATATGGTGCTGTGGTTTTATGAATAATTCCATGATTAGCACAATATTTTTCAAGAGGAAAAACATATTTCCCTCCTTTATCACTTCTTAGAACTTTAATTTTTCTGCTAAGTTGATTCTTAACTTCAATTTTGTATTGCATAAATGCTTCCAAGGCTTCGTCCTTAATTCTAAGCAAATATGCATAACAAAATCTTATACAATCATCAATAAAAATAATGAAATACTTATTTCCTCCTCTAGATTGTATCGCCTTTAAAGTCACAAATGTCAATATAAATTAGACTTAAAGGTTCCGTACTTCTTTTAACCGATTACGAAGATGTTTTTCCTATTTTTGTTTCAACACAAATTTCACACGTTTCATGTGAAATTCATTTTAGGCAAAAAAAATTATTTTTCACAAGCTTTTGCAAGAAATTACAATTTACATAACCTAATCCACGATGCCATAAATTAGAAGATTCCAATAAGTAGCCAGAAGAAGAAATATTATTAACTTCAGAATTTGCTACAATTTTAGGTATGATGATCATTAAATTTAACTTAAACAGAATAACACAAAGGTGCCCGTCTCCTATAAATATACCACTCTTAGTGAGTACTGTAACACCCCGAAAATCTGGAACTCCCTTGCTCCGGACCCCTAGGACGTTAACCTATAATATCACACAGATCAGAACACCTGTCAAAATTTCAGATTCTTAAACAACATCACGCTAAGTTCTTCCAACACATAAAGTTCCACAACAAAAGTTTCCTGACTTTAGATGTTACAAGTCGTTACAAGCCCCGTACATAATTCTTAACTAGCACACTAACTATACAGGCCCACGCAGGGGTCCTGTGTACATAGTCTAGTCTAGGGTAGATGCCTTAAAGACCTTACCCGATACTGACCTCCCTCACACAAGCTACCGCTACGGACTACCTGCAGAACAAAACAATTAAGGGTGAGCTTTTGAGAGCTCAGTAAGGTCGTTCAAATTAATCTCGGAAGGAATCACAACAATTCAAAGACGAATAGTTCAGGCTTTTCAAACAATTGTGCTCAGACATTTTCGAACAATAAGTTTGGATACAATGCTCACACATTCAGAAGATACTGATCATGGGTACTAGCAATGCCCTACAGGCAAGGCTCAGAAAATGTACACATGCATGATGTACCAGAACACTAGTCCATTTAGGTACTAGCCTGCGTTCCACGCAGGATTCAGACCAGCCTTATAACGCCCGCCTCAGAACATAACAGAACATAACAGATTCCCATGTCAGTATACATAAGACATTTATCTCAAAATCAATGCACAGATCAATGATCAATGCACAGTAAAAAGTGAGCACTGATAGGAGTTCAATAATCGAATCAGGCTCAACATCAGGGCTTACTTGGCAATAATATATCAAAATCAATGTACATCTAGAGTTCAACAATGGACATGAATAGACAAAAGAATAATTGTAGAAGCAAATTGATGGCTTGAGATTCGGATAGAAACCCTTACCTGGTTTGTAGCTACGGTACCCTAACCGACAAATCCTGGCTTTAACCTAAACGGAACAGTCCAAAGATTAGAAGACAACTTACATCACTGTATTATAACTCAATATTAACTCACGCACATTTCCAGAAAGACCCCCTGGCCAGATGTGTAAAATTACCAAAATGCCCCTGGGGTAAAAATTACCAAAATACCCATCGCATCCCTAATCACCAAAACAGCGTTCCCATGATTAAACTTGCTAACATAGTCCTAACATATGTGAATTTACTCAAAAACACATTTTATAGGTAAAATTACCAAAATACCCCTTGGGGTGGTAAATTAGCAAAATACCCCTGAGGGTTTGGCATCGAAAAATTTCCAAAAATATCTTAAAATATTATTTTAAGCATCCTAGAGTCATTTCTGGGCTAAAAAATACTTTAAACAATTTTCGCCCAAAAATTCCGAACCGGTGTCATGACTGAGCGTTTAAAAGCCGGTTCGGCCAAAAATACCTATCAGCCTTGGAATGGTACGAAATTTTAGATATAGAATCTTATAAATAAATTAAGGTTCACCTAAAATTTACAGATTAAAATAAATTAATTCACTAAGCCAAATAATTTGATAACTTTAATCAACTGATGCCTTAATTTAACATGCTTCGAGAATACCGAAGATTCCCGAAAAATTCCACGGCGTAGGTTTCGTAAAATCAATGAGGGTTACAGTTTCACACTTTGTCTAATTGTGACCCTAGGTATTTATAAAAATTAATGGTAAAACTGCCTTATTACTTTTAACTTTTAGTGACAATTTTAGTCACTATTGAGATTGCTACACCCACAGTTTCACCTAAAGATGCACACACTCTCTTCCACCTTTAGCCGCGACATACACGCACCTGCACATTCCTCTCATCCTTCTTATCCTCTTCCAAAACACAAGATCAAATATACACACACCGGAATACACACTCCCAATTCTTCTTATCTTCTTTCAAACACAAAATCACTACATAAACATGCACAATTCATTACATAAACACACACTTCATCACCTAATACACACTTTTAAGAACACCCGCTGCCCAGCAGTTTACACACACCCACACACACTTGGCCACTAAGAAACACAGCCCCCAATCCCACTCAATTCACCATTACAGACCCATTATTTCTACACACTCACCCAAGCCCACGACAGCCATGAATGTCCACATAAACCTGCAACACACACAGTTGCACACTCCTTGCCCTAAAACACTCACATCAGTCCCCTCCTTCCTCCACTAACTCACCCATGTTACCCACTATCCTACGTATACCCACACAGATCCACTACCATATTAGCATGTTCCACAGATACGTGTGTGTGTGTGTGTGTATATATATATATATATATATATATATATATATATATATATATATATTATATTTAGCTTAGTCACCTAGCTAAAATGAGGTATCAACCCCATAATAATTTATACTTTATGAAATTATACCCTTAGCCCCCAACTTCAAATATTTGCAAAAGAACCCCTGAACTTTTTTTTACACGCCCGAAACTATGCGGATATTACAAGTACAAACTTTTCAGACTCACACACTAGCTCAAAACCATCTTTACTTGACAATGATCCAGAAACTCAATTCTTTCGAATGTCTAGAACATGAAGAACATTGTTGAGACTCAACTATTTTCCTAATGTCATCTTTAAGACCACTTTTCCATTTCTTGCACCTTTGAACAGAAATAATTTTCCATGAATAGATTCTCATTGTTCGGACTCTGATATGTAGTAAATATATTTCGCTCGGAGCACACATGCCGAGTAGCACCCATGTCTACCCACCAATGTTTGAGATTTCTAACCAAGTTAACTTTAGATATCACCACAGATAAATTCAAATCTGTAATGTCTTCGGTGATTTTATTACTTCAGTCACGTTGGCTTGAGAATGTTTTTCTTTTCTTCGGGTCTCCTTTATTTTTTGCGACTGTAACAACCCTTAGCACAATGGCATGGTTTGTTGCATACATAGCAATTCCCAGTAAACTTCCACTTTTTTTCATAGTCATTGGAAGCCGCTTGCTCCATTTGGACCATCTGATCTGGAATGTTTCATTTCCTATGATGGACCTTGCTCAACAACTTTTGCCTTGACCTCTAGATTATAATTTCCAGCCTTCTTCTCAGACATGCAATTATCGTCTTCAATCCTTAATCCAACAATCAAGTCTTCAAGCTTCATTCTTTATGCTTGTGCTTCAAAGAATTCTTTAATCCTTTCCAAGTAGGGGCAATTTTCAATTAATGCAGCCACTTGAAATGATTCTCCAAGCACCGTACCTTCTACATGAATGTCATGCGAAATAAGTTGAAACTCTTGGACTTGACTTATAACAATATTGGAATCCACCATCTTGAAATCAAGGAATTTACTGACTATAAATTTCTTAGAGCCGGCATATTCGGTCTTGTATTTCTATTCCAAGGATTCCCACAATGCTCTCGCATTTTTCATTGGATTATATACGTTATATAATGCATTATCCAAATATTAAGTATATAATTCTTGCACATAAAATCTGAATGCTTCCTAGTATCCACGGCATCCATTTTCTGCCTGTCAGGATTCTCACCACCATGTTCTGGTGCATCCTTTTGCAAGAATCTTGCCAAGTTTAAGGTGGTCAAATAGAACAACATCTTTTGTTGCCACCTTTTGAAGTCTTATCTATTGAACTTTTCTAGTTTATCACCAAGTCCAAGGGATCCATTAACAGATGCTGCATAAGACGTTGTGCTTTGGGATTAATTGGTCCACTTTCAGGAGGTTTCACTAGTTGCCATTTGTTATATCTATCAAAAGATTATAACTACAATTAAACAAAATTCCAGTCTAAAAGAAAACTTATAAACAACAACTAATTTTAAGAACTCTAAAATTAATTTCAGAAACTGAAAATAATTTTAATAAACAATTAGGCACAATAAAAAAAGTATCTCAACACATGTGACACAAAGCATAGTTATCAATACCGTACCGGTACCGGCCGTACCGTCCGGTATGTACCGTTTTTACCTTTTACTGGTACAGTACCCCTTACATTTTATACTATTCAAAATATACGCTCATTATCGATTGTACCGGCCGATACATGTGATACCTGCTGAGAATTACGTACCGGCCGAGATATTCTGTTTTGTACCAGTTCCTTAAAAAATGTAAAAGTAACAAATTTTATTAGAAATTTTGTAAATTGACCATATAAAGATTAAATAGAAAAAATATTCTAAGTTCTTTTATACCTATCAAAGCCTCTGTAATTTATTGTTCATAATATTCACTTAACTTTGATTTACTTTATACCTGAAAGTTTTGATCATATTTTTCCATCTATATGATGTACTGCTTTAGATACTTGTGCGCGAACACACGCACACACACAAAAATAACTTATTCTTGAACCTGGAGACATTATTATTTAACAAACAACTGATTCTTACATAAGAATTTGCCAATGAGATCATTGAAAAGAATGGATAATCCTAGAGGAGATAATTCAATTGAATAAGCTATTTATTTTAATTGAAAATTAACGTAATTCAAACTCTATGGGACAAACAATTTACCCTAGAATGTTGTTAGTAAGAAAATATATCTATGTTTTGTTAGTTAGGCAATGAATGAATATTGCAGATATATCATGCATATTATTGATGAAAACGTTGAGACGGTACCGAGACGGTACCGGTACGTACCATCTTATGAAAAAAAAAGGTACGCACTCCGATACGGTATTCATAAGTATGACACAAAGTGCAGGATAAAATCTTAAGATTGTTGGAAAAAACTGTGTAGTTCTGTAAAAAATCAACTACAAAAATTACTGAACACGCAACGGAATCAGGAAGAACAAAACTACAATAATTTACTAAAAGCAGATTTACACGATAGCCATGGAAAGAACCGAGGCATGAATTTAATTCACTGTTCTTAAGACTTTATTAGTCCTGCAATGGTGCTAACGGTCTTTGACGAAAGTCTCCCAGGATAGAATGACAGCAATGTATGAAAATAGGAGCACTCCAAATTTGCAGACCTGACTAACCAAAGCAATGTAAAAATCTTTATTACCACACTCAAGAAACGAAGAGTAGAATTTCGCGAAGGAATTTTTTTCTTTTCCAGTGTACAGTGAAAGAAGACTCTTTACTTAAGGGTGCAACTATTGGCTGAAAGTTGCAACTTTTCAGAAAAGATTATTTAAGTAAACAAAAAAATTTGTCCCAAAAGAATAAAGCTTAATGGGCCCAAGCTACAAACCGGGGCGCGTGCGTGTGAACCTTGGGTCAACCTAAATCCTACCTCCTTACAAAATTTGAGTATCCCTAAGAGGCTCAACATTTTGCCCAAGACTAGACTTTATAAGGTGGTAACATTTACTTTATTTCTTCAATATGAGATTCTCTTTTCCTTTTAAATTGAATCACCAACTTCAACTTTAATTTTCTCATTCAATTCTCATTCGTTTTAAACTTGTGAATATTGTATGATCATCTACTCTGGTAGACAAACACAATTTAACTTGGTTCTAACCAAATAATGATGTAGAACCCACTTAAAGTGAAATCCTTAAGTTTAGTTTAAAGTCCAAGTGCAAACAAAATCATCACTAGAACTAGGACTTTTATCGATGAATGTGCCTGAGTAGGATAATTATCCCTTTTGGTGGCAAACTTCGCTTTAAATTAGGCTTTCTTGAGTAAATTTTTGGTATATGTTATTATCTCATCTCTTTCTATTTTTAGTATCTATTGTTCTCTAACGATCTCATTCATTGATTATACAACATCATCGTTAAAAATCGTTATACCGAAAATTCCCTCGTTTTCATAAAAATGAGAGCATTAAAGAAAATTCACCATGATCTCACTGAAGAACTAGGTGGTAGCCTGGTTGGAACTTGTTGCTGATCCATTGCCTGTGGATTTCCCCTTTTGCTTTGTCTTTAAAGGGATATACAACAAAGCAGCAAAAGCATGAGGGAAGCTAAACAGACAACCCTTTTGTTCCTTCTGTTTCAATCCCCCGCCCACCGGGAAGGGGATGATGCATATACATCTGTCAACGTCTGCGCATTTTTTTATCCAAAAAGCAAAGTGGGATTGGTTGGTAGGTTGTTCATCCATCGTACGACATCCATTGTACGACTTCTCATGTACAATATACCAGATTATCTTTTCATTTTGAACGTTACTGGATAGTTGGCTCATGTTTGTCAAACTGGGACAAAAGCGAAAGTGAGAACGTGTTAAAAGTGTTTATAACCATGGTTAGAGCTTTGTATCCCTATTTATAACGGGCTTGGGGTTAAAGGAATATCCTTGGCAACCTCTAGGTCGAGTAGATTTTGTTATAATCCTTCCTATTTAATGTGCCTAGCAGTTACTACTCTTGTTGCCATCGCCACATGAGTAGTAATCTCCCTCTGCTCATCCCTCATCGCCACCTTCCACACAATCATCGGTCGCCACCGTACAAAAACCAATTGCAGTTCCAAACGAGGGGCACCATAAAGAGAGAAGCAATGCTCCAACTCATCGAACCATTAGGTTCATCTTTATGCTACTTTCCAAAATCTGTTGGAGGTTACAACAAGATTGGCTTTAATTCCTTCCCCAGATGTCTCTCTAGAGAAGAAAAAAGCGCAACCATGAGTAAAAGTAGCAGATATAAGACAACACCAGAATGCAAAATCCCCGAAACATCAGAATCGCGTACAAGAAATATTGTACTATTGTACTCACCGGAAACATAGTAATATCCATAAACTTCCACGTGCCGGAGAAAGAATGTTGTTAGAAGCTGTTTAAACGGTTCTACATCCAACCCTTAGAAGCTGTTTAAACGGTTCTACATCCAACCCCAAGGGATGGGCGAAGCGGCAAAGGTCTTGAAGAATGATCTCTAGAGTTCGTATTCAGATACCAATGGGTCAAATAAAAATTGCAATTCTACCAAATCCAGAAAAAGAGGGGTTCTACATCCAACATGCAGAAATTTCAAGAAGTTGAACTGAGACAACACACCAATCTGGAAGAAGTTGTGGAACATAAATCAAATTATGTTTAAGCTGTTGAATGCTGACAAACACAAATGACACTAGGCTATAATCAGTCAGTCGGCTACATCAAAGCGGCAATTGAATTGGTTCTGGATCCTAGAATGGCTCTCAAAGTCGTATATGTCATCAATCTACAGTGTTTATAAGTACTCATTCAATGCCATCCTTCTCTCTGTACCTCAGTCATATAGTTCATGCCATCCAATTACAGGGTCTGCACTTAGAGGTGAGCCAAATTTACCTGCACGGAGAAGCCATATACTGTTTTCTTTGTAGATCATAAAAAGCTACGTTAAAAAACAATAAATACATCTTTGGTGGCAAAGCATAGAGTTCTCTGTACAAGACAGTTGATAATGGACAGAGAAGGTGCAAATCTGGAGTTCTAAGTCATAATTCAGCAAAAAAAAAAAGGAAAATACCCACATACTTCAAAGAGAAAAAAGTTAATAAAGGCATGATAAAAAAGAAAGGGAGAAAAAGGTACTCTCTTTGCAGGGTTTCTTTAAAACTCCTAATTCAGGTTAACCGCAGAGTAAATTAGTCTCATCGTGTAAGCAAAAACTGAAATTTTGAACTAGCAGTATGTTTACTAGCAAGATGCTTTTTGACAACACATAAAAGCTGATAATTGTCAATTATGGATTAATTTCACTATTCCATTCTCTACAGGGAGATTTGACTGCAAGAACCTCAAATGAAGTATCTGCATCTTATTCCACTGACCTTTTCGATAAGATGCCGTGAGGAGATGAAGAGACGGAGCCTCACTTTAAGACCTAACTTTGGCGAGACGGGCCCTTATTTCTTCTAGTTCTTCCTCATCATCTGCACCCTCTTCCTGAAAATCCACATTACCAGTTCATTTTAGCTAGCTTCATGAAAAAAACAAAGAGCCAAGGCAGGCAAATTATCAGAATGGCAGACTCATACCTCTTCTGCTTGGGAAGGTTGCTTCAACCTCTCCTTCCTGACTGTTTCTGGAAGCTGTGCAGCAGTCTCACCAGCTATTGCAGTTAAGACCTTCTCAACTTCTTCTTCAGTCTCCTCTTCTATATCCTCTGAATCTAGTGCATTATCAACAGCATCATTGACAAACTCTTCAATCACGCCAGCCTGCAATCACATACTTGACATTTATTATGCAAGAAACAAAACAAACTAATCAAAAGACTATCAGACAAATAAATTATTGCTTGTGTCCTCCAACCATTTTCATTCCAACAGTCCACATAACGTACTCCACTTGGAGCTCTATAACTTCCTCTCTTACAAAGCACTTAAAAGAACCAAGCATATATACCTTTAAAAAGCCAAGCATATGCAACGAGCCTATTAACGTGTGGAATAAGGGTTTGCCCCTCTACTCATGTCACATTTTCCCTCTCCACCATCTTAAACCTTCATCTCCATGACAGAACTAACCACCATCAGCACCATAACCTTCGAATTGGGTGTGTTAACTGGCTAACGAGATGTAAATCATCAAAGGGGTGTATTTTGGGGGTTCCTGCTATGCAATTAGGGTTGGAAGAAGTGGATTTAAGAATCGCTACAATGGGTGTGCTTTCAATGGTGTGGCTGTCACACACACACACACAGAGGGGGGGGGGGGGGCGGAGAGAGAGGGAGGGGGGAAGGGAGAGGGAGGGAGGGGGGAGAGAGAGAGAGAGAGATTTGATTAGAAGAGGATGCTGAAAGGGTTTTTTTTTTCAGCGTCAGCAACTAAAAATGGAGATGATTGTCAAGAACCGATCACACAGTTAAATTAAAACGGGGAATCGAACGAGTGCCCAATAATTTATAGCAGCTTCACTTGCCTTTACGGCGCATGTAAGATATAATCTATGATACAAGCCAGTATGAATGGGGGACGGCGGGAACAGAAGGTTGGAGGAATGGAAATGTTCCCTACCTATGTCTGGTTGAGTACAAAAGATATGGGAGGGAAAAAGGAGCCTTGTATCAGACCATGTAAATACGAACAGTGCTATTTGATAATTGCGTCGTCGTGCCTGGGCTGGACCGCAGTTTGGCTTACCCTCTTCTTCTGAGATCCTCCCGGTAACCTGAAGAGATGGGGCAAGGAAAAAAGAAAATACCAATGGAAAATGATGCTTCCATTCGAAAAGAAACAGAGATTTTAGGATTCCATCGCCTAGTACCATGGCCAAAAATGCCACTCGAACCCAGAGCTAGTTGGTTCTCACCGAAATGCGTTGAGGCGCAGCAGTTGACTCATTTCTGAGCAGAAGAGCCGTTTTCGAGTAGTGTTTGATCGATAAAATGTAAGAAGTTGAGTCCCTCTCTTCCCTCCCCACTACTGGGAGGAAAACTATAGTGAGCATGGAGGGGAAGGTGATACAGATCCCTTCTCCACGTCTGCATTCCCTAAATGAAACCAAGGCAACTCAATCCAGCGAATTTGACACTTTTTAAAACACTAGGAAGATTGTATTTAGCTTACTTTGCTACGATGTGCATCTATATCTCATTCCCCAGCGACCCGCCTCATTCTCTTCCTCATAGTAAAGAGAAGACAGTACTAAAGCACAGTGAACGGAGCACACAACAGAGAGATTCTAAGTACAGAAATTCCCCCTTGATGCGAGAAGAAGTCTATCACGGGAAGGGTTAAGCGCCTATCACAATAAAAGCCGTGGCCGTCATAGAGGCTACCTCCCTTCTCCACCTCCCACATTCCCTACATGAAACCAAGGAAACTCAATCCACTTCTCCCCTTTACCCAGCTCCCAATATCACCCTCTCTCACTCCCTTCCCTCCTACTGATATAGGGGGTTAATGTTTTAATATCAGAACTAAATTATGGTTCAAAGTAGAATACACAGACAACTATTATCTTTTTTATAGAACTGGGAAAATGACCCTTACAATAGGATCATCTACAATATAACAAGTGGAGCATAGAAAACAAGGTTAACATCATAGTTAAACATTTGCACTCCACCGGAAATTTAAGTGACACTTTTTTTGATGCTGGAAGGAATGAAAAGTTTCATCAAGTCCTTGTGGAGTACTATAGTTCAAATGGGAGCATGAATATCATTTTCCTAGTGGAATGTAAGTCATTGCTGACTCATAACACTATGAACTAAGTCTTCTGGTTTATGAGTCTAAAAGCGTCTTCCCCCATGTAGTCTCGCTCATCAGAAGACCTCTACAGCCTGCTTTGGTGAACATAATTTAGTGCAAAGGGAACCCATCTCCTACGGCGATACAAAAGCCAAACACGCTAATAGATAATAAAAAGATTGCACTACAGTCTAGATACACATTTACCTCCTGCAAACGCTAAACATAAAACAACTGTACACAATGTTTCAAAGATCTTGAAACAAAAAATACCTTGGTCATCTCTTTGCCGAATTCTTGCATCGTGGCAGCCATCTCAGGGGCTTTCATAAGGTTATTGACAAGCTTCATAACTTCGGCGCTCTTGTTTAAATGTCCAACAGTGCGGGCAATAGCTGCAACAGAGTTCAAAAAGTTAAAAGCGAGTCAACAAACAGACAACATTTAATAAATTCAACTAGAAGCATAATAAAATGTTGCACCAAATATTATCACAACATCGTGAATTGCTATAATACTTATAAAGCCAAATCACAATTATCAATGGGGACGATCATCAGTCATTTCCGCCATAGTACATGTATCAATCTCTACTCGCAAGAAAGAGAAGGAAAACCCCTATCCACAATAGTTAACAAAACAGTGATGGATAACATACTAATGGGCACAGCACAGCAGATGCACTATTGTGACAGCAGATGCTGCATTGCTAGACAAGAGGAAGCAGCCTCATTGCTCGACAAGAGGAAGCAGCCTCTCTGCAATTGGGATAAGGCTCCATACAAGTAACCTCCTCTCAATTCATAACAAAATTTGTATCTATAAGCTACAAACATTATTACCTTCCGTACAAATTTTGGTGTATCTAAATTTAAAGAGTAAATGGTTGGAACCGCCTAACCTATATGCCTAGTCAGATGTTACTGTACAAACTTTGTGGTTTTACATGATGTTGGCCCAGCAATACTGTAAATATTGTAGAAGGTAGGCCTCCTACTCCATACAGCTCACTTATGTCGCTTCCATACAAATTCATTTTAGAATATGATTAAGAACCATTTGTAAGAACATTTAAACTATCAATCGGCAGTCAAAGTCTAGTAAATTGATAGTTGATGTGGATGTTTCTGTTGATATAAATAAATGGTATAACATCTTCATTACATGGCATGAAATCATAAGAAAAACATTTATATTTCTAGTGACACACTGTATAGACTTTTCATTACATAAACTAAAATCTGAATGTACTTTGTTGACATATTTCGGTACCTCAAATTTTAGCTCGTGTTCTGTTATCATATTTTAGTACCGTGTAATCCAAGTTAGCGGTAGGTTAACAAGTTGCAGCATATAATCCTACTCTTTTAGAGGTAGTAACCTTTCCTTTCCACTAGTAAGTGTAAGTAAATTTAAACCTTGACACTGGTGACGTCTTTCACCATCAAACATCAGTCTTAAATATCCTGCATCATGATTGAGCATAATTGCCCATGCAAACCCTACCCGACGTCGGGAAGAAAAATCCAACCACAACAATTACATTATGCAGATCATCCACTAAGCGATTAACATTAATGAAACACTTATAGACATATACCACAGTAATACAGTACACAGTGCAAGTATTATAACATAAATAGCAGCCTTGAGGCTATGTGCTGAATATTTAAGTGATACACTGTTAAATTTGAGATAAGATTTCAAAACAACGATCAACTGGGGGGGGGGGAGAGAGATATGGTATATTGTGATGGAGGTGTGCAGGTTGAAGCTAATCTCTAAGGAAGAAGACGAATGGAAAAACAAGTACGAAAAAAGTCTATCAGTTATTATAGCGGGCATATAATGTGCAACTTGGCAGAACCAGTATTTGCCAGTGGCAAAGGCAAATTTCTTGAAGCAGATTCTAGCTGTGGGCCAGAAAAAATAATTCAAGTCTTCACATAAATCAGGCCCCAAGATGTGATACCAAGCGGGATCAGATATGAGAGACGCCAGTATAGAAGGTTCTGGGGTTAATTGGAGCTAGGTGGTTCCATTAGACCTTCCTACAACCAAGCTTGGAAGAAACCCAATCACTGCAATAATGATCATGGTGCCCCAATGTAGAAATTCCATAAAAGCTGCTACCAAAACCCACATTAAGCAGGCTGATTAAAGCATTTTGGCAACCAACTCCATATGAGTGATTGATCTAGGGATACAACAATGGTTGCTCCATTAAACCCCCTAACAACCAGTAATAAGAGTGAATTATAGTGATTGGTTGGTACTCAATTTAATCTGAGAGTCTACTTCGGTGAGATGATTAAACTAAGACATCAAACCTCGCCTGTTATTGCTGACTCATTCAAAGTAAAAGCAGAAATGTAAAGCAGATGTTTGATATGAGTAGAATCGTACCCACACTTTCTCCGAGGTGCATTGATATTGAATTTAACTGAGCTTTATTTTCATAGAGACGGTTAACAGTTTTCCTGGATCTCACTATTTCCTTAGCAAGTGCCTGAGATAGAATTGACAAAAAGGAAAATGTAAAATAAATGGGAAAAGTATCAAAAACAGGAACAAGCAACAAAATATACCTAGCACAACTTCATACACATATCGACAACTTGGCATGCATGTAGTGTGCATACATAGGACCAATACATTTACTGATCATGATAACTGGTACTAATGCAACAATTGATTCCATTAATAACAAAGAACATATGTGATACTACTATGCGTTTCTGCCTAGTTATGTGTAGCTAAACCTCCTATCTTCCGCTGGATATATACTTTCTTCACATTAGAAATATTCCCAAAAAGACCCCCAATCAAGAGGGCGAAACCCATTTACAAAATGTACATACTCAACTAGAGGAGCACTACCAGAAGCTGTCTCAAAAAGATTTTATTGGATCTAGAATCATCCTCACCCAGCTTCGAAGGGGTAAACCAAAATAATATCTTTCAACTTTGTTAAGGCAACTCCAACCCCTCAAAAGCGCTATAATCCTTTCCTTCCAATGCACCAGAACAAACAAAGGGGAATCATCCCCAACAATTTGCTACCCCTACTCCTGAAGAGAGACCAACTCCTAAAGAGTTCCAAAACAGAACCTGGCATCGTCCTACTCAGGCCCAGAAGACTAAGTTTCTTAGGCAACTAGACAAAGAAAAAGATGTTGACCACAAAATTTGCAAGCTTGTTTACAAACGAAACACCAATTACGTAAATTCTCCTTCAGTTTAGTAAATAATCTTCCGTCAAAATAGCAATTCTGGCTGCTTCCCAAGGGGAAAAAAAGGACTTTGGGGTGAACCGAGGACCACCAAATGCTCTTCCAACGGAAAGAAGTATCAACACCAACCTTAAGAAGTGAATAATAGGACTTCACTGAAAACCCTTATGACTCCCTATTCAAACCACCCATCCTTCCTTCCCTCTGAGCACCTCCGGAGAATCAAGCAGCCCCATGAAGGCAGAAACTGAATCCATCTCCCAGTCCTGAAATTTTCTCCTAAAAATGGAATTCCATGAGTGACCATGGTCTTGAAGAACTAACACCTTTGCCACAGAGACATCGGACAGATCTACAAAGCCCCTCCCACACCACACATCAGGCCAAAAACTCACCCTAATGCCATTTCCCACCTCAAAATAATAGTGCTTCACAAAGCCATCCCATTCCTTGCAAATGCCCCCCAGCAGACTAGAGCAAAAAGGTCTAATAAACTTGCGCAGGGACCAAGACACTGGATCCTCTCATAATTTCACTACCACAATTCTTCTCGATAAAGAATCCCACTCACCCATGCATCCCCAAAGCCACATTTCCTGAAGAGAACGATTAAATGTTATGAGATCCTTGACACCTAAACTTCCATTTTGAACCGGAGAGCACACTGTGTTCGAATAAATTACATGGAATTTCCTTTCCTTCGCGGAACCTTTCCACAGAAAAGCTCTTTCCAATTCTCCAACCTCTTAGCAATAGAAGCAGGCATCACCATCAATGACATAAGATAAGAGGACAGGTTGGAAAAGGTGCGTTTAATGGAAGCAGGCACATCAAGGTGAGAATGGATGATTTCTTTCAATAGAATATAATCTTCCTAAACAGATTGCTGATTGCAAACAGAGTTAGTATACATCTCCATTCTGGAACCCGTCTAAATAGTTTAAAAACGGATCGGTTTGCATAGGAAGTCTTTGATTCTAAACTTGCTGATCGCCCTTTGCCAAACAAATGGAAGCCCGCTAAATGGTAACGTGTATAAGATGCAGTGTAATGCACTCTTGTCCACGCCCAATAACTAATGAAAACCGAAACTTCACACCTCACACTTTCTAATACAAATTTATCAGTATTGACGTAGAGAGACAAATTACAGTAGCAGTTCATTTCCAGGTCTGAATCTAAAGAAAAATCCAAAAAATTCTTGCATTACAACAAGGATACCAAATCTATGTTGATATGTGTTGGAGTATTTTAATAAAAACTCTAATACTTATTCTAAAAATGTATTGTTTGGTTTTATGTCCTCAGTAATTAAGCCTTACCATAAAGGCAATAGAATTATTGTTTAATATCATCACTTTGTTGGTCCATAATTGTGGTTAAAGTGCCTCATTATGTTTTTCTTTACGATGGACCTTAATACTCATCATAATGTTTTCAATAAAATCATTTGAAAACATTTGATTGGCTTATAATTGACCTTTATATCTTTTGTAACCTACATTAGATTTTTTAAACCTATTGTCATGAGTTACACTTTTAACACCACGCACACACACACACACACACATATATATATGTGTGTGTGTGTGTGTGAGCTGATCGATTGCTAGCGTGAGCAACTTAACTCAAGTTGCTCGCGCAATCTGGCTGTCCACGTGCGAGAATGGACGGCCAGATCGCGCGCCACAACATCAATTTTTTTCACCGTCCGCAACATAATGTAGCGGATGGTAAATTATCGTCCGCTACATTATGTTACAGATGGCCAAATCGCGCTAGCAACTTATATATATATAGGGAGTTGATCCATTGAGAGCGCTAGCAAAATAGGATAAGTTGCTAGCGCGATCTGCCAGTCCACGGGGGATCTGTGGACGGTCTAGATCTTTTTTATTGCATTTTTTAAAGTCCGTCCGCTAGATTATGTAGCGGACAATTTCTGGATAAAAATACCCTCCAGCTCTGTTCTCTACATTGTGTAGCAGACGAGTTGGCATTATTTTTTCTCTCATTCTCTCTCCTTTCAATCATTATTTTTCTGACATGTTTGTCTCTCTCTCCTTTCTGTCATCAATGCTCGTGTCCTCTCTCATTTCTCTTTCTGTCATCAATGCTCATTGCGTCCGCTACATTATGTAGCGGACGAATTGCCACAACCAAATTAACTGGGTTCTGTATTAGATGTTCTGGGTTCTCTATATTTTCAGTCACGCAATGTCTTTTATCTTTGCAATATGCAAATCCAAAACAATGTCTTTTGCCATCAAGAAACCCACAACTGCCACCATCGCCGAAGAACCACCGTGCCACTCTAGCCGTAAATGTTGAAATGAGTAGATAGATCCAAAACAATGTCTTTTGCCATCAACAACGCAAGATACGCATTCCCGCACAAGTCCATTGCAAAGCTCAAATTCATATCACAACTTCTTCAGCTTCGCCGCCGCAACCAAAGCCCTAATTTACGCCATTGATATCCGTAAAGACCTGGTTCCAAAGATCCGGTAGTATGAACAAGGAAAAATCCATTCGCCGCCTTAAGTATCCGCAAAAGAACCAAACTCGCCGCCGTCAACAACCAGAACACCAATTTTCGGCAAAAAACAATCACATTAAAAAGCTAGTAAATCAAAAAACGCTTTTCAATACATGTTCCTCCGATTCAAACTCCGCTCCGGCTCAGATCTTGCGGGTCTCCGATTCGATTCTCCTTACGGCAGACAAGATCGCTGACAAAGAGGATAAATAGAGAGATGAAAGTGAGAGAAAGGAGAGAGGAAGAGAAAGGGGGAGAGAGAAAGAGAGAGAGAGTCAAAAAAATGATGGGAGAGAGAGAGTGTGTGTCAGAAAATTAAATAAATAAAGGACTGAGAAAAAGAGAAAAAAAGTCAGAAAAGTAGTGCCTCAGTAGTCCGCTACATTATGTAGCGGATGGGCACTACCTCAAACTAGAAGTTATTTTTATCCAAAAAATTGTCCGCTACATAATGTAGCGGACGGACTTAAAAATACGTAAAAAAAATATCTGGACCGTCTACAGATCGCTTATAGATGGCCAGATCGTGCTAGCAACTTAACTCAGTTTGCTAGCGCTCTAAACAAGTTAGCTCCCATATATATATATATTGCATAGTGGATGGTTTTCAGGATGGTGGGTGACAATCTTACTTAATCATTTCCATATTAAGCTTAAGATGTCACCATACTCTTCAAGGATCCTACTATTTTCTTATTATTGCCTTTTTGGGCCAAGAATACCACCTCCATATAACACTATTTTTTTTTGGTAAACTATATCCAGTTATATGAGGTGTTGAAGTGAGGTGTCTTTTGTATTGACACTATTATCTAGTAATATTTATTTTAAAGAATTTGGGCAAAGAAGGGTGTTGCCCACTTTCCTTTCTACCTTCCACATATATGAAAGGAAGTTTAAAGCTTCTGCTTCACTTCCTAGTGCAGAATACGAGTGAAGTAACAGTCTGAACTGGGCTGTTGTATCTTAGAGCGACGCGTCAAAACCTTGCTGCGCCGGTGATTATCCGAAGGGGCGCAAATCGTCTTAAAGAGAGCGATCTGGTCCGCGCCTCAACCCAGTATGTACAACATTTTAAAGTGGTCAAGACAGATGCTTTAGACCTTTCATGGATACCATAGTTATGAATACCCTACCAGAGTGCGTACCGTTTTCTCTGCGAAATGGTACGTACCGGTACCGTCTCGGTACCGTCTCAAGGTTTTCATCAACAATATCTATTTGTATTATTTATTCATTGGCGAACTAATAATATATACATATATTTTTTTACTTACATCTCCTCTAAAATAAATTATTTGTCCTATAGAGCTTGATTCACCATAGTTTTCAAATAAGCTATTGGCTCCCAAGTTGTTTGTTCCTATATAGTGATAGCATCTCCTTTTGGACTATCCTCCCCTTTTTTAATGATCTCATTCTCAAATTCTTGTATAAGAATAAGCAATTTGTTCAATAATAATGTCTTTGAGTTCAAGAATAAGTTGTTTTTGTGTGTGTGAATGTGTGCGCGCGAGCAAGTGTGTGTAAAGTAGTACATTAAACATCCAGGTATGAAGTAAATCAAAGATAAGTGAAGATTGTAAACTTATTATGAAAGATTTTGCAGATTGTAATGAATTTTATGAACAGGAGGCTAGAGAGACTTTGATTAGTATAATATAACTTAGAGTGTTTTTTTTTATTTAGTCTTTATATGGTCAATTTACAAAATTTATAATAAAATTTGTTACTTTTACAAATTTTAAGGAACTGGTACAAAGCACAATATCTCGGCCAGTACGTAGTTTTTGCCGGTATCACATGTACCGGCCGGTACAACCGGTACAGAGCGGTATTTTGACCGGTACAAAATTTAAGGGTTACCGTACCAGTAAAAGGAAAAAAACGGAACGTACCGGCCGGTACCGGTACGGTATTGATAACTATGATGGATACATCACTCGGTAAGTATAGTGACGCTCGCACAAGAAAGAGAGGTAAATGCTTTTTTCATCGGCTAAAAGAGTAGACATAATTGTTTATATTTTGTTCTCGATTATAGTCTAATTTTGTGCTCGCTAATGGCTTTTATTCTTATTTTATCTTGGTGTGCTTCCAACAATATGTACCAGCAACAAAGCAAAACCTGAGTACCCATTGTCACAACTTGCTAGAACTGTCGACTCTGCACGAACTTCTGGAACAGAATTCAACCATGTAATCATAAATTGAGCTCAAAAAGTCATCAGAGATCAAAAAGGAATTCTTTTGCAAGTCAAAGTAGGGCAACAACAATGCAAAAACTAGATATATACATGCCGAAATAACTTAAGAACTCGCAAAAAGTGAAAGGAGAGATAACGAAGGAGTGTGAAGAGACGTACCTTGGCAGAGCCCATGTCATTCCTCTTGGCAGCTTCTCGAATCGCTTTCTGCACACCTTTCTCTTCTCTCTGTATATCTATGGTAACCAAGCACCCAATAAAGATCAAACAAACAGAAAGATCAACTTCTTATTGAATGGTACAATAAATAGGGGTTCTTTCAATTGGGTTTATTACTACCGAAACGGAAGACAACCCACCTCGGATTTGGCGTTCAATGTTGCGGCAATCTTGGCGGAGGCGGCGCTGCCAGTCTCTTAGAATCTGCTGTGGGTTTGGTTTTGGCTTCAATATGTTCATCACTTTCTCCATCTTTGCCCTCTGTCTCTCTGTGTGGCTAAACCCTTTTGATGATGATTCAGAGTTTATGAATTGGATGTAGAGATCGGATTGAAGACGATCTGATATTTTGTTCGTTGAAATGTTGAGGTTTTAATGATGATGATCGATTCTAAAAGGCGAAGGTTCTGTTTTTTCTTTGGGTTATACCTTTGCCTTTCGCTGTTGGTAACATTTACGCAGAGTAAGACTTTGAAAGGCGCGTAGTCCTGCGCTGGAGCCGCGGGCGTGAAAGTTTGGCTCCTTGAGAAGACATCTATTGAAGAGCTTTCAACAAGAAGTAATTTTCCTTATTTTCCAAGTTCTCCGATGTGTTGTTAGGACAAAAAAAAAAACTCAACGGAGTTATATGCATTCACAAACGTATCCGTAAAACATTCCGTCTACTTCCTTGTATGGAAAGCTTTAAAGAACTCAAAAAAAAAAAGGAAAAGAATAAATTAAAAGGATCACTAAAGGAAAGATTTGAGGAAAAAACCTTGCAAAAAATGAATGCCCCTAATGTGTATACATATATGTGCATATACACTTTGCCGTCGATAAGAGAAGTTATGGCATATACTTTATGCCACTAAAGAAAATGTGGAATGATCTCAACCCTGGAAGAGGATTCTTCTCATATGCCCACTTTACTGAGAACCCTAATTTCTCCATTTTTTTCCGCCATTCTTCATCATTTCTTGACAATTTTCTTACACAGACGGAATGGAGGTTCTGGTTCTTTGTCTAGTATGATCCCTATGTGCCTCAGCATGAAAGTGATGGGCGCTGATTATTAAGGTGACTCCATGGGTGTTGTTGTTGTCAAGCTGGCCCATCATTGTTGTAATTCTATCAACCGAGAATGCAGAGATAGAAGGACAATTGGTTTAGATGTTGGTGACCTAGAGTGGGGCTGAATTATGATATAAGGAATTGAGCAATGCCTATTTTATCAATTTCAAATGTAGGGTTATGCCTAATTTATCATTAAAATGCTATGTGCGCTAGTTATATTCCCATCTTGTTTCTGCTTTACTATTAAGTAAAATAGTCATAGCTAAGCAATAGAAGACCTCAATAGAGCTCTAATGCAATAACCTAAGGAACATACAGAGCAACAACATAATAATCCCATGTATCCCCCTTAAGTTTTAACTTCTAATCTCTTAAGTCCCTTATCTTTTTCCCGTCCTCAGATAAGTCCCCGTAGTAAGACATCCACAAGAACATCTACAAAGACAAGGTAGAATTACGTATCAAAACATACTAACAAAACATAGCTCAGCTTTGATGTACATCAGTGATCAAAGTGACTAGAAATAAACATTCAAACATCCACTGAGCTCTGCTCCATGATCCAAACATACAAGTACAAAGTACATTAAACAATTCCAAATCTCAGCGCTTATTTCTACTTTCTATGCTTCTCCTAGATGTAGTATGACTTCCTTGAGTGGATGGTGGTGGCCTTAAGATACCCCTTCCATTTCCTTCTATTGAAACCTCTGCCCTAGCATTTGCTGGCCGCCTACTTTAAAGGGAATGGCCTAATTTGTATTGCTTTAAACGAGATTCATTACAGGGAGGTTGCTCACATTTTCATTGGTCACATTCGCACTGCCTTGACCTTTTGACTTATGTGCTTGACCTTGAAAACATGAAGGAGTGTATTAGTACATTACTTAAAGTAGTAATCCGGTGAGGGTTAACTTTCACAATACTAACCACATGTCCAGCTGGTCTCCATCTACCAAATTTACTGCAGGTCCTCCTGTTATGTCCTAGTTGACCATAGTGAGCACATTTATGACTATTCTTAGGGGCTCTTCTTCTAGCAGTCTCATTTGATTGTGTAGCTCCCGCACCTGGCTGTGATGGTGCAGCTGTTGCACTTGCTTCACCTTGAACCTGCATAAGTTGATATAAAATAGCATAGATAATTAGACAAATTCAAGCTAAGTACAGACAAAAGTGGTTAGAGATTTTGCCACAGTCCAGGTTCTTCTGTTATGAGCATTTTAATGACACTTGTTGCATCTTGAAACTTCCTTATCTTATTAGGGTTTTTATTGCCTTGCATTTCTTCAGCTGTCTTTCTTTGGTTTTACTATCCTAATTGGAGAAAAAAGCTGAGGTAAACCTTATTTGGGCCACATATCATGGCCATTGACCGGGAATATAAGGTGCTATAGCTTTTCATATAGATATATCTGAAATAGCAAGGATGAACACGGTCCTCAGGTTTTTCTCCTAATTTTTATATGGCACTAATTGTTTGTGAATAAGGAATGCCTTCAAGGTCCCACCTCCGGCATGAACATGTTTTTACATCTAAATCAACAGCAAAATGATGCTGGTTTGTGCATATTATTTGGTATATGGATAACTCGATCCCATAGGTAATAAAAAAATATTCCAGCAAAAAGAAAAAAACTATACCTTAACACCCACAAGTTATACTGCAGTAAACAATACATGTAACTAAATCATACCTTTGCATTCTTGTAACAACTTGATGAATCTTTTGATGTTGATCTTCACACCAACTAGCCTTCCTCGCTATCCCTATGTCAAATCAGAGTGTGTGCTCTTGCAATTCTCCAATCTAAAGCCTTCGAAAAATAATTCTAAGCCATAGAGAATAGAGTATAAAGAAGAAGAGAGAACGAGAGCACAACCGAGAGAGAGAGAGAGAGAGAGACGCGTATGGGGGTCTACGTCAGCCTTGGGCGCTTATAGTAGGAGTCGCTCCCTTCCCTGGTAGCATTCCCTGCCTCATTGCAAAAGTGGAAATAGATGGCTTATAGGCTCAATTCAATATGGATGGTACGATGTAAGGAAAGCAAGCTACGCTCCTTACCTTAGTTAGGCGAGGGTGGATGGACCTTCTACTCTGATAGTGCCTAAAGGCGGAAGTGACTCTGATCTAGTCTAACTGTCCCTCCCTTGTAGAGACTCATCTCCTATTATTAGGTTATTCCTATCTTTTCAAAATTCCTTACCATTAGCATTCAAGTGTGGGCTAGCAAGAGGAATTATGGATTTTTTAATTCCAGCTCTAATAAGGGCCAACTGCTTAGCTAATAGCTCATACCCAGTTAGCTTACCTACTTAGTAAAAATAAATTACACTAAATAATTACTATTGAAAACTCCAAAAATTGAAATGTGTTAGGATCAAGAGCTTACCACTGCACCAAAGCAATTGCTGTTAGTAAGGGCGTAACTTTATTTCCTTATAATCCTGGCACAACAGTCAGCACACACGGTCGAGTACACAAGGGAGTAGATGGACGCGGCAAAACTTCGATCTACCAACAATCCCTTCCTCAGATACATTCCAGGGGACTCGAACCCGTGACCTGCTCTGATACGAATTGTTTTTGGTGCAGTGGTAAGCACTTGATCCTAACAATTGATATTAGAGCCGCGACTCTTAATATATTGGGTAACGCCAAAAGAGTTAATCGATCAAGACTTACGTTGGGGGAATGGAAGATAGTTCTACCACTAGGCCTCCATTGTTTAATGGGATCAATTATAGTGTGTGAAAAGTTAAGATGAAAATCTGCTTAGAGTCTCAAGACTATGAGATGTGGGATTTTGTAAAGAATGGCCCATTCGTTCCGACGAAGGTGGTTGACAAAGTTGAAGAGCCTAAATCCAAATCGGAGTATAGTGGTCATGATAAGAAAATGATTTGTATGAATGCTAGAGCGAAAAATTGTCTTATTTGTGTTTTAGATGCTAATGAGCTCAATAGAGTCATTATGTGTAATTCCGCTAAGAGTATTTGGAATACTCTACAAGTTACGCATGAAGGAACTTCACTTCTAAGAGATTCCAAAATGAACTTATTGTTTAGAAATTATGAGTTATTCCAAATGCTTCCAAATAAATCTTTTACGGACATGAATACTCATTTCACTAACATTGTGAATCCTTTGAAGCAATTGGGCAAGGAATTCACTAGCTAGTGGTGATCTCGCAAGAAAGGTAATTAGGTCTTTACCAAGAACTTGGGATGCGAAGATCACCGCCATCCAAGAATCGAAGAATCTTATCATTTTTCCTCTTGATGAATTTATGTGTTCACTAATGACGTACGAAATGCAACTCAAATCTTTTGATCAAGAGGACGTCAAGAAAAAGCCTACATCAATTTCCTCAGTTTTTTGTAAACTTAATTCTTCTATGTGTGACTAAGGTTTCTTACTCAATCCTGGTTAATGAGGCTCCTATGCCTCCCTTTAAGCCCAGTGTGGCATCCAAAAAGAAGGAAATCCCTTATCTCCTTTGCTATTCATCTTGTGCTCAGAAGTTTTGTCGATGGGATTAGTCTCTGCTGAACGTAAGCACAAAAAATTTAGGGCATCAAAGTAGGTAGAGGGTCTCCTGCAATCACGCATTCAATGTACGCTGATGATGTTTATCAATTCTTGTGCTTAAAGGGGGAATTTAATGCAAAACATTGCTGATACTAAGCAGGTTTTAAAGAATTATTGTTTGATGTGTGGTCAGATTATCAATTGGGATAAATTTAGTCTTCTGGTTAGTCCAAATGGTCCTTCAGAAATTAGGTGTCAGATTTAGCAAGAATTTGAGTTTAAAGAGAAAAATAAGTTCGAAAAGCACTTGGGCATTAATTTGGATATTGCAGTTAACAAAAAGGATATTTTGCAAAGTATTGTATAGCATGTGCAGGATAAATGTACACATTGGTTAGGGCTCCTACTAAGAGGGTGTTTGGGATTGATTATGGGATGATCAAACTTGATTTAATCTAGATTAAATCAGGATTGTGGGTGTTTGGCAAAAGAGATTAAGAGATTTAATCCATCTCCAAAAGCAAAAAACTGATTTAATCCATAATCCTCAAAAGTGAGGATTATGAAATAATCACTTTTTTATAATCAGGTTTGACCTTCTAATTTACCATCCTATCCCCATATTTTTTACAAAAAGACCTCTCATACCCCTTAATTAATTAGATAGTTTTTAGAATTTATCTCTTCTCCTATTGCTACTCTTCTCCTACGGCTAAAACACATAGAGGGATACATCTGCCCTCTTCCTCCACACCATTTCTGTAAGTTTTTCTATCTTCTTATTTTGTAATTCTTTCTTCTATTTTATAGTTGATGAATAAAAGTTATGTTAACTTTGTTTATATATTAGAAAATTATTTATTGAGTGTCCTCTATCGTCATTTTTGTCATAGTGAAACTGATTTAAGTACTTTTTATCTAAACATTTTCTTATAGATTTTATCCAGTTTACAACTATTTTTGCCAAACATCAAACTGATTCTGATTAAATCAGATTTTGAAAACTGATTAAGATTAAGCTGAATCTGCTTTTTTTAATCAATCCCAAACGGGCTCTAAATAAAGCTGGCCGAGCAACCATTATTTGCTCAGTCCTTGCTTCACTTTTGATGCACTACATGTTAGTGTACAAAATTTCAATGCGGTTTGTAATCAACTAGATCAAATTATTATGCACTTTTGGTGGTCGGGTAATGTAGGCCGACAATCTATTCATTGGGTATCCTGACCTACTTTGTGTTTTCCAAAAAAGCTGGGGGGGGGGGGGGGCGCTAAGTTTCCAAGATTTTAAAGTTTTTAATCAGTCAGTGTTAGTTAAGCAGGCATGGAAGATTTGGACCTTCCAAACAGGTCTTTTAATGCAAGTACTTGAAGGTAAATATTTTGCTCAAAGGAATTTCCTCAAAGCAAGGAATCCTACGCAGGGATCTTGGATATGGCAGAGTATATTCGTTGGTCAGAGAGTTCCTAATCATGGTATTTAATGGCAAATGTAACGGCTGCTCAATTTTTGTCTGGATGGATTGGTGGCTATGTAACATCCCAAAATTTTAGAGATGCTCTAAATATTACTGGTTGATTGAGGAAAAAATAATGATGATTTTAAGTGACAATTGGGATTGACATTATCGTGCTTGTTAGGTGTCATCATGGAATTATGACACCTCGTGCTTATTGAGGAGTCAATGTTGATTACTTCTCTGATCGACACCTTGTGGTACCTATCATCCTCGTGCTTCTGACGTGTCAATATAGTAGTGTGACACGTTGTGCTTCAAGCCTTGTCGTGCTTGCTAGGTGGCATAACCTTGATCTGCCACCTCGTGCTTCGAGCCATATCATGTTTTGGTTAGCATTGTCATGCTTGCTAGGTGGCACAATCTTGTCTTGCCACCTCGTGCTTCCAACCTAGTCATGCTTCGCTTAGCCTTGTCGTGCTTGTTAGGTGGCACAACCTTATTTTGCCACCTCGTGTTTCTATCCACTTTGTGCTTTCTAGAAATTTCTATAAGTAGGCCTTTGATCTTTTTAAATTATTTGAAGTTATCTTTGAATTTCTTAAGTACATAGACAACTAAAGAGTGAGAGAAGAAGATTAGCCGCGATTATGAAAAAGGATCATAGGGCTTGATTGCGAGTAATTGTATAAGTGGATTCTTCATGATTTAGGTAAGGGGAATTCCATATCACTATTCTTTTGTGCCACGTGGTTATTTTATATCTCAACATTCGTTTTACTCCTAAACACTGTTGTTCTGGAATCTTGTTCTGCTTTGTTTTAAATATTGGTAGATATCTTGTTTTTGAAATTTGTTTGTGGGACGTGGCTTAAGTACTTTTGATCAACGACAGTGCTCCAGTGATTTGTCTCTGTATATGGTATGTTATGATATAGCTGAGCTTTGGCGGATCCCTTTGAAGATACCGGAAGCAAGACGCTGAAGTGGCGTGTTTGATGTGCAACTTGGATTTTGAATTGGTTTACTAATTGTTTGGGGTACTAAGCCACGGTTGTGTTGACGGTTTGACTATCAAATATATTGTCTGATGTGTTGACCGTTTGACTATCAAATATATTGACTGATGCTGAATTATTCAGCATGTTTGATTCTGATCCTATGGTGCTATGATTATTTCACTTACTGGACTACCCGGCACACCCCCAACCATTTACATTTCCAGTGCTGATGATTATTTTGCTGAGCATATGCAAGTCGGGATGTGAGTGGGATTTGCAATATTTGGAGTTTAGAAATCTTGTAACTTCTTTGTTAGGACTTGTAATCTAATTGGGATTGAGCTGTAGTTATGTTGAAAAATGTCTAATTACGTCATCGGCGACATGAGTCGTCACAGTGATTGGGATTATTTGTACTTGTGTTAAAGATATAATATCAGCCACTTGGGTCTTGTCATTTGACTGGGATTGCATAGTGATTTTGTTGAAAAATATTGAATTTAGAGATTAACTATGCGGGTCATTACAGTTGGTATGAGAGCAATACCTAAGCTTGAATTGCTTAGGTTAGCATAAGCCAGGATACGATCCTCGGCCTTGGGATGATAACGAGCTGAATTTTGAAGTTTTGATATAGAGTTTATGATTGGTGAATTTCGTTGACAAAATTCTTTTGAGGGAAGAATGTAACACTCCAAAATTTTAGAGGTGCTCAAAATATTACTGGTTGATTGAGGAAAAAATAATGATGATTTTAAGTGACAATCGGGATTGACATTATCGTGCTTGTTAGTCATCATGCAATTGTGACACCTCGTGCTTATTGAGGAGTCAGTGTTGATTACTTCTCTGATTGACATCTCGTGCTACCTATCATCGTCGTGCTTATGACGTGTCCGTATAATATTCAGATACGTCGTGCTTAGAGCCTTGTCGTGCTCGCTAGGTGGCACAACCTTGTCTCGCCACCTCATACTTCGAGCCTTGTCATGCTTTGTTTAGCATTTTCGTGCTTGCTAGGTGGCACAATCTTGTCTTGCCCACCTCGTGCTTCAAACCTCGTCATGCTTCGCTTAGCCTTGCCCGTGCTTGTTAGGTGGCACGACCTTGTTTTGCCACCTCGTGCTTCTTAGAAATTTCTATAAATAGACCTTTGATCTTTTTAAATTATTTTAAGTTGTCTTTAACTTTCTTCAATAGATAGACAAGTAAAGAGTTAGAAAACAAGATTAGCCGCGATTATAAAAAAAAGAATCACAGGGCCTGATTGTAAGCAATTGTATAAGTGGATTCTTCATCATTTAGGTAAGAGCAATTCCATATCACTATTCTTTTATGCCACGTGGTTATTTTATTTCTCAACGTTTTGTTCTGAAATCTTGCTCAAACGCTTTGTTTTAAATATGATAAATATCATGTTTTTGAAATGTCTTTGCGGGACGTGGCTTAAGTACTTTTGATCAATGACAGTGCTCTAGTGATTTGTCTTTGTGCATGGTATGTTATGATACAACTTTGAAGATACCCAAAGCAAGATGCTGAAGTGGCGTGTTTGATGTGCAACTTGGATATCGAATTGGTACTTTTGATCAATGACAGTGCTCCAGTGATTTGTCTTTGTGCATGGTATGTTATGATACAACCGAGCTTTGGCGGATCTCTTTGAAGATACTGGAAGCAAGATGCTGAAGTGGCGTGCTTGATGTGCAACTTGGATATCGAATTGGTTTACTAATTGTTCGGGGTACTAAGCCATAGTTGTATTGATGGTTTGACTGTCAAATATATTTACTAGTTCTGAATTGTTTAGCGTATTTGATTCTGATCGTATGGTGCTATGATTGTTCCACTTACTGGGCTACCTGGCTCACCCCCAACCATTTGCCTTTCCAGTGCAAATGATTATTTTGGTGAGCATATATAAGCTGGGATGTAAGCAAAATTTGCAGTTTAGAAATCTTGTAAGTTCTTTGTTAGGACTTGTAATCTGATTGGGATTGAGTTGTAGTTGTGTTAGAAAATGTCGAATTACGTCATCGGCGACTTGAGTCGTCAGAGTGATTGGGATTACTTGTACTTGTGTTGAAGATATAATATCAGCCACTTGGGTCATGTAATTTGACTGGGATCCCATTGTGATTTTGTTGGAAAATATAGAATTGGGATATTAACGACTCGGGTCATTACTGTTGGTATCAGAGCGATACCTAGGCTTGAATTACTTAGGTTAGCATAATTTAGGATAGGTTCCTTGGCCTTGGGATAATTATAAGATGAATTTTGAAGTTTTGATACAGATTTATGATTGGTGAATTTCGTGGATAAAATTCGTTTAAGGAGGGAAGAATATAACACCCCAAAAATTTTAGAGGTGCTCAAAATATTACTGGTTGGTTGGGGGAATTGATGATGATTTTAAGTAACAATTGGGATTGATATTATCGTGCTTATTGGGTGTCATTACTCAATTATGACACCTCAGGCTTATTAAGGAGTTAGTGTTGATTACTTATCTGACCAACACCTCGTGATACCTATCATCGTCGTGCTTATGACGTGTTAACATAGCACTTGACACGTCGTGCTTCAAGGCATGTCATTCTTGCTAGGTGGCACAACCTTATATTACCACCTCGTGCTTCCAGCCTCGTCATGCTTTGCTTAGCCTTGTTGTGCTTATTAGGTGGTACGGCATTGTTTGGTTAGCATTGTCATGCTTGCTAGGTAACACAATCTTTTCTTGCCACCTCGTGTTTCTATCCACCTTGTGCTTCCTATAAATTTCTATAAATAGGCCTTTGATCTTTTTAAATTATTTTAAGTTATCTTTGACTTTTTCAGTAGATAGACAACTAAAGAGTGAGAGAAGAAGATTAGCCGCGATTATGAAAAAGGAATCATAGGGTTTGATTGCGAGCAATTGTATAAGTGAATTCGTCGTGAATTAGGTAAGGGGAATTCCATATCACTATTATTTTATGCCGCATGGTTATTTATTTCTCAACATTTGTTGTACTCCTAAACACTCTTGTTTTGAAATCTTGCTCAACTGTTTTGTTTTGAATATTGGTAAATACCTTATTTTTGAAATATGTTTGTGGGATGTGGCTTAAGAACTTTTGATCAATGACAGTGCTCTAGTGATTTGTCTCTGTGCATGATATGTTATGATACAGTTAAGCTTTGGCGGATCCCTTTGAGAATACCAGAAGCAAGATGCTAAAGTGGCGTGTTTGATGTGCTACTTGGATATCAATTTGGTTTACTAATTGTTTGGGATACTAAGACACGGTTGTGTTGGCGGTTTGACTGTCAAATATATTGAGTGATGCTGAATTGTTTAGCTTGTTTGATTCTGATCTTATTGTGCTATGCTTATTCCACTTACTGGGCTACCTAGCTCACCCCCAACCATTTACCTTTCCAGTACAGATGATTATTTTGGTGAGTATATGCAAGCCAGGATGTGAGTGGGATTTGTAGTTTAGAAATCTTGTAACTTCTTTGTTAGGACTTGTAGTCTAATTGGGATTGAGTTGTAGTTGTGTTGGAAAATGTTGAATTACATCATCGGCAACTTGAGTCGTCACAGTGATTGGTATTACTTGTACTTGTGTTGAAGATATAATATTAGCCACTTGGGTCTTGTAATTTTACTGGGATTGCATTGTGACTTTGTTGAAAAATATAGAATTGGGAGAGTAACGACTCAGGTCATTACACTACTTGGAACTCAACATCATAGCTAGTAGTACACACAGTTAGTAGAAGCTTTGATGTACCAATCACCTCCTTTCGGGCGTTATTATAGGCTCGAACGGCTTGATTGGAAGGGGTAAACTCCGACGGATCAATGCCGAGGGCTTGGATAGTGCATAAGGAACAAACATTTAAAGCAGAACTATTGTCTATGAGGATCAATAGAACCCTTTTATCAAGGTCTCTCATAGTGATACTGAGCTAGTCATTGTGGCTTGGTCTTAATATAGCCAGACCATACTAAAAAAAAAGTGAGAACATTTTTATTATGTATAACCCCTAGCACTTGGGATAGATCTTCAAGCTAGGTTTGGATCGCTTTCTACGCTTCGCTGAGAAGTTTAATGAGGTCTTGGTGGTGAAAGTATGAGGCAAACAATAGTCCCATATAGAAATGTTAGCTTGGGTCTTCTTCAATTGTCTAAGGACCTCATCATCAGGTGGGTCTAGAGAGAATAATGGGTCGGATGTGGATGGCTGCGCTGGGCTCTGGTACACTCGGCCTGATCTGGTTAGTTGGGATACTTTGGCACTGGGTTGGAACATAAACCCAGTTTCTTCATCATTTTTTCCTTAAACTGTGAATGTCTAGCCTTCCATCAACTTTTCGCAAGTAATCACATCACAAAACTGTGTTAGAGAACCATAAGGAGACACTGACTTCTAAATTGGTTTGTTGTCAAGAGTAATAAGAGTGGTCGGATCCATAATTGACTAGCTATTATCAAGGCAATTAACCCTATGAGGCGACAAAGGTTCTCTTTGGATATTCGGTCGAATAGGAGGGGAAACTTCACCTTTGTCAATGAGGTCTTGTATGGCATTTTGTAAGGTGATGCATCTATCTATAAGGTGACCCTTTCCCTAGTGGTAATCGTAAAAGGCATTCACATCGTATAATTTGGGTATCACTGCCTGCGTGGGGTTAGGCGGTAGCTTAAAAATCATTCACCTCCTCAATAACTGTTCAAAGACCTTAGGGAGCGGTGCATTCAATGGTGTGAACTTTCTGCTAGGCTGTAGTGGTTTCCCATGTCACTACCTGAGGTGCTTGCACAGTTTTGACATTGTTGACCGTGGCTAGCTTAGACTGCAAATTAGAACTCCTTGGGCTGGCTCAATATACCCTTGGCAGCTTCGACTTACAAGAGATGGTTCCTTTGTGATGGCTTCTTCTATCTATATGAGGAATCCCATGAGAACTTTGAACAACATGTGGTAGTGGCCAAGGATATAATCAGGGTAGATTGGGAGCATGTTGCTTCTAACAATGTCCACTACTCTATTTTTGGTTTGACGATTTATCATTTGAGCTGCCTTATTCCTCTACCTCATGAGGAAGACTGAAATGGACTCTTTTTGGCTCTTGCTTCATGGTTTCCGAATCTCTCTAGATGATATCTTGTAACGCCTCCACTCTCTCGATTTGTTACACTAAGATAATAATACCCTCAAACTCAACCAAATAATACCACCAATCTGTCAGAGCACGAAATCATCAATTAATGTATTGCCCTTAGTGTACAGTAATAATTGATAGACTAAATTTAAATCTGAATAATGAGCAAATGAAGTTTACCCATGTAGGGATTCTAATGATCAAGACTAACTTAAATCAATTTCCTTTGCTCAGCTCTAATCCATATGTAACGCGATCTATTGTTAGTTATCACCTGCGAAAAGGATAAAAAAAAAGAGGGGTGAGATTTTGAAAGCTTAGTAAGGTCGTTCAAATTTCAATAAAGGGGTACAAATGATTTACAAATTTTATTTCAATGACAATATGGGAAGAGATTGAGCTCAATCCCTTAAATCAGATAACAATAAAAGGGTCAAATAAACGTTAGTACCCTGAAAGTACCCTGAAGTTTCACCTGAGGGTCCAAAAGTTTATTTTTTACACATAAGGGTCTGTAATTTCGCAATAAGTGAGGACTTCCGTCCAAATTCCTAATGATCTAGTCAAATTTATAAGGGGCAATTTTTTCAAGCCATATTTGTTATTTTAAGATCCTCGTGTAAAATCATCTGCTTAACAGCCAAAACCTTTCAACTACCCCAAATGAAACTCCAATCCCTAATCTTGTACTATAAAACCCCAAATCATGATCGTAATTCCAATCTCATATTGCAAAAACCCTAAATCGTGATCGTAACCCTAATCCCGTACTAGAATTTAACAATGTCTTGGGGGATAAGGAGCGTTGAGGATTACGACTATGGGCAACCATTGTACAGTAATTTTGATTTGTGGACTAACCTTACTTTTTGATTTTGATCATAACGATTTTACATATACGCGTAATATATATATATATATATATATATATATATATATATATATATATATATATATATATATATATATATAGGTTCAGAGGACAGAAGAGTCTACAAGTAAAAACCCTAGTTGATAAACATACATGCAGTAGGTCATTCAAAAATAAGCATTTGACTTCTAGATGGATGTCCTCCAAGAGGTACATTGATGTTTTTAGGACAAAACCTAAGATGCCTATAACAGCCTTCAGAATAACTGTGATGAGAGATGGGTGATGAATATTTCTAGGGCTCAATATATAGAACAAGAAAAAAGGCTATGGAACTTGTCGAAGGGACAATAATTACGCAGTTTTCAATGTTGTGGGACTATGCTACAGAGCTAAAAAGATTGAACCCTGGGAAAACATGTGTAGTCAAATGTGTTGATGGTAGCGTGGCTGAAGGACATCCAAAGTTTGAGAGGTTTTATTGTTGCCTAGGGCCACTAAAGGATGGATTTAGGGCTTCTTGTAGGCCTTTTATTGGGCTTGATAGTTGCCACCTTAAAGGGCTCAATCATATGTAAATGTTGTGTGTTGTAGGTGTGGATCCTAACAACCAAATGTACCCATTAGTATATGCTGTAGTTGAGTCAGAGTGCAAGAATTCATGGGAGTGGTTCTTGTAGCTGTTGAAAGATGATGTAGGCATGATAAACCAAAGTGCATGGACATTTATCAGTGATAAACAAAAGGGTTTAGTGCCTGCATTAAAGTCCATAGTCTCAAACAGTGACCACAGAATCTGTGTGTTGCATCTGCATGGCAATTACAAAATAGCTAGACATAAAAGGAAGAACTTACATGATTTATTGGTGAGAGCTGCTAAGGCAACTTAGATTTCAAAGTTTGGGCATTGGATGGAAGAACTTAAGAAGGTCAATGAAGAGGCATACAAGTGATTGATTCATAAACCTCTTCATCAGTGGTCAAGATTCCATTTCAACACATTCCCTAAGTGTTATATGGTATGCAACAACATGTGTGAGTCCTTTAACAGCAGAATTCTTTAATCAAGGGATCAACCAATACTGATAATGCTAGAAGGAGTTAGGGTTCAATTAATGAATAGGTTGCAGAAACAAAGGGATTTGGCTTCAAAATGGACTAGAGATATATGTCGAAGGATACAAAACTTGATAGAAATGTGGAAATGGATAGTGGAAGTTGTATTCCATGATATTCTGGGAGGGGCAGGTTTGACGTGAATTGTATAGGCAGGTTTATATAGGGTTGATATTGGAGACCAGAGTTGCACACGTAGAAAGTGGGACTTGAGTGGTATACTTTACATCCATGCCATTTCCTCTTTGAATTTCAAAGATGAGTTGCTAGAGAATTATGTCAATGCTTGCTATAGGGTGTCAACCTTCAATAAAGCATATGAACACAGCGTAAGCCCCATGGATTCTCTTGATATGTGGCCAAAATATGGCATGCCCTCAATCTTGCCCCTAGACTTTCAGAAACAACCTGGCAGGCCTAGAAAGCTAAGGAGAAGGAGTGCACATGAGCCTTCAAACCCAAACAAAATTTCTAGATCTAATAGACATAGTAAGTGTACACTTTGTAGAAGAGGGGAGCACAACAGAAGAAGTTGCATGGGAAGATCAAGCCAAGCAGTAGCAGCACCAGCAGCAGGCAAGAAGAAGCCACCATAGTAACACAAGAAGAAACCACAATATACTTAAGCTAGCCACCACAAGTTGATGAAGATGAGAAGAGAAATTTCCTATTAGTATTTGCATAATTTATGTTTTTTTTTCAACACCTCCTGATCATCATTACCATTTATTTGATGTTTTGATTTTTATTTATAATGCCCTTTTGTTCACTAATGTAGGTTCAAAGAAATGCCTTTAGAGCTCCATTCAAAATCCAGTTGCATCTTCCAATGCACCTCAGGTAATCCCCTACAACTACATGACAATGAGTTTAGTTTATTTTAAACACTAACTAACCGTTAAACACCTTGTGTAGGTTCACACATTTGCAGACACTTATGGGCCTCCGGAGTTAAGTAGCCCAAAGATCGTTGGAGCTGCTGCTGATGCACATCTAGCCTTTGTGCAGTGTCATCAACTAAGGCCTAGAGACAGGGGGAAGAAATATGCGTCTCTTTTAACACTACAAGCTGCTACCAGGGGTGGGGCAACAACAAGAAGCAAAGGGAAGGGAAACAAGTGAAGTTTGTGTAGAAGAAGGAATTTTTTGGGGTTAGGTGTAGGACTTTTTGAAGCTAATGTACAACTTTTGAAAAGCTTGGTCAATATATTGTCCAGAAATGCTTGTTAAAGCTCAGACAATTGTGAAGCTTTGTAGTGTGCACTTTTGGTTTAAGTCATGTGATGTTTTTACATCTTCTATAACAGATATTGTTACTTAATGTAATGAAACCATTTTATAAGTTGTTTATCTTTGGTTGGGAAACATAATTCTCTGTTTTGGCAGGGTTCACTTAAGCATTTGTTAGGATGTGTTTTGGATTTGCATGAGTGTTTTGGTTTTGCATTTGTGTCAGGAAGTGTGCATTTAAAACAGAGGACCAGAGATGGTCCTCTGTTTTGATCATCTATTTCTCAAATTAACCATTAAACACATGTTCTTATCATTTCACAAGAATATTGGACATACTTTTTTTCATTTCATCTTTAAAATGCATACACAAAATTTCAAAATTTCAAAGTGCATACACAAACACCCTAATACACTTCAAGCCCTAATTTCATCCTATAACATTAAGTCTAACACCTACATCAGCTCTAAATTCCCTTTCCTAGTTGTAGTCTCCAATTTTGCAGACATGATCTAATAGACAAACCAAGATCACAAATATGAAAATCCTTCTTTCTGCTTTTTGCTTCTTCTCCAACGAATTGAGCTTGCACAACAATCCAGGTTTCACCTCTGTTGATATTGCACACATATCTGGGTCACGCCATAAAAAAAAAGCCACAATCTTTACCCTAAAAAATCCAACCAGAAACTATCATTAGGTTTGAAAAATTAAAATCAATCAAATTTTGGGTCTTACCTTCGGTTTTAGGCACATCAAAAACCTTCTTCTCGGGTTTTTGGTTGTCTAAGAGGTCGCAAATCTGGTCCTCCTACCGCAGAAGCAGTACATTTCATTGTTTTCCATCTCCCTCCTTCTGTAGAAAGCTTCCGAAGCATAGATTTGTGTATATATAGACACACGTGTATGTATCGGTGGGAAATAGTGGGAAAAGATGGAAAGAGAGGGAAAGGGAAATGTCAACAGTGAACGATGGGAAATAACAAATATGGCTTGACAAAATTGTCCCTGACAGATTTGGCTAGATTATTAGGAACTTGGACGGAAGTCCTTACTTATTGCAAACTTGAAATTACATACCCTTATATGTAAAAAAAAATAAAATTTTGGACCTTCAGGTGAGACTTCGGGTTACTTTTAGGGAACTAATGTGTATTTAACCCCAATTAATTTTTTTTGAATACACTGCAAACGATGCAGATGATGTTAAACATGAGTCAATTTGCAAAGGCACACAGGCAGTGCTCACTATCACAAACTACATATGCATATCTACACCGGCTAGTCCATCAAGGTACTAGCCCACATTAATATGCACCAACTCCTTCCAATATACGCCAATACAGGCTTTCACGTCAATACACAGAAGGACAATAATCGCTAACTCAACATATAATTCGATGCTCGATGCGATAAGCATCGACATGAATGTCAAAAATTGTTTAAGGGTCAAAATAGGGTTTCATGAGCAATCAACACATTCTCGTGACAATTTTATAACCAGAGTCCAATGGCATTCGAGAAATAAATAGAATAAAACATACAAAATCAAAGTAATGAAATAGGGTTCGGATAAAATTCCTTACCTCAATCTAAGCTATGTGCTCAATGCTATTCAACCTCGTTCAAAAATCTCGAATTAACCTAAGTTGGAAAATTAATTATTAGAATACAATCGAACCTCATAAACTATTAACTCAATGCTAATTTCTTAAATGTTGCTCAATCCGACAATCTTACACAAAACCAAATTGAAACAGTTCCCTCAGACGACCAACCTAACTGAAGATTCCGCACATTATATAAGGCACTAAGATACACCAAAATTCATAATAATTCTTTATAAAATATTTTTATAGCCTAAAAGGACATAAAAGTTAAAATATGAATATTCTGCATTTTCAAATATTTTTAAATTAAAAATTATTTTCTTAAATACCATAAATCCAAAAACAGTAATTAATACTTCTAGCTCAAATCAAAGTCTCATAATGATAGCTTTACAATATATAAGAAAAATACTGAACTTGAAATTAGGGTTCAAATAGCATCGAAATCATTTTAAAATTATCCGTTTCGCTAAGTCAAATACGATACGTGTAATAATACCAAATCAATTCTAATATTTATATCATAAAAATATTATCGTAATTTTTTCAGAATTAAACAAGAATTTTAAGGGCTTCAAATGAATTTTAGAAAAATTGAATTTGTAGAAATTAATAAAAATACTAAATGATTTCAAAAAAATAAAATTTTTCACAAGTAATTCTAATCTTAGCCTGAGAAACTTTTTGTAAACTTTCTGTATTTTATGACAATTGCACGATACCCAATAGCACATGGTACAATTATGCAAGCACAATTACCACTTTTATTGAACAAACCCAACAACTTTAAGCCATCTTCTTCCCCCTTCCACCTTGTCCAAACCCAGAACTTCCTAAGACATACCCCCCTTATTGCAGCCCCTTTTCTTGCTTTTTACACAACGCACACACACACACACACACACACAAAACACATGTACTCACGGACACACACACACAAGCACACACCCATGCACCCATTTCACCCATAATCTTACTCAATATACACACACACACACACACACGTATAACCTCTTACATAGCACACACTTTATTCGCAAATATCGCCCTAACTCACATATATACTTGCAAACAACTCTTGCTCTCCTACCATTCTAGTCCATCCGCTCACACATATATACAATCTAGACACACACTCACAACACACAATCACCAATAAAACACACCAACCATCACAACTACTATCTCACGACAGTAGCTCCTCTTCTTGTGCAACACACACACACACACACACACACACACACACACATTTATTTCACGGCTGCACCCCTCACTTCAATTGTATACATTCAAACAAAGCATGCAATACTTCACATATAAATCATCAAACACACTATTTTATTTATTTTTATTTTTTATACATACACAGGTTCATTCAAACCCATTTCGCAGCAGCCTCTCCTTCCTCTCTTAAACACCACAACACTCACGCACAAACAAACAATACATACACAACACTTTCATCCACAATACACCCAATGCCTCAAGGCAGTGGATTTTCTTCCCGTTCAAAGCACACACAGCCAGTCGCAGAGCTAGAAACTGTGCACGAGGTGGGCACCTAATTGACAAAAAAGAGAAAAATAATTGTAAGACTACTATTATGAAAAATGTCTTGAACCCAACAAACGGTTAATTTGAACGAGCATAGGTCAAAAAGTGAGTAAAATTACCTGCAATCTTACTGGTAGCCAATTCCAACACTCACTTCCAGCCCGTAATAAATCTAAGCACAACCCATAAATTTTTTTTTGCCAATTTGATTCTCCATTAAATATAACATATACTTTACTGGACTAAAATAGACTCCTTAAATTTTATGCACACCTTTCATCGAACATATGGTCTGTAAAATATGAAAAAGCAAAGAAACCAAATGGAAACATTTGGGGTAAGAGAGAAGAAAATAGAGACAAAGATTGAAACCACGTTCATTATAACAAAATGGATGAGGATCCTATGTTGAACAATATCTTTGCTATTAAAGCTTTAGTGGCAAAAGATTGCCACTAAACAAATTTTGTCTCTATCGTTAAACTTTGTCACAAAAGATTGCTAAATTACATTCAGTAACATTTTCTAATCACAGTAGAGGTGTTGTAAACCAGATGATCCTGTCTCAACAAACAAAGTATAGTGTAAATGGGCATTTATTTAGGACACTTAAGTAGCGTTTAGTAACACTTCCCGTTTTAGTTTTTCTGTTTTCAAGAAAATAAAAATAAAAACCAGTTTAATTTTTTTTACAAATATAAATAGGTGTTTGATTACCCAATTTTTATATTGAGTTTTTTCTTTTGGCTATTTGATTATCTAATTTTTATTTTGAGTGTTTTCTTTGGTAGTTGTTTGCAGTGGCGGTGGCCGATGATGGTGGTGGCCGTCCACTGACGGTGGCTACCAGCCATTGATGGTGGTCGCCAGCGGTGGCTGTCGGCAGCCGGTCAACAGCGGTAAACGATGGGCAGTGGCTGCCGATGGTGGGAGGAGGGTGGTGGTCTCAAAATAAAAACCAAAACTAAAAACCAAAAACTCCTTTTAGAGTTTTCAAAAACAGCCCTGTTTTAAAAATTGATTTTTAAAACTCAAGAAAAAAATGAAAACTGTGTGCCAAACGCGTGTATGGAGGAAAAATTGAAAAAATAAGTGTTACCAAACGAAGCCTTATTTAAGTGCTGCTATTTAATTTAGAGGTGTTTATGCTTGTGCGCCACTGATTTAAGTGCAGTTTTATAAACGTATCATATTTTTGATGTCACATTATAAAGGTATTTCTTTTGCATAATGTCGTATGTTAGTGTTATTATTAAAACACATGAAGCTCTTTTCTTGCACCATCACGACCATTAATATAATCAATCAATGGCTGAAACTATTTCAGCCTTTAAATCCATCCATAAAAACTGCCCTTCCAACCCTAACTAATGGCTTACAAATTATACAGCCACCTCTAATTTTCCGCCTCGCTTCTCTCTCCCCTTTTATGGACATCATCGTTTACCACCATATTCAATACCACTTTCAATTCTACCAGGACCATAACTTCACAGTCGATCATCATTCACATCACCCATAACTAAGTACCTTATCTCCTTCCTTCCCCTTCTTCAACGTGTTTCCTCCCCAAAAGCTATTACTGCCTAACCTAAAAGTGAAGGTAAATGTTGTTGATGTAATGGCCGATGGAGGTGATCAGTGAAGAGGACTTCATCCATGTTGGCAACAGTGGAACCATTGCTGGTGCACTATAAACTACAGAGAACTTGAAGGCAGCAACTGGGCACGTGCTCCCATGTTCCCCCGGCTGCCTCTGCCTCTGCACACAGCCGCCAAAAACATGGTAATACCCTTCTTTTCCAATCTCACAAACCTACAAAATTTCAGCCCCATTTACTCCCATGAAACATTGAATAAATTGAGAGAATAGGACTAGAAGACTTACAGGAAAGATCTATGCAACCAAGACCTCCCTTTTGTTCTTTCTGTATACCACTCTTTCTCTATTGTGTAACTGAAATTCCCCTCTCTGGTATCGTAATTCTTTCCTGAATTTCCTCCTTGGTTCCCTCTCTTTCCAAAATAAAAGGGTTGACAAAAATTCCACTCTTATTTCTTTAATTACTTAAACCCAAATAAAATTAAAATTTTTTAGCTATGCCTTTAACTATCTAAATATCTTATTGTAACCCGCTTCAAAATTCTCGCTAAATTTTGTCGATAAAATATCGATGCTAACTATATAGTATAAAAATTGTTGCTAAAGGTTTCTAAAAATATCGTTAACCCTAATTGTCACTAAAGACTTCAATCAATATTACTTATAACTGCTATCATTAAGTTATAACTTATGGTTTTCAAATAATTTGTCGCTAAAGATCACAAAGATCAATGCTCATCAATTCGTCGCTCAAGATCCAATAAATAATTAGTGAGGATTTTATCATAAAACTAGCCTCAGGTTTTGGGTTGTTACATATCTAGGTTGGCATTTGTGCTGGTATTGTTTTACGAACTCTTTCACAACGTCTTCCTAAGTACGGACTCAAGCTTCATCCAAAGTAAGGAACTAATGAGAGGTAGCTCCGGTGAGAGTGCGGTAGAACAACTATAGTAACTGATTCTGATTGATCCCGTATAGGGTCAAAGCTGGCATGTACATCTATTTTGGGATCTGTGGTACCTCGCATGGGGCCAAAGCTGGTATGTACATCATCACATGGATTGTGTGCTATGTGATCCTATCATACTTATCTATCTCTGACATTTTGAACTTGAGGAACAATCTATCCTTTGGATTCATGGTTAGGGCACAAAGGTCTAGAGGATTAACGACTCACTTTATCCTGGCAACTTGTGCTCGAGTGCGGCTAACTTGTCGTTCCATTCCGGTACGACAGGGGATTTAGTTTCCTCTTCCTCTGACTCATAATATCCAATCAAACTTTGGACCTTTCTTCTTATCATCCTTTTTTCCTTCTTCTCTCGGTTCTCTCATACCTTTCCTCTTGGGGTTATCCAATTCCTCCAGAGTTTGTGATTAATTCTCGGTTAGGGCAGTGAAACCATTATGAAGATCCTTCTGATTCACTAATATAAGGACCAAATCGGAGATTTGTGGGAATAATTTGGCCATTAGAGCTCGTGAGTGCTTTTCAGATAAATCTCGATACCAATCACTCTTAGCCTTAACCGTATAAGAAAAATTGTCAAATATTTAGTTATACATTCCACAAAGATCAAACTGGCTGGCTCATACCCTAACAGGGGTGGAGGATTTTTTTTTTGTTGGTATTTTGAGTTTTTTTTTTGGATTTTTGGGAAAGAGGACTGACTAACCGTCTGATTATTGCAATACCCCGAACCCTAAAAATACTTTTAACAACTTAAAACTTTTAGCGACGAACTATTAACTAGCATTGGTGTATTATTTTGAGCAGCTTACAACAACAAAATTTGGGGAACACTATAATTATGATCGTTAGAGACAATTTTAAAGTTATAAGACATAATTGAACGATAGCAGATATTATTGATATTAATGGAGGTCTTTAGTGGCAATTAGTGTTAATGACATTTTCTTAGAAACCATTAGCGACAATATCTATATCTTGTAGCGTTATTTTACTAGAACAATCTTAAGCGACAATTTAGTGGAGCGGGGGACATAAAACCCCGTTAAATTATGCTAGCACCTTAAATTACCATAAACGATGATTTTGGAAATTCTCGCAATCATAAAAAGCTTCGGATAAAATTTAAATGATCAATGAGAGAGTAGGGGGCTTGTACTAATTAGTTGAGCTAGGGTTTATTATATATATATATATATATATATATATATGTGTGTGTGTGTGTGTGTGTGTGTGTGTGTGTGTGTACAATACTGGCTGACCCTAATATACATTCTTCAGTATTGCGGCAAACGACAAAAAAAAAGGGAAAAAGGGTCTTGAAAGAAGGCAGGGAGAAGGACGCAAAGATTTCTGGCAAGTTGGTAAGTCTTGTTTTTCTCTTATGTAGATAAAAGCTTGTGGAGTTTATGAGGGAAGGGACTATAATGTAGTTCATGTCACCACCATGGTGACCTTGTTTTTGGTGTTTGGAGAGGGAAACAGAGAGATCAAGCAGGTCACAGCCATTGTGGTTGTGACTGTATGTTGTTACAGGCAAATAAGGGACAAAGGAGGGCTGTGAAAGGTTGGTGATTGCCATGGAAAAACGGCATGAGAAAGAGAGTGATGGGTTCGGGTAGAGCATGGAAGATGTCGCGGCAACTATATATATATATATACACACATATATATATATACACATATATATACACACACACATATATATACACACACACACACACACATATATAAATACACACACACACACACACACACACATATATATATATATATATATGTGTGTGTGTGTGTGTGTGTGCGCGCGCGCTCGTGCGTGTGTACTGCGAATTAGGTCGTGAGTGTGTATATAATGTGGATGCTTGCAGGTGGGTGTGGTTTCGCGAGATAGAAGGAACAAGCGGAAGAATCATTGCGGCAGCCATGACTATCGAGAGGAAGGGAGGACCGTGGGCAGCCATGGACTGCCATGCGAGGATAGTGGATTGTAAAAATTGCAGCGCATGTGTGTGTTAGGCTGAGTTTTCGGATGGTTGTAACAGGCGTGAAATTTGTGCAGAAGAGCACCACTGCCGTGAGGCCAGTGGGCTCAAAAGTAAGGCTGTTGTGGGCGTGGGAAGGGCCTGATGCGTGGCTGTGTGAGTTAGTGTGTGCGGCGCGAGGGTGCATGAGTTTGGGATGTGAGCGTGCGTGAGTGTAAAGCTGTGTTTTGTGTGTATATAGAGGTGGAAGTGCAAGTGTGTGCTTGTGTTGCAGTGAAGGGTAGAGTAATGTGTGTACAGCCTTATGGCTGTAGATGAGGGGGAGCTAGTGGCTGTATAGGTTCAAGTATACAAATGAGAGCTTGGGGTGAAACTTATACATGGGTGTGAGAGTTGAGAGAAAGTATGTAAACATGGGTGTACCCATGAAAAGGGTGGGCAAGAAAATGAAGGCTACTGCCTTGAAAGGTTTGTGTGTGTGTGTATATTTTGAATGTGGTTGGGTATTGTAAGCCTGTGAAAGTGTGTGTTAGGTGAGGGAGTAAATGAAAGTGAGTGGTTCTGGTAAAAGAGGACGGATGGGTTGTATGAAGAAGAAGACACTGTAGCGAGAGAGGGAAAGTCTTGTTTTTGAAATTAAACTCAAAAGTGTCGCTAATGAAAATATTGTTTTAGCATTTTTTCCAAACATTTAAGATATACCTAGAAATTTATTTGGACAAAAGTCAAAAGAGTAACCTATGTTATTTTTACAAGATCTACACACGGTAAAAAGTTCAGATTTTTCGGAGCTTGAGAAGCATGCTAACTAAATTTATTCGTAAAAGAGATTTTGATGCATTTTAAAATAGTAAATTAAGTTATTTAATTCTGAAACTCCTAAAATAATCTTATGTAGCTAAGATAAGATAGTTTCTAAAGTTTCGAAAGGTTTTAAAGTCGTTTGCTATTTTAGCATCGTTAGCGACGTAGCGTCAGAGGGATTATCGCGTTACGGTTAACTATTAAAATAGTTTGCAAAATCATTTTTAAGAACCTCTTCTGATTAGATTTAGAAAAAGTACAAAACACAAACTTCTCTTATTCTTGGGAAACCTTCGACGTGGAATTTTCTCAGATTTTTCCGGGCATGGGAAGTGTCTCAAACAATTTTATTTTTAAAACAGGCTTTTGAATTATTTAACTTAGTAAACAAGATTTTTCTAAACCTAGAATTTTATAGTGATCTAAAATTAATGAGATGCTTGAGTGGTTTAAAAGTATTCTTTTAGGTTATATCCAGGTGGATAATGGTACGTTAGGCATCGGGGGCGAATAGAAAATTTTACAAAGTACGAGGGGCGGTTTGGTAAACTTCACTCACTCAAAAGAAACGTAATACTTAGGCGTGCTCGAGAGGTAATTAATGACATCCTTGTGGTTAGTTATTTAGGTTTCGGTAGTCAAGAGATAGGAGCAACTGTTGATCGAGCTCAAGAACCAATTACTGAGTAAGGTAAGTACTCTTGCCATATTCCTCAGTATACCCTATTTTTCGTCTATGTATATGTACAAATGAATTGTTCAATTAAAAGTTTAAAGCCTTTTGCATGCTACTGCTTTTGTGTAAATTGTTTGATGATAAAATACATCAAAAATGCCATGGAATGTTTTCTATGAGTAGTGTTTTAAAGTTGGCTCATATATGTTGAATAAGACGGTATTCTGGCTTGGTTGTTGCGCCCCATATCCACGGGGGAAAGTTGAATTGTTGGGTCCTGGTCAACGGGATGATACGTTGACACACAGTACTGTTGCTCGTGGTGTGCCCTTGTGTCCACAACAATATGTATCCCGGACGAAGGAGGGATTGTGGGCCCTAGTCGGGGGGGGGGGGCGCATACCCTGACCGAATAATATTTTTCCCAGGTAGAGTAGGGATTGTGGGCCCTAATCAGGGAGAATGTACGCTGACCGCAGCATACCTATATTATGATGAACTGTGATAGTTGATAATGAGCCTTCTTGATGTCATACATCGTTATTGTGAATCTTGGATGAATTGCTTTCATAAAGTAGATATATGTATAATAACTCTTATGAAAATATTTACCAGTTTCAAATCGAAAAAAACTTTGGCATGCTTTTATGAATCCCAAAACCTATTTTAGGAATGTGGTATGTGTACTTATTGGGCCCCAAGCTCACCCCATTTTATAAATGTTTTCAGGTGATGAACTAGATGAACGTGAGTATTGCGAGGAAAATGAGAATGAAGCCGCGGGAGATGCTCGTTAGGAGGCTGAATTAAGTTCCATGAGAAATTATGATATTGCTGGTTTATTTCTAGAATTGTTTGTAGCGTAACTCCAGGAGGTTTCCTTTAAATAAATTATATCAGTCATTATGGAGGAATTTGGTACAGTTAATTTTGGGGAGATCTGAAAGGACCTCTTAGGAGTCATATTATGGTGTCAGTTAATGCACGATTTTAGAATTGTTGATAGGTTTAAATAAGGCCTGGCAGAGCCCTTAATTTGAGTCCATTGGGTCTGCGGCCGGTCACGTGCCTAGCTCGCGGGCCTGTCCGTGGGTTCGGGTCGTGACAATTATCCAACAGGATAACCGACCGATTGGTCATCTTAAAGGATAACGAGCCGATTGGTCAATGGGTTATGGTTTGTCTCTAGGAATTTTTTTCTTGGGAATTTTCTTGAGGATGTGGTTTCTAGCTAATCGTTCGGACCTCTTAATGAATTACCAGCTAGTTAGTCAGCGGCTTTAGGGAATCTTTCTGGTAATTTTCTGGAGGATGAGGTTTTTGATTAATTGACAAAGTCATCCTGACGTGTAACCGGCCGGTTGGTTGGTCACTGGGTCGGATTAGGGTATAAACTAGCCAGTTTCAAATTATTTCAAATAATGTACCAACCGTCCGGTTGGGAGCGCAAAAAACTGGTGGGTTAGTCTGAGTCTCTATTTAACGACATTACTAGTTTAGCTTACAGAATGCTGGCTGGTTTCCTGGCCAACATGCCATAAGCCAATACAAGTATTCTTCCAACAAAGGGCAGAACACTAAATGGTTTGGGTGTGAGTTCTCTCCTCATAACGCCGGTGTAAAGGTCACTGCCATTGGCTCAACTGTACCATATACCTCTTGCCCGTAACTAGGAAGTTAGTAATGGACGATCATGAATATGTATACAAGTTTTTTTAATATACCAAGAAGTCAGGATTAATCTTTAGCATGAGGTCGTAGAGTTAAATGCTCAATCAAAAGTTCACCTTATGACCAGGATGACCAATGGCTTCAATTGTCGCTCTCGAATGGGTGGGACGGGGTAAGACGTTTGCGTGTTTGAGGTATAGAAATAAAAGCGCAAGTATCACAATTTTGTCATATTATGCATAACACAAAATACAACAAGGTCACAAAATCAATAAAATCTTTTGAAGTCTAGTCCTCTTAACGTTTTAGTCTCCAGCTGAGTCGCCACTGTAGCGAACTGCCTTGAAAAAAAATGACAAAAGGGATTTTTTTTAATGGAGTTGTCATCTTATTTAATTTGAGAAAAATAAGAAAAACCTAAAAAGAGACTCAAGGCTTCCAAGAAGGATGACTGATCTATCGATACCATGAGAGGGGTCTCTACTTCTCTTTTAGTGATTAATGGCCTTAAAAACACGTAGCATTGCAATATACGATAAGACTCAACCTAATTAATTTTTAGATTTTTTGCTTGAACTCGACAAGGGTTGAGTGGCCTATGTATCCAATTGGACTAATCAGAATCAAAACCACCATAGTTCAACACTCGTCCTACAGGGAGTAATCTACATTTTGAGACTTAGACAAGAAATTATGTTTTAACCTCAACATCACTTTAAGCTTCCATACTCCCCTAATACTTAAGAATTGCTCAAAATTATCGCCCGTCTATTTTTTGAAGTTCATATAGTTATTTTAAATAGCTTGAAAAGTGCGGGATATTTCAATACCCATGCTAAAAAAATGAGCATTTCCTTATTAAAATCAAGTACAACACTCAAATCCAAAACTCCATCAAACCAGTAAATCACTTGCAATAACTGCTTGAAGTAGTTGGTTGAGATGATTGTTCTTCTTCTCAATCTTGCCTTTGATTCAACATCTTCACAAGCACAAACCTAGTTTCTCCTTGGTTGATGATTCAGAGCTTCTTGATCTTCTTCTTTGATGATCGTGCGTTTCTTAGTCTATAAACTATTTTGTGACTTTTGCTCATAACGACCGCTTGAGACCAAGAGGAGTTTTCTTTTTTATTTCTATAAATGATCTTCCTACTTTGTCCCTGTCTTTCCATTTTGAATTCTTTTAATGCCTCCTTGTCCAAAAAAGTGGACGAAGGTTTCATAGCACACGATTTTATGCTAACGGCTTATCTGGAAAAAGATGAGGGACTTGGGTGGTTAGAAGTTCAAACTTAAGGGGAATACATGAAATTATCCTTTCAACAATGTGCAAAATAAATGTGCAAAGCTATTTTTTTTCCAAAGTTTGTATTCCAACTAAGTTTGGCCTCCATCCCTGAGCTTCTTTCTCTACAATGCACCACCTAGACGGAATCAACCCACCATTGAAGCCAGCCCTAGGCTTTCTTCTTGTGAAGCTTACACTTAGGCTGTGTTTTGGCGACAAGGATAAGGGTTTCGAATAGGACAGGATAAGGGCGGATAAGGCAGACAAGCTATACCGTCGGATAAGGCCGGATAAGCAAGAAATCCTATCTAGTGTTTGGACCAAGTCCGGACTATAAGCCGGATAAGTAATTTACAAAGTAATATCTATCTATGTATATATATACATATACATATGTATATATACATATATGTAGATGTATATGTACATATATGTAGATGTATATATATACATACATTACATACATATATGTACATATACATATATATATATATATATGTACATATATGTATGTAATGTATGTATATATATACATCTACATATATGTACATATACATATACATATATGTATATATACATATACATATATGTAGATGTATATATATACATACATTACATACATATATGTACATATATATATATATATGTATATATATATGTGTATATGTGTGTGTATACATATACATATATATGTATATATATATGTGTATATGTGTGTGTATACATATACATATATATGTATAATATATACACATATATGTACATGTATATATATCTATGTATATGTATATGTATACATGTACATATATTTATGTTATACATGTATACATATATATATATATGTACATATGTAGATATATACATATATACATGTACACACACACACACACATATATATATATATATATATATATATATACATACATACGTATACGTATACATGTATACACACACACACACACACACACACATATATATATATATATATATATATATATATATACATAAATATGTATTATACAATGTATATGTATATAAGGCGTTGAAGGGAAAGAGGAAGAAAAGTGGGGTGGGTCTGATTCTCATTCATTTTAGTCCAAACCCATCAGAACTAATTTTATACCCCCCCAGGTACAGAATTATCCCACTCCAGTGGGATAAAACAAGTCCAAAGGATACCTTATTCGGGGACTAAGTGCGTGTCCAAACACCGGATAGGATTATTTTTATCCTATCCGGGGGTCTTATCCCGCGCGCCAAACACAGCCTTAAGGTTTATTTTCTCTCAGAAAATGAATTTTTTTCAAGACTTACACTAAACAATCCAATGTTTGTCAATTAGCTCTCAAAACCAAACTTTTACATGCTACTGATTGAACTTGAAGAAAAAATAACAAAACTACAAATCCAGGTCACACTGCCATCGCCATGACAAGTACTGACCAAGGACGTGTGCCAGTGACCATCGCTGCCCATCAAACCTACCACCACTTGTTTCAAATCCTAGGAAAAAAAAGAATTGAAAGCAATCACCTCGGTAATTAAACCTCCATTGATTAAGGTTAAGGACATAAATTGTGTAGCCAATTAGCAACTACCACGTGTCAAAATATGTATCCATTTAGCAACTATCACGTGTCAAACATGGCTAGGAGTATCATAGTCCTTTCACTATGTCCTACCAATTAGAAACTATCACATGTCAAATATGACTTGGAGTATTATAGTCCTTTAACTATGTCCTAGAAATCATTAAGGATATAGGGTCTACCCCAGATGAATATAGACCAGGTAAAACAATCCTTTATGGTAATTACTATTGAGGTAATCTAATCCTATCATAAGAAGGTAATTTCCTCGTATCCAATATATAGAGAAGTCCATGAGGTCCAGGTAAAGTGAAGTTCTAATACACTGAACACCACTTTTTCTGCTATTTAGATTTCTTCTTCACGACCTAAGCATTGGAGACCCTCACCCGAACTCCCTAATGATGAAGTACCATTGTTTATCTTGTGTTGTGCAAGCTAGGCTATGAGGTAGAAGTTCCCCCCAAATCTCATTCCGGATGGATTGGTGCCATATGTAGGACCATAAATAGCTTTTGTTCCTACGATCTCATGGTAGAGATGTCAATGGGCAGAGCTTGGGCCGGCCCAGCCTGGGCCCATCGGGCCTGCCGTGAAACCGGGCCGGGGTCGGGCCAGTGGGGCTGCAAAATGGGCCGGGTCGGGCCAGATGAAGGGGAAATCTGGGCCCAGTCCAAGCCCTGGCCCTAGGCTCAATATCTAGGGGCGGGCCCTATATATATATATTGCATTTTCTTGTTATTCAAAGTAAAGGCTTGAATTACGGTAATTTCTTATTATTATTTAAGCAAATTGTAATGTAGTACTATAACTATTATTCTTGTTATTATGTAAGCAAATTGCTCTCTCTCTCTCTCTCTCTCTCTCTCTCTCATTTACATCTCTCATTTTTAAATTTCTTCTTTTATATACTTTAGGCATGTCCAATATTCACAATTTAACGAACCTAATATTTATCCTTTTATTTCATTATAAGTCATATACATATGTATGTATGTATGTATATACATATTTATTTCTCTCTCATTTTATTTTTTATTATATGTTATACCTTTTTATACTCTTCTTGGTGAGCTTTATTAATAAAATCTTAACACATAACAATTATTTCTATTTGAAAGAGACTATTTCTACTATTTGATATTTTACTTCTTCTTTTGTTGCTGAAAGAATAGCAATTATTTTCTAAAGTTATTGAAAACTCATAAAAATGTGAAAATAATATTATTATTTTACTATTTATTTTGTTATTATTATTTCATAATATAAATACTAGCTTTTTATATGTATTTTAACAGTTATTTTTTTACGCACGGTGCCAATACTAATTTATATGTAAGAGGGTGGAATTAGTCGGTTTGGTATTTATTGACAAATAAGTTTTGCCCATCCAAGATCGCCAATGCCTCTTTAAGGAAGCTCATGATTTCTCACGGTTCGATTGTAATCTTTGTAATCCAATTCTTGTTTTACGTCAAACATATCTTTGATTATTGCATCAAGGAAGAACGATCATCATAATTCATATTCAGATTTATTGCTCATTCGATCATCGTTGGACACGCACACTTACATAAATAATATTGGGCCAAAAGACGGCTTGTGTGTAGGGCCAAAAGGGCCAGAAAGAGGGCCAAACTTAGGGCCACAAGGAGGCCAGTTTCGGGCCAAAAGAGGGCCAGGCCGGGCCGGGCAAAAAATGGGCCCTTTTAGGGCTGGGCCCGGGCCAAGCCCCGGCCTGGGCTTGTTTCTCAAATAATTCGGCCTGACCCTGGTCCAAGCCCTAAGGGTTAGGGCCAGTCCGGGCCGAAAAAGGGCCGGGCCAGCCCACGCCCCCCCCCCCCCCCGGGGCCCCTTTGACATCTCTATCTCACGGCACAAATCACTAAATAGTCTAAATCTATCATAGTGGGCAATCCCTCATTGCTGGAGGTTAATCTCGTTGTTCTTGAAGAAGGACATACATTATCCGACTCGTTAGGTGCTCTCAGTCCCCAGACGGTTGCCCTTCACGCGGTCGAGCAGCTTGGGGATGCCTTCTCCGTTCAGTCTCGCCCCAATCCACATACCAGTTTGTTGTGTAACCTTCTTGGAGCTATTCCTTTGCAGGTCAAATGCACAGCACCTATTGTTGGCTCGTGCGAACCAATACCTGCTACTACTTTATAAACAAATTCGACACTAGATGGCAACCTGGTTGTGAACCCACCATCTGCCCTGTCATCAACCTTGTCGTTAATTAGTCCATAGGTGTTTGGTCTATCCCCGGGATTATATGGCTGCCTCACGTGATCGTTGCCCACTGTCACCACCACAAGTACAAACAACACTCACCTTATGCATGCTGTCGTAGGACGAGATGATGGCCGAATGCACGTTACCATTTTTATGATGAAGAACAACAAAATCCTAGACACAACCGTTCGGCAAAGTATCACCCAGTCATGAAATCTTTATCAGTTTCTTGAGCATCGTCTCGACCGAATGAGTCTCACCAAACCATTGGTCATGGGCTGTCATTCATCCAAGATATTGAGCCATTCCTAGTACCTTCAGAATTCAAGATGCCACCTTGTGACCATTTAATGGACTCGGCGATCCCGAAGAGCATCTTGCTTGTTTTACCTCCTGCATGAACCTGGATCTGGTTCCCGATCAAATCAATTATCGCGCCTAACATGTAATGCTAAAAGGCTTTGCGTATCTATGGCTCCAACATATTTTGGCAAATCTAATTATTGCTGGGAGCAATTCCCCTACTCGTTCAGAGCCACTTTTCTGACCAGTCGCACCCATGGCAAGAATTTTCCAGCACTCTTCTGCATCGTGTGGCGTCCTAACGAGAGCCTAGAGTCATTACTCGCGCTTTAACGCCGAAAAACTCAAATAAAATCTCAATCCCGGAGTTACTTTTACCTCTATGGCAAGGAGTTCATCAAGGGACCCCCAGTTAGGTTCTCGCTCAACAAGAAACCTCCCGATCGATCTCCTAGACCATGCCTAAAGTATGCCCGAGCAAAAGATGACGATAATCTCACAAAGAACAAGTTATTTACCGAACAAACAACACTATTGCCAAGACTCGAAGCCCTACGTCGAGATGACAAAAGACAGTAAAAAAAAAAGTCTAAAGGCCCCCGAATCTTAGAAAAGTGGACTCCTTCAATTGCTTCTCATGAGCACAATCTTAATAACATTAAGAATCAAGACATCCTTCAAATTCATTGCCCAGGCATGATGCTCCCTTATCCAAAAGTGTTTGATCGACAGCTTTGCTGCCACTTTCATAATGATCATGTCCTTATGAATGATTGTAAGGCGCTCAGAGAGGAGATCGAGGGCCTTATTGCTATAGAAATCCCAAAATTTTTGCTCGTGGTGGCGAAAAAAGGGACAATTCTTGGCCTTAAGAAGAAGCCAGAAGTACATTATGATTCGCCAAAGATGCTCCCGTCATCAATACATTTTTTGGCGGACTCGCTTCCTGAGTTGTATCAAAGAGTGCTCTTAAAGCTTATGTCCGCCGGGTAAATCTTGCCCAAGGCGCCTTCAAACATGCCAAATTTTCCATCTCCTTTGATTACTTAGGTTTGAAAGGAGTGCAACATCCCATGACAATGCTGTGGTGGTCACATTCAGTGAATCCAAGCTTTCGATATCAAAAGAGTGTTCATTAATAGTTGAAGCTCTGCAAGCATTCTATTCTTTCCAAATGATGACCGTGAAAGATTGAGCCATATACTTTCGCCATTCTTTGTATTCATTGATGATCTGCGATCATTGAGGGATCTCTTTTCATTTATGGTATAGCTAACTCATCACCCTGACAATCTATTCAAACTAAAGGTGTTTTGGTTGTCAATGTCGCCTCATCTTGTAATGCCATATTCGGAAGGCTAGGCCTTAACAAACTTCAAGTCGTAGTCTCCACATATCATCTAAAGATGGATCCCCTACTAAGCAGGGTGTAGGGGAAGTTAAGAAAGACCAAACCATGACAAGGTGCTTCTATGTTACCGTATGCAAACACAAAGAGGCCACGCTGGTTAAAGATGAGTGTGACAACAAGATGATTAAGAGAGGTGAACCCTATAGGGTCACTTGATTTTGTGCCATTCTACCTAAACAATGAAGACAATGTAATTCACATCAGTTTCATATGGCAAGGTGAGTTCCGTGAGAGACTCGTCTCTTTTTGCTTAGCAATTATGACCCCTTAACATGGACCACGATCGACATGCCTGGTATTGATCCAAGCATTATCAGTCATCAACTCAACATTGATCCTTTGCACAAGCCAGACAAGCAAAGAAATGTCCATTCAGCCTCGGAAGACAGACAATTATCAAGAAAGAGGTTGAAAAGCTCCTTGCAGCCGATTTCATACAATAGATCAATTACCCATAATAGATTTTTTTTTTTAAATTGATAATGGTTCTTAAACCTTGCAAAAAATAGCGTATTTGCATCAACTTCATCGATCTTAAGAAAGCTTCACCCAATGATAGCTATCCTTTACTTTGCATTGACAAACTAGTTGACACCACCTTCCGCCATGAGCTTTTAAGCTTCGTGGATGCCTTTTTACGCTATAAGCAGATCAGAAACACGAAGACAACGTACCAAAAATAGCCTTCATCATTGATCAAAGGCTTTATTTAGGCAACACTATCCCTTCGATATGAAGAACACTGATGCCACCTATGACTGACCGGTGGACAAGTTGTCCAAACCTTTCATTGGTAAGAACATGGACGTTTATGTTGACGACATGCTTGTTTAGCGCTTGCAGGCCTAGATCATATTGAAGACCACTGTAAGTGCTTCAATATACTCCACACATAGCAAGTAAAGCTTGTATTGAACCGCCTAAAAAAAATCCTAGACCTAGGAAAGATCTAAAATTAGGAGAGTCGTCATTTTATTATATTCAACAAAAGGAAAATAAGAATAACCATAAAAATAATTCTAAAATGTGTAAAAACTACTAATCTATTGAAAATAAGGAAAGGGTTTGGGGACTAAGTTATACAATAGGAAAGTGTTAGGCACCTGACATACCCTTTAGGTCTCTACTCTTTCTATTGATTTTTGTCCTTTTAACACATATATTTAGCAAAGCAAACTCTAGGGTTATTTCTCTATTTTTGGTTTGAATTCGACAACATGGGTCAAATGGCCTATGTATCTGGTCGGACAAACTGGAATCAAAACCATTGTAGTTTGACTTGGGCCCTATTGGAGGCGACCTAGAGTTTAGTCTTAGTCTCAAACTAAAAAAATGAAATGAAAGACTCTTTGTGATAGTTTATATAATGGAAATGTGATTGCGGGAAAGGGAAACACTTTAGACTATGCAATTTAAACTAGTCTTAAAAGGAGTAATATACCTCGAGAATGTGCTAGCCTAGAAAATTAGGGAACACTTTGTGAAGGAACCATGTGAAAGTGACTTACAAATATAGTGAAATGAGTATGAAGTGTTAACTTTTTCTAAGAGACCATCTACCACTTCTAGGGAGAAATGGTCTCAAAGTCGAGAGAGAAAAAGCTAGTTTTTTGAAAAGTAGCCCAAAGACCCTATTTATGAAGGTCGGTGGCACCAGAAATGATTAGGATGAGTATTCTAATATATGATTCGGTGACAAAGCACAATAATTGATGAAAATTGCAGACTTGAAAAAAAAAGTTACTAAACTGGCCGATTTTGTTCGTCGAAAACTGGCTAGTTCACCCAAATTTTTTTTTTCATATTTTGGGACATTCTATCCCTGATTCGATAATTATCTCTATTTTAATCAAATGTAATTTATCGGATCAGAAAATTATCTCCATATTTCATATAAATCAAGGATTGATCATATTCAACAAGGATAAATCAGAATCTCTGGACCTTAACTTGGGTTAAACTTAACTAATTAGACTGGTTTAACAACTGGACTGAACTCAACCAACTGAACAACTAGAGTGGATCAAATTAGTAGACTAGACTAGATTAACTATTGGACTTAATTAAACAAATTAAGCTTAAGATATTATTAGGTCAGGCCTACACCCATAGGAATAAATCTTAATTATCGATAAAGCCAAATAATTTTATACAATAAAAAGGACTACGAAAATGGGGTATCTATAGCCCTTAGTAAGGGAGCTCGCTTAAGGGTGAACATCACCGTAAAAAGGATGACAATTTTTTTAGTAGAAGTATAGAAGAGACCATAAGACTAAGACAGACTCAAAGACTCATGCAGATATGAGGTTAAATCTTTGTAAGGCTTCGTATGAATCCCTAAAAAATGAATCAGACCAACGTAGTTTGCAATGGGTGTGATATTATTCGAAGCCAGAGCCAATACTAACAATAACTAGTCGTCGAACAATATTACAAGGGAAAGTGAATTCTAACTTTATCTAGAGCCAGAGCCAACAGGAACAACGATTGGTCGCCAAACAATGTTAAAAGGGTAAGTGAAGTTGAACATTGTCTAGAGTTGTAGCCAACATTAACAAACGATTGATCGCCAAACAGGGGCACATCCCTAGAAGCCGGAGCCAACGATAACAAAAAAATGGTCTTTTAAGGATATTAAAAGATCATGTCTAAGAGCTAAGCCCAATGATAACAACAATTGGTCACTTAAACATAAAAATGAAAGCACATATAGAAGCCCGAGCCAACAGTAAAAATAATTGATCGTCAAGATGCACCAAAGACCAATGACTAAGAGCTGAGCTAATAGTAACCACAATTGGTTGCTAGCCATAAGGACATACCCCTAGAAGCCAGATTCGGCTATAATAGAGATCAATCATTTGGGAACATGGAAACTCACTGCCTAGGAGCTAGAGCCAATAGTATCAATTGGTTGCTTTGGAGAATGAGGAGAAAACCATATCTAGAAGCTGGAGCCAATAGTATCAGTGATTGATCGGAGACACACCGAAGGCTTATGACTAAGAGTCGGAGCTAATAGTACTAACGATTAGTTGCTTAGCCTTAAGGACGTATACCCTACAAACCGGAGCTAACTGTAACAGCAATTCGTCATCAAGGAGTATGTAAAAAATGTATCTAGAAACTGGAACTAATAGTAACGACGATTGGTCATCTAGACACACCAAAGGCTTATGACTAAGACCCGGAGCCAATAGTAATAACGATTGGTCGCTTAGCTATAAGGACATACCCCTAGTAGCCAGAGCCAACAATGACGACAATTGGTCATCTAAGAATTCAAAAAAAGCGTATCAAGAAGCCTGAGGCAATATATAGTTACAAGATTGGTCGTTTAGATATACTGAAGGCTTATGACTAAGAGCCAGACCTAATAGTAACAACGAGTGGTTACTTAGTAAAAAGGACATACACCTAGAAGTTGAAGTCAATGGTAACAACATTTGGTCATCTAGGAATACCGAAAAAAGCGTATCTATAAGTCAAAGTGAATAATAACGATGATTGATCATCTAGACACACTGAAGGCTAATGATTAAGAACCTGAGTCAATAGCAACAATGATTGGTCGTTTAGTCATAAGGATATACTCATAGAAGCTGGAGCCAACAATAACAACATTTGGTCATGTAGGAATATGGAAAAAAGCATATCTAGAAGCCGGAGTTAATAGCAACGATGACTAGACACACTAAAGGCTTTTGACTAAGAGCTGGAGCCACTAGTAATAGTGATTGTTCGCTTAGCCATAAGGATATAATCCTATAAACCAAAGCCAACGGCAATACTAATTGGCCATCTAGGAATATGGAAAAAAGCATATCTAAAAGCCGGAGCCAATAGTAATGATGATTCATCATCTAGACACATTGAAGGCTTATGACTAATAGTCACAATGATTGGTTGCTTAGCCAAAAGGACATACCCCTAAAAGTCAGAGCCAGCGGTACTAACAATTGGTCATCTAGGGATACTGAAGATTAAAATTAGAAAGAAGGCCACACACGACCTTCTCATATTGACCTAAAGTGAAGGTCAAATGCCCTCAGACTCGAGTCTGGATCGAAAAAAGACGAGTGAAGGGCTTGGGGAGTGAAAGGCTGGGGGGATAAGTGGACCTTTTAGAGTCAAGAAAGATAGGAGTGTCACTGAAAGTTAGAGCAAGAATCAAATTTCTTTTTTTTTTATTTATTTTATTTTATAATTCTTTTTGAAGTTTAAGGTTAAGAAATAGACTCTTAAGACATAGAAGAGACATACATTGACCGTGACTGTCATTATAGGGAATCACATGGAACCCCTGGATAAAATGCATGCGTGAGAAACTGGATGTGCAATAGACTGGCCATACAAGAAAAAATATTGTCGTGATTGTCAATCAAAAGGAATCATAAGAAGCCTTAGAAGAAATGCATGTAGAAGAAATTAACAAATGCAATGTACCGGCAAACAAAAACACCGCACTATCTTGACTACCAAGAGAAGGGAATCGCAAGGAGCCCCTAGACAAAATGCACACAGATGATGTTGACCATGAACCACAAGATAGAAGCTACCATGAACATCATGGAAGAGGAATCATAGGGATCCCCTCAGCAAAAATGCAGGCAGACGATGTTGCCCGTGAACTACAAGATGACTGTGGTGAATGGGGAATCACATGGAGCCCCTAGACAAGATGCTTTCATCTAAAACTGACTATACAAAGGACCAGAAAGACAGACTTTATCACTACAATAGGGGCGGGGACTCACATTGAGCCCCTGGATTAGAATAGAATGCATGCAAAAAAAGACTCAGAGGTAGCCCTTAGACATAATGCATGCATACAACAGTGATCATGCAATAACCTAAAGAACTAAAACAGACACTATCACAAATGTCGTGAGAGGAGACTCAGCCCCATGTAAACACAAGAAGGACACATACTATCCTAGCTGCCATGAGAGGGGACTCCTAGGGAGTCTCTAAATGAAATGCTTATGGACAAGACTGTCCATGTACTAGACTGGAAGACGACAGACTCTATCAAAGCTGTCAAGGGAGGAGACTTCACATGAAACCCTTGGATTAAGATAAAATGCATGCAAAGATAGTTGCTACCTTGACTTTCATGAAATGAGACTCATAGGAGGCCCCTAGACCAAAAATACTGATTAGTGCAATGTGTAAGACAACTGAAGACAAACATTATCCTGACTGTTAGGACAGGAGACTGCATGGACCCCCTGGGCAAAATTACAACAAGAGTTAAGCCTGATAAAACTATAACAAAAAGGGGATTACATGGGAAATCCCCTTAAAGACATCGACAAAGAAGAAGCTATGGTAGAGTTAATATCCTTTCACAGTTTGAGAGCATGTTTAAGTTGAAAATGATTTAGATTTTCCAGTACGATAAATCGACCATTCGCTTCAAGATCTTTCATCTTTTTGTTAAATCATTCAATCATTAGAATCTTAGGCAATGGTGTAGGTCCTTAAACACACCTAGAGGGGGGTGAATAGGTGTTTATAACTTAGAGCATAAATTTAAAACTAAATTTACAAAGTAATAACAATAGATAACAATAATAAATCAACACGAAGATTTATATTGGTTCGGCCCCACCAGCCTACATCCAGTCCCCAAGCACTCCACACAAGGGAGACCTACTCGAGCCTTTCACTAACTAGCTAGATTTGGGTGCTAGCTCAAACCACAGTACAGACTCTGAAACCCTTCCAAGGTTTCCAACAATTTAGAACTGAAAAGTGAATTACAATTGAGATTACAACAACAAACTCCTTCTTGAGTAGATACAATAGAACTAAGCTTTCTTAGGTGGGAAGATATATATATATATATATATATATATATATATATATATATATATATATATATATATATATCCTTTCAAGTACAAAACTAAGAAGCTTACAATAAACTTACTCAAACAGTAAACTCACTCAATAGAGAATAGATGGAAAAATGAAAACAAGATGAGAGAGTATTTTTTAGAAGAGTTAAAGAGAGCGAGAGAGATTTCACGAAGATTGGCAAAGTTAACAATATATGCTCTCAAGATCCCTTTTTATACTAGAAGAGAAAAAAAACGTTAAAAAGGAAAACTCAAAGTTTGATTCGAATGAAAAATAAGTTTATTCGAATGAATGTACATTTCTGAAGAATTCGGTCGAATAAATCTTAAATTCATTTGAATGAAAAGATGGCATAGAGAGATGTTGAAGCCACCTGAAGGATTGAGCGAGTGAAAACTGCTTTTCATTCGATTGAAAACTTTACTTTGACCGAAAACTCTGGCTTTGACTGAAAGTTCTTGGCTTCGACCGAGAACTTTAGCTTCGACCGAAAACTCTGGCTTCGACCTAAAGGTTTTGGCTTCGACCGAAAAGTTCGGCTTCGACAGAAAAGTTCGACTTTGACAGAAAAGTTCGTCTTCGACCTAAAAGTTTGGCTTCGACTAAAAACATTTTGAAGACAAGACAAAAGATACTGATCAACTGATTTAAATGAAAACTAGTTTGGCTTCGAATAAAAGTTTTAGATTTTGAATCTTTACTCGAATTTCTGGGAGACCTTTTAAGAAAGACTTAGTAACAAATAAGAATAAAAAATACTTCCAGCTCTTGAATCTTTGATGTAGTCCAAGTCTTTGTTCAATTCCAATTCCAAGCTATATCCAAGGCATGATCTTTGTCTTTGTTTGGTTAAGATCAATCCTGAAATAATTATTTTAATAATTGTGTTAGATTAATGTTAGAAATAATAAGTTTGGAATCATCAGAATCAATAAGTGAACAATCTCCCCCTTTTTTATGATGACAACATTAATTCTAACATAATATTAACATACTTCCCCTGGATAAGATATCATACAAACACTATCGAAGAATAAATGAACTGTTTTACAATTTAGCCAAAAATACAGTTATGAAGATTTACAATAATCTGTGTTCTCCCCCTTTGTCAAATAAAAAAGAGGGGCAAAATAGTAAAAAAAAATGAAAGAAAAAGATGCCCAGGGGGGGTATTTATAGATGACGAACTTTCATTCGAATGAAAACTCATTTTCTTTCAAAGGAAAGAGTTTTGATTCGAATGAAAGGCAACTTTCATTCGACCGAATTGGGCGGTGACAAGAGGAAAGAAGACAAAAGCATTTCATTCGAAGGAAAAAGGGTTTTCATTCGAATGAAAACTTTTAAGTTGAATGGAAGACTATTGAGTCAAATGAAAGTCAACTTTCATTCGACCGAAATGTGCAGTGATCGAAACGTTACGGTCAAGAGAACTTTTATTCGAATGAAAAACTTTCATTTTAATGAAAACTTTTCATTTGAAGGAAAAACTTTTAAGTTGAATAAAAAGAAGTTTCATTCGAAGGAAAAACTTTTCCTTCGACTGAAAAGAACTTAAGGAGATGGATTTTAGCTAAGATCACGCATTCCTAAGCGACGATGAAGATAACAGAAACAAGATTCAGGTAGAGGTTTGGTAAAGATCTCGACGAGCTGATATGTAGAACAGACTTTCTTGAGTTCGATTAACCCTTTCTAAACATTGTCGCAAAGATAGTGGTGACAGATATCGATGTGCTTAGTGCGCGAGTGTTGAATAGGGTTTTTACTGATATCGATAGCGCTACTACTGTCGCACATGATGGGAATATTGTCAAAGTGAATGCCAAAATCTCGCAGAGTTTGACGCATCCAAAGGACTTGAGCACAACAACTATTGGCCGCTACATATTCTGCCTCTGCTATGGAAAGTGCCACGGAAGTGTGTTTCTTATTGTACCAAGATACTAGTGCATCACCAAGAAACTGGCAAGTAGCACTAGTAATTTTACGATCTACGAGACATCCTGCATAGTCTGAATCGAAAAAACCTACTAAATCGAGAGGATAATTACACGGATACCAAAGTCCTAAATTTATCATCCTAGAGAGATATTGAAAATACGTTTGACAGCAGTAAGATGAGATTCTTTCGGGCAGGCTTGAAAACTGGCACATATGCATACACTAAACATTATGTCAGGTCTAGAGGCAGTAAGATAAAGCAGACTACCAATCATGCCACGATAAAGTTTGTTGTCAACATCTTTACCATTTTCATCTTTGACAAGATTAACGCTAGGATAGATAGGAGTACTTCTGGATTTAACATTATCCATACCAAACCTTTTTAAAAGCTTCTGTGTGTATTTTGACTGACTTATGAAGATTCCTTCCTTCGATTATTTGATTTGAAGTCCAAGGAAGAAAGTGAGTCCTCCCATCATATTCATTTCAAATTTCCTGTGCATACTCTCAGTAAACTCTTGGCACAAATCATTGTTAGTAGCACAGAAGATAATATCATCAACGTAGATTTGAACTATAAGAATATGCGAATTTTGATTTTTTGTAAAAAGGGTGGTATCGATTTTACCACGAGAGAATCCATGATCAATAAGAAAGTTGCTAAGACGATCGTACCAAGCTCGAGGAGCTTGTTTAAGACCATACAATGCCTTTTATAGCTTAAAAACATGATTGGGAATTTTTTATTTTCAAAGCCGGGAGGTTACTTAACAAAAACTTCCTCCTGAATTACCCCATTCAAGAATGCACTTTTCATGTCCATTGAAAAAGCTTGAAATTCATGTGACATGAAAAGGCCAAAAGCATCCTGATAGCTTCAAGTAGAGCAACTGGGGCAGAAGTTGCATCAAAAGCAACCCCTTCAACTTGATTGTATCCTTGAGCAACTAGTCTAGCCTTGTTATGAACAATATGGCCAACTTCATCAAGTTTGTTTCAAAAAAACCCACTTGGTGCCAATGACCTTCTGTTGCAGAGGAGGCTGGACTAGTGACCAAACATCGCTTCTTTCAAATTGATTCAATTCATCTTGCATGGCAAGGATCCATTCAGCATCTTTTAAAGCCTCTGAAATGTTTTTAGGCTCTATTTGAGAAAGAAAAGCAAAATCAGGACAAAAAAGATTTACTGTAGACCCTGTTGTCACTCCGCGCTCAACATTACCAATGACTTGCTCTAATGGATGACTGGAGGAATATCTCCAGCTTTTGGGTAGAGGCTGAGTCTCGGCATTGTCTCTGTGAGATGATGTTGAACACTCCCTCTCATTTGAGGAAACCTTTAGTTTATTGTTTAAGTCCAGGAAGAGTTCACCACAATCATCACTTGCATGCTTACTTGAATTTTCAATGTTAGATTCTTCAAATACAACATGCATAGATTCCTCAACAGCAAGAGTTCTATGGTTATAAATTCTATATGCTCTACTTTTATGTGAATAACCAAGAAATATTACCTCATCATATTTCACATCAAACTTACCCAAGTTTTCACGATTGTTCAAAATAAAATATTTGCAACCAAAAACCTTGAGATAATTGATTTTTTGTTTTTGATTTGAAAAACGTTTGTAAGGAGTTTTATCATGGATTGATCTGATGAGAACCCGGTTCAAAACGTAACAAGAAGAGTTGATGGCTTCAGCCCAGAAATACCTTGGCAAAGAATTTTCATGAAGCATTGTTCTGCCATCTCATGTAGAGTTCGATTCTTTCTCTCTACAATCCCATTTTGTTGGGGGGGTTCGAGGAGCAGAAAACTCATGAACAATGCCGTTTTGATCACAAAAAGGAATAAAATATTTTTCAAATTCATCGCCATGATCACCTTGGATTTTTACAAGCTTCTCATTTTGTAAAATCTTTACAAGGCTAAATTTTTTTCCAAAAGCTTCATCCTTATGAGATAGAAAAAGAACCCATGTGTATCTTGAAAAGTCGTCAAGAATAGCGAAAGCATAAAATTTTCCACCTAGGCTGGCATTCCTTGTTGGGCCAAAAGGATCTAAATGAAGAAGTTGAAGAGGGCGAGAGGTAGAAACAATATTTTTGGCTTGAAAAGATGTTTTTGACTGTTTGCCGTATTGACAGGCATCACAAACCTTATCCTTGACAAACTTTAACTTTGGTAATTCTCTGACAAGCTCTTTTGAGAGAAGTTTCTTGATTAGATCCATATGCACATGACCTAATCTACGATGCCATAACCAAATATTGTTGTGTTGAACAGATAGACATACTTCTCGAGAAGCATCAGATGCATCAAAAGACGAAGTGTAAATATTATCATCTCTCTTACCAACCAAGGTGCCTCTATCTGAAGCATGGCTGATCAGGCAGTGGTCACCTTCAGACTGAACTTTGTGCCCACTATCAATTAGTTGACTGATACTTATCAAATTGAATTTTAAACCGTCAACTAAGGATACATTATTAATGGAAATTGAACCGATACCTATTTTACCTTTATCGATGATTTTTCCATTTGAGTTGTCTCCGAAGATAACGAGACCGCCATCCTTTGGGATGATACGAGAAAACAATGAGCGATCACTTGTCATATGCCTTGAACATCCGCTGTCGAGGAGCCTTTTGTTTGAATCCACCTTTGCTTTCAAGCATACCTACAACAGATTCTGGTTTTGTTCCTTTAGGTACCCACACTTTCTTGGGTCCTGAAAGATTAGATAAACAAGATTTCGGCATCCAAACTTGCTTTATTTTAGTTTTAGTAACAAAAGAAGATAGTTGATTTCTGACAGCATTAAGAGGACAATTTTTAACTAAGTTTCGTTTCTTGTTACACATTGTACAGAGTGTGAATGGTGAGCAGGAAGCTAGTTTTTTGTTAAAGAAATTTTTGTAATCCTTTTGCTTCTTGGAGGATCATAACCAATTCCTCTTTTTTTCGAAAACACATCTTTGTCTTCCCAGAAGACTATTCAAATTCTCTCTTCCTTGCGTAAATTTTGAGAGAGTGATATTCAAATCTTCAATCTTCTTTTCTAAAATCCCTTTTTGTGTTGAAATATCTTCCAGTTGGGATTTTAGAAGCTCGTTTTTACAGGGATTTTTACACCTTTGAGTGAATGGATTTCAAAAGACAAATAATAATTTTCCTTCTCATAAGCAATCAGATATTTTCTTAAAGAAGTATTTTCAGAGATATTAAAGTCAACTTTTTTGTCTAACTCATCCTTTTCACCTTCCAGCTCTTCAACAGTGTTTATCAAAGAAAGAGCCTTTCTTTTAAGTCAGCATTTTTAACTTTTAACTTTTCGTGATTTTCTCTGAGTTCAGGAAAAGCTAACTTAAGTTCATTATAATCAAAATTTTTAGGAGAGATTACCTTGTCAGAGTGATCATCTTTGGCCATAAAACATAGCTGAGCTACGTCATCGTCTTCGCTTGTTTCTTTATCACTCTCGTCAGAATCATCCCAAGTCAGCAAGGCTTTTCTGGGTTTGAATTTCTTTTCCTTGATATATCAGCCATTGTTGCTTGCTGATTTGTTCTTGAGCTGCGGGCAGTATTTTTTTATATGCCCAGTTCTGCCCATTCGTAGCAAGCATCAGAACTTTCTCTTGCATTCCAATCACCAATATTTCTTTGATGTGACAGGTTTGTATGATTTCTCCTGATCTTCTCATCTCGCTTGCTTATAAGAAATTCCTTGAACCTTCAAGTGATGAGTGCCATTTCAGGATCAGAATCATCACTACTCTCTGCAAGTTCATGAGAGGCCTCAACTTTGAGAGCCAAGTTGTTCTTCTTAGAGGTGGTTTCTTCTTCCTCATGAATCTTCATCGTGATTTCATTAGTCATTAAAAAACCCACCAATTCTTCCAACTTCAGCACATTCAAATCTTTAGCCTCTTGAATGGCTGTGAGTTTCGCTTCCCATCTCTTTGGAAGAGATCTGAGAACTTCTCTAACAATTTCCTTTTATGGATAAGTTTTACCCAAAAGCTTTAATCCATTTATAATGAGTGTAAATCTCAAGTATATCTCATTTATGGACTTGTGCTCCTCATTTTGAAGGCCTCATACTGCTGGACCAACATGTTAATCTCGGTTACCTTCACTTGATTTGTACCTTAGTGAGTGACCTCCAGCAGCCTCCACATTTCCTTGGCCGTCTCACATGTTGAGACACAATTGTACTCATTCATGTCAAGGGCACAGCTGATGATGTTCTTTGCTTTGTCATCCATAGAGAATAGATGTGCCTTATGAGCGTTCATTTCAAGAATCCCTTTGGTGTTTTGGTTCCGTCTAGTCTGTCCTTCATGGGAATTATAGGACCATTCTCTACAACGTACCATACATGTATATCCTGCCTCAGGAAGTTTCTCATTCAATTTTTCTAGTAGCTGTAGTTGTCGTTCCTCAACAAAGGTAGCCTGGTGGTTGTTAAAACTTCTTCTATAAAGCGATCTTTAGCTCTAAACGGTTAAGTCAAAGAAAATATCAGAGCACACGGCTCTGATACCACTTGTAGGTCCTTAAACACACTTATGGGGGGTGAATAGGTGCTTACAACTTAGAGCAGAAATCTAAAATTGAATTTACAAAGAAATAACAGTAGATAACAATAATAAATCAACACGAAGATTTATACTGGTTCGGCCCCCCACCAGCCTATGTTCAGTCCCCAAGCACTCCACACAAGGGAGACCTAATCGAGCCTTTCACTAACCAGCTAGCTTTGGGTGCTAGCTCAAACCATAGTACAGATTCCGAAACCCTTCCAAGGTTTCCAACAATTTACAACTGAAAAGTGAATTACAATCAAGATTACAACAACAAACTCCTTCTTGAGTTGATACAATAGAACTAAGCTTTCTTAGGTGGGAAGATCTATATCCTTTCAAGAACCAAACTAAGAAGCTTAGAGTAAACTTTCTCAAATAGTAAACTGACTCAATAGAGAATAGATGGAAAAATGAAAACTAGATGAGAGAGTATTTTTTAGAAGAGTTAGAGAGAGAGAGATTCCACGAAGATTGACAAAGTTAACAATAAATGCTCTCAAGATCCCTTTTTATACTGTAAGAGAATAGAACCGTTAAAAAGGAAAAACTCAAAGTTTGATTCAAATGAAATATAAGTTTATTCGAATAAAATTACATCTCTGAAGAATTCAGTCAAATGAATCTTAAATTCATTCGAATGAAAAGATGAAAAAAAGAGATGTTGAAGCCACTGAAGGATTGAGTCTAATGAAATCTGCTTTTCATTCGATTGAAAACTTTACTTTGACCAAAATCTCTGGCTTTGACTGAAAGTTCTTGGCTTCGACCGAGAACTTTAGTTTTGACCGAAAATTCTGGCTTCAACTGAAAACTCTAGCTTCGACCGAAAGTTTTGGCTTCGATCGAAAACTCTGGCTTCAACCGAAAACTCTGGCTTCGACTAAAAACATTTTGAAGACAAGACGAAAGATACTGATCAATTGATTCAAATGAAATTTTTTTTGGCTTCAAATGAAAGTTTCAGATTTTGGTTCTTTACTCGAATTTCTGGGAGACCTTTTAAGAAAGACTTAGTAACAAATAAGAATAAAAAATACTTCCAGCTCTTGAATCTTCGATGTAGTCCAGGTCTTTGTTCTCCAATTCCAATTCCAAGCTTTGTCCAAGGCATGATCTTTGCCTTTGTTTGGTTAGGATAAACTCTAAAATAATTGTGTTAGATTAATGTTAGAAATAATAATTTTGGAATCATCAAAATCAATAAGTCAACAAATGGTACCTACTTTGTTGACATGACTATCATTCAACTTCATAGAGAGTTATTTCTTAACTTAAACATTCAAGTTTGAATTTTCAAGATTACCACAAAAAGATTGGGCACAAAGTGGGTAGTGAGGGTGTGATGTGCATGAGCTAGGAAACTGATGTGTATGTTATAGAAATCTATAACCTGTGAGGCTGATGGGGCCTTGACCCATGATTAGCCAAAAAGATGAATGTATATAACTGGGTTGAGAAAAAGTAAATGACCATCAAATGTGTGATGGAAAGGCGTAAAGTACAGTCATATGGCCACATATATGATCATTGAACTGGCGACAAATATATCAAACTGCCATTCATTATAAGATATGCCAGATAGGTCCTGAAAATCAATGCATCATAATCAAGTCATAAGGAGGTGAACACATAAGGTTTGGAAGATCGGGAATTCGAATATAAATCAAGCATGCCATAGAGAGATGAACACATAATGTCATAATATAGCAAGCTGAAAAGATGCATGTAAAAGAGCATTTACCTCTCTTAAACAAACATAACCTCAAGGAGAACTTTATTAATGGAACACAATATAGGCTAGGGCCTTGGCCAACAAACGAATAGTAATAAGGCTCAAGAACCCAAACATGAAATCAAAGCCCCTAGTGTGTGCCCATGGAGATCGAGCCTAGAAGGTAGCTAAGCTACCTACGTATCCTTATTGGGGGAATCAGGTCAGACATAATTCAAATCGAATCTGATGAATATCATCCTTCAAGCTTAATCAATGGCAATTTTATGCGTAGAATCTTAACAATCATTCTCCAACTTTTTAATTCTTTTCTTTTTCTTCTTCTTCTTTTTTCTTCAATACTTCTTATTTCTTTTGAGATAGAACAAATGATCATCACCACTTCATTCCTCATGCATCTTCAAGACTTTGGTTCCTATAAGAGGGAACCCTTTCTATGCTGAGTTAACTTTGCAGTGATACTTGGGACATACGCAATACACAAGGAGACTACCCGCCCAAAGGTTAGAAATATAGGCTTTCAAAAAGAAAGGCTAAACTGTTTAGACACAAAGTGCTAGCAAGTGGAAAAAGTCTAGTACATGGTAATCAACATGATGTGTGTTGCCAATCAGTGGCCTCCAATCATCGAGAATACTCATTTCGAGGGAGACTCATATAAACTTACATTCTTTTGAGGTCTCTTTATCTTTTTTTCGGTGGCTTAGCTTTTTCCGAGACTGCTATTTTCAGGGTTTTCAATCTAGCGGGATTTTCTTCTTTTTTTCTATACCAAGACAAATGGTCCAAGCTACGAGAGAGAGTAAGCGAGCTTTGAACAGGAAAAAGTCTTGACATCAATATGACACCTCATTATCTTTGAGGATTTGACTTGTTTCTGGTGAATGATGGGTTGGCCATGAAAGGACGTCACGCCTTCACTCGATAATCTCCTTAAATTCTCACTCTAGTGTTTAAATTTTAACCCATATTCTTCCATTAAGTTTTTTGGCATTTAATTTTGAAAAAATGGAGTTCTAATATTTAAGCTTGAAAATACAGGGGTCACTACCTCCTACGTGCAAAGAAGGAGAGTCAAAGAGATAGGTCACTAGTCTTAATTTTAAAATCAACGTTTGCACGATATCCTAAGGTGATTGGTCACTTATGAGTTCATCCGGTATGAAATCGAGCAATTCTCTTTTGTTTTGAAAATTATTACGCTCTCGACTTGCTAAGGATGGAGTCCTAGACCAACTGGAGATGCAAACTCTATTTGACTAAAACTCTGAAAAAAGTCTTTTAAGAAATTGATTATTCTTGAATTTTTATATCTTTTTATTCATCATCAATCGCATAAACTAAATCGACCAGCAAAAGGTAAACAAAATCAACGACACATTAACTATCAAAAGAACGAGTCCGAAAAAAGGTAATCTAGAAAATGATAGGAAAACCATCTAAGGTTTCGGCTCAACATTATACTCAACTCGACAATGGAAAAGTCTTTGATCATCGATCTAAGAGCTCACAAGTCTTATCTCATGCTGAGTGATCTGGCTAATAATATCTTCCTCTTAGTCGAGCTTAGGAAGATCCAGCGACAAAAGAGATGTCTCACTCATGCTCACTATGGTGCGCTGGCAGATATTTTGTCTTCATATTTTGTTCGACAGAAGGGTTTACTGCACTCTTGTCAATCAAAACTTGGATGGCATGTGATGACTGACTCTTTGATGATAAGCACAAGGAGGTTGGGCATTAGGAGTAAGTGGTAACATGGCAGTAAGAGCTCCTTGTAGCAACTATTCATAAACTGGTGCATTTAAACCGGTGAACCATCGTCATAGCTTGGGAATTGCTTCCCGTGACACTACATATTAAGCCCTCGCACTTTTGACATTATTTACACTAGCTGGCTTTCACAGAAATTGACATTCCTTCTACTGACTTGGTACCGTGTTGGCTTAGTTTCTTGGGGTAAGGTTTCCTTGCTGATAGAATTTTTAATTTGTATTAGGGTTCCCATTAGTGTTTTGAAGGAAAAATGATCGTGTCCAAAAAGGTACTCATGGTACATCGCTAGTAAGATGTTCCTTCTCATGTTAACCTATTACTCTTCCGATGGACAGTTAACCATCTGAGCAGCCTTATTTCTCAATCGCATAATAAAGGTAGAGACTAACTCCTTAGGCTCTTGTTTGGCAGTCTCCAAGTCTCTTTGAGTAATATACAAATCAAAATTGTGTAGGTACTGATTGAAAATTTCTCTCAACACATCTTCCCATGTTTGCACTCTTAATTCGTTGAGGGTAGGATCCATCGAGCAACGAATCTGATCAAGGTTTGAGAAATAAGTTGAACCAACTTATTCCAGTTAACTTCATGAGGAGCTAATGCACGCATATACATCTTCACATGAATCGGTGGATCCATCGTCCCATCAAATTTGTCCATATTTGACATTTTAAACTTCAGAGGAATTCTATGCTTCGGGCTCACTGTAAGGGTACTGAGGTCCATTAGGTCATCCGTCTTTCTCATCTTAGCGATATAGGATCAAGCGTAGCCAAGTTTTCCTCTCATTTCGGGGTAATATTTTCTCCTTCATCATTAGATTCATACTGCTCATCAACTTTAAGTCTGGGCTTTCTCTTTTTCTTCCCTTATTTTTCTTTGATCTTTGGTTCCTCTTGAGATGAGATTCTTTGTTTTGTTCTTTTACCATGAGTCATGCTACATTATAGGCAATTTTGATATGTTGAGCTGCTAGAGCGGTGAGGTTAGCTTGAAAATCATTATCTAGATCACCAAGGATTTTGACAAGATCACTTGGCAGAGGGAATCCTTCCGCCATTGGAATCTGCTTAAGTTTTTTGGATGTATCTTAATACCAAAGTTTCGTACTAATGCCAGAGCTTGTTACCTTTTAAAAGAAAATATTTTGGGCTTCTTCAAAATTTTTAAATATTTCCACTTTTATGTTTTGATTTATTTTTCAAAAATTGCACTAGACTAAGCAAAAACATTGACTATATTACCAATCACAACAAATTCAAAAAATATAATCTTAGAAGTGCTAGAAAACAAATTGAGTTGAAACTAAAATTAAGGTTCCGGCTTGGCATCATGCTAAGCTTGGCATCGGGAGAGCCTTTGACTATTGGCTAATATGGACCGATCTTGCCAACTAAATATACGATGTCCTTCTCCTAGTCAAGCGCCGAAAGATCTAGTGCCTGAAAAGAGGTCTCACTCCCGCTTACTTGATGTATTGGCAAGAGTTCTTCTTTCATATTATACTAAGCAAGATCGCTGATCAAACCATTGTTGTTGAGATCTCGAATAGCACGCCCTAAGGTGATACATTTCTCCGTATGATGTCCAATTTCTTGGTGAATATTTACATCAAACTTGCATGTAAGGCCCTTTAGGTGTAGCAGTGGGGGGGGGGGGGTAACTTGGCAATTATACCTTTACTGAACAGTTGTTCAAACATCTCTGATATAGAGGCATGCAGATTGGAGAACTTTCGCCTAGTTAAGGGCGGCTCCCACAAAACCAACTCTTGAGATCTAACCGTATCATTGCCTACAAACATCCTCGACTCAGCGTTAATCTTTCGACTAGCCTTATGTATTGGCTTCCCATCCTTGATTATTGTTCCTTTGTTCATGGCGTCTTTCATTTGAGTTAGAGAATTTGTAAATTATGTGAATGTGATATGGATGTATCTTCTCGGCTCAAGGAGGTCCACTTTCAACGATTCTAACTCCATAACTGTCTTTGCCTATTGAGGGCCAAGGCAGTGAAACCTTTTTGGAAACCTTTCTGCATATCTTCAAGGATTCAGACAAGGTTGTGAATATGTGAGTAATCTTCAGCCATTGGGATATGAAAGAATTCTTCGAATTGGTCCCGATGCTAGGTGTAAACCCAGTGCCAGAGCTCGTTTCCTTCTAAGAGAGAAAAGGAAGATATTTTTTGACCTCTTTCAAAATAGTCTTTCTTATAAATATTTATTTTTGTTTATTATTTTGTTGATCTAGGGATGATCATATAACTTTTTACCTTTTAAGAGAGAAAGGAAAATATTTTCAGCTTTTTCAAAAAAAAAAAAGAAATTTTCTACCTTTTTTATTATTTTTCGATAAGGGGCGTGCCTTGTGAGCCTAGGTGCCAAGGCGCGTAGCAGAAGTTGAGGCATAAACCTAGGTGCGTCAATTGTAGCCGTTGGATATGCTGCGTGTCTTAACGTAAGCCGTCCAATTTTTACAATCCAACAAATTAAATATTTCAAAAACTAAAACCTCAAACCAGATTCAACTTTCACCACACAGACACAGAGCACAACTCTCGCTTACCCCTCCCTACTATTCCATTTTCCGTTCGTTGCTCCGGTCGCTGTCATCCCCTCTTCTATTACCGTCGGCCACTCGTCGCCGCCGCTGCTACTCCTCTCTTCTCGGCTGCTCCAGTGCTCCACTCCACCCAGCTGGTTTCTCTCTCTCTCTCTCTCTCAACACAAGTCACTCAGTCATTCTCTCAGTCTCCCCCCTTCTCTGCTAGTCTGCTTTCAATTAACTTTTGGCCCAGATATGTGCATTTACACTTTCCCCAATTATAAACAGGGGAATCTCATATATGTGAACAGTGAACGCTTTCTTACGTATTGCTTAATTTGCATCTCAATTGTGCATTGCAAATTGTGCATTTCCCTCACTCCATACACCTTACATGGACTTGAAAGCATTAGACTGCAGCAGCTTACACATTGACAAATACCTTTGCTTGAAGATCTGTTTCAAGAGAAATGACTTTATGAAACAACACCATAAGAAACATAGCAAACTGAATAACAAGATAATAAATAGTAGCGAGTAGGGTACATAGAAAAAGAATTCTTGAGGAGTGAAATTTTTTTGTGTTGTGTGCAATTGCAACACTGCAACTATAATCTACTTCTTGCCTCATTCAAGTTTCCATATAGAATGCTCACAAAACCAAAAAAATATACTTGAATTTGCCAAATACTTGAACTTGCAGGATTTTCATTACCTGGTATGGTGTTTCGAGGCCCCGTGGAGGGAGTTCTGTTTCGGGGATGCGGTGTAGCTATTGTTTGTAGCCCTGTTCTTGTGAATGAGTTTTTGTGCAGTTCCTTCTCTTTTGTTATTTGGTATACTTCTACTGTACATGGGTTCAAACCCTTTGATATACTTGTCACAAAAATAAGTTAGGAACTCAATATCACCTGAAGAAAAAGCAGTGAAAACAACCCTACAGTATTATACTGTCGGCCGATGAAGAGTCGACTGATTTCTTTTGCCTGGGATTTGCATTTGTGTAAATATAAGATATACCTTTTTGGCTTTATTGTGAGGCTGTCTGACTTTATTGTGCACTTTTCTTTGGCATGGATGAAGATAAGATATTGAGGGAGCATTGTTTTCTTAGGTTACACATGTTTTATTGGTTGTTCTTTTCCTCTTCTCTTATGTTCCTGGTTGTTCTTTGCCACGCTTCCGCGCTATGACAATATCTTGTTTTTTTTATAGTAATTTTAAGGTTTTATGCTATTAGTTTTTGTACTAGTTTAAGGTTTTAAGTTAATATCAGTGTTATCATATAATTTAATCTCAGGAATATACATGTCGACACAGTTTACGGATACAGAGGACCCAACTTGGAAATATGGATATGTACTGCTAATTCGAGCGATAAAAATGCAGTCACTTGTAATTTTTGTCAAAAAAATTACAAAGGGCTGCATTTATCGACATAAGCAGCACCTTGCTGGAGATTAAAGGAATGCTTCAATGTGCCGAGAGTGTCCAAAACATGTAAGAGATGAGAATTGCTAAATTCTATCAAAGAAAACAAAGAACTAGCTTAGTGCGTCCCAAATTTTGATAACGTTTTCAATGATGAAAAAGATGACGAAAATGTAGTTGAGATATCCAGAAAGAAGGGAGTTTCATCCGTTGAGAGTTCTTGTCAACCTCCTCATAGGAATCCAAAGGCTAAGGGCCCAATGGATGAGAAATCGGGCTTCTAGTGCAATAGCAAAATTTCTTTATGATGCCGGGATTGCATTCAATGCCGTGAAATTTGACAACTTTTCAACTATGGTTGAGGCTATTGGGCAATATGGTCCGGGTTTAAAGCCACCAAGTTATCATGAGATTAGAGTTACCCTACTAAAGAAAGAGGTAGATGATACACACAAGTTGACGAAGGATCATGCAGAAGAATGGGAGAAAACCGGTTGTTCGATAATGTGTGATGGTTGGAAGGACAAAAAAGAAAGGACTTTAATTAATTTCTTAGCCAATAGTCCTAGAGGAAGTTTATTTCTTGAGTCCGTTGATACTTCCTAACATTCCAAGTCCGAAGACTTGATGTATGACTTGATTAAGAAGACTGTGGAGATGGTCAGGCAAAAGAATGTGGTTTAAGTTTTCATTTGCAGTGCCTCGAATAACGTAAAGGCAGGTTAGTATATTTTAACATACCATACGGCTCTGGGAAGATCACGGTTTTGATTAACCGTCTGGTAATCACGTGGGTTAACCGGCCATTTGATCAGCCGGTTGGAAGTTTGGGGGTATGAAAATCTCTGTGACGGTTAGGGTTTTGACTGACCCTCTATTAACCTTTTGAGTTAACTAGCCGAATTGTCAGCGGGTTGGAGGTTTTGGATTTAAATTTTTTTGGGAAAGTCAGGATTTTGACTAACCGTGCGGTAACCTTGGGGGTTAACTGACCGGTTGGTCAATGGTTTAGATGGTCTAAGGTATAAACCAGCTAGTTCGAATTTGCAAGTGTAACGCTTACTAACTAATCGTTTGGTTACTAGATCGACAAATCGTCCGGTTGGTCAGAGTCTCTTTTTTGCGAGATTAACATGTACAATGTTTTATAATTGTGGTAATTGTGCTCTTATTTCATGCCTCACATAAGCGCACGTTTGTCTATAACCCACCCACTCAAGGGCAATGGTTGAAACCCTTGAACTTCTAGTTGTGAGACGAATTTCGCTGTACTCTCTCAGCTTCAAGGCCCCATACTAATGGGACCTCTTCGTTTCTTGGAATATTAAATCACTTGTACACGTACTGGTGATCACCCATGATTAACTACCTACGTTAAGGGTGGGAAGTATATGGTATAAGTTGAGCCGAGGAATGACCTTAGATTGGGGTTGATAGAGCCATACACCCGAATCAATCTAATGTTCTACCCCTTTTTTGGAGAAAACCTATTTTGGCCTATAGCATGTTGGCAGGAAACTAACAACTATCCTGTAAGTTAGAGGTGATCTTGGACTCGGACTAAGAAAATGAAATAAAAATACTCTTTTTGATAGTTTATATAATGAAAATCTGATCGCGGGAATAAGGAACACTCTAAACTATTATAATATAAACTAATCTAGAAATCAGTAAAAATTTACCTTGAGAATGTGCTTGCCTAAAAAACTCGGGAATACTTTGTGAAGGATCCGTAATGCAAGTGATTTAAGAATATAGAGAAATGAGTATGAAGTGCTAACTTCTCTTAAGAGATGATCCACCATTTCTCTGAGAAAAATGGTACTAAAGTTCTAGAGAGAAAAAGCTGATTTGTTTTTAAATGTAGTCGAAAGACCTTCTTTATAGAGGTCTAGGCACAACAATGATAAGGATGACAATCCAGTTTATAATCTGTTAATAGAGAAAAATATTTGATGAAAATCTCTTACTTGAAAAAAAGTCAACGAAACACTAGTTAGTCAACGAACTGGTCGCTTTGTCAAAAACCGGCCACTTCACCCCGAAAACAAATTTGCCGAATTTTGAGACATTATCTTTTTCTAATTTGGTAATTAAATCTGAAATAATCACATGGGACGTACCAAGTTCAGAAATTATTTCCATATTCCATATAAATCTAGGATTAATCATATGCATCAAAGATAAATTACAAAACATTTTCTAAAAGTCTTAATTAATCCAGTCCATGGACTGGATTAATTATCAGAATTAATTAAATAAATTAATTTTAATATAATGTTAGGCCTATACTCATAATAATAAATTTTAATCATTAATAAAGCCCTTTTGGTGTGCAGTCTAGCAAACTCTTGGGATTCATCTCTAGCAGCAAAGGCTGATCCAGAAAAGAAAGCCGCTATCTCGAACATGGATCAGCCGCGCAACTGATGTATGAGTGCTGACCGATTGCATTGCAACACTTAGCCGACTGTCTAAATCGGCTGAGTGCTGCCTTCGATTCTTCAAGGCTCTTAAAACCTTGAATGGACTTTTGAGTGCCAAGAATCCTTTGATCGGATGAAGGCTTACTTAGCAAAACATCCACTAGTCTCAAAACTTAAGCCTGAAGAAGAGATTCTTCTTTATTTAGCTTTACATCAACAAGCTGTTAGCGTTGTTCTCCTATAGATGATTAGTGTATTAAAAAATTGGTTTACTATACAAGGAAAGTCCGTCAAAGCCAGAAAGATGCTTTCCTTTTCACTTCTCATCGCCACCAAGAAACTTTGACCCTATTTTCTAGCTCATATAATCATCATTTTCATAGATCAACCTCTTGGTAAAATTCTGCACAAGCCTAAAGCCTCTGGGCAACTGGTAGCATGGTCTTTTGAACTTGGCAAATTCAACATTCACTATTTTCCACGGCCGTCTATCAAGGGTCTAGCCCTAGCTGACTTTGTTATTGAGTGCACCTTTTCTGATGAGAGACTTCTGGTTCTTCTGTAGAAGCTCTGGAGCCCAACATGGAGTAATGGACACTTTACATGGAAGGCTCATCTAAATCCGGTGGTATCAGAGCATGTCTTATCCTCATAGGACCGGATGATGATGATTGAGTATGCTTTTCATTTTGGATCCAAAGCTTCATATAATGCAGCCGAATGCAAAGATTTGATTGGCAAAATGGACCTCGCCAATGCTATGCAAGAAGAATCATCGATAGCCTTCAGTGACTATCAGTTAGTCGTGAAGCAAATCCAGGGTGAGTATGAGACACGAGATCCAAAGATGAGAACATGCTCGAGTAAAGCGCAGGGGTCATTGGAACATTCAAACAGTTCAGGAACATTCAAATAGTTCACCATCTAGCAAATCCAGGGAATGAACAATATTCAAGCGGATGCTCTATCTGGGTTGGTCTCTCTTGACTCATTCGAAGTACAATTCGCAGTTATTTAGAGTTGCTTCCTATACACAATATTGAAGAGTTTGTTGTCTGGGTCATAAGATTCTAATTGAGTTGGATATATCCTATCCGTTCTTATTTGGAACATGTAATCCTGCCCCAAGAGAAGACCAAGACACGCAAACTTTAGCAACGTGCCTCTTATTGTTCCATCGTGGATGACATCCTTCATAAGAACTCTTTGACTCTTCCTCACTTCTGCTGCCTCACTTCAAAAGAAGCCAACTATAACTTGAGTGAAGTACATGAGGGATTTTATGGTCAACACTTAGGAGGACGAACGCTGGCATACAAGATGTTGCGCCGAGGTTATTATTGTCCTATTATGCACAAAGACACTTTAGAATTTAGGAAACATTGTGATACTGCCAACTGTTCGCTCTTACACCTCATCAGCTACGGCCCTAATAACTCCTACATGAACACTGTCCAATTTGCTATATGAGGCATGGATTTTTTAGGGCCCTTTCACATCGCCACAAGATAACGTTGATTTGTAATAGTCGCTATCGACTAGTTTACCATGTATGTTAAGGCTGAGGCCTTGGTCACAATTCTTTTGTATTGTCAAAGTCACGACTTTATCTGAGACTCGAAGCTCCAAAGGGAGAAGTGGAATTTTTTGTATAAGGGACGATATTGCTAAAAAGTTGATCGAAAAAAACGGCTTGGAATGGTGACATGCAAGACAGAAAAAGAGCGACTACTGTGAGGGAGTTCTGATAGGGGAACTCTTCGGTGCTTATTCAGAGCAAAGCTAAATGACAGATTTTCTTAAAAAGCAACAAAAGACAGCGTTTGTATGTGAATAGTTGCCCCCGTACCTAGGGAAAACCCCTTTAATTACCTATTTGTAGAAGCCTAATAGAATTCGAAGTGATGGTTGGGCTTTGGGCCTGATCCTTGGGATCATGTTAGATTTCTTTCAAAATTATAATTCTTCAATAAGGTAACTAACAATCTCGTAATTGACCTACTTTGACTGGGAATACAAGGTGTAAGTTCACTGATTAAGTGTTTATTTTCAGTTATATCATAAGCATCCCACTTATCTTAGCCAAAATGTTTTGCAGAGAAAGTATACAAAGAGTGTCTTGAGATACATCAAATTTTTCGATGGACTTTTCACCCGCTTTTGAGGGTAAATAGTTTTTCTTCCATCTCATGGTGTTCGGTCTTTAACTCTTGGGAGCTTGAGCCAAGGAATTTCAGCCAAATAGGTAGTTCGGACATTAACTCTTAAGAGCTAGGTCTTAGAATTTTGCTCAAGCAGGCTGTTCGGATTTGTTTTTTGGTAAACAAATGATTGGATTTGAGATCCTTAGAAGAAAGTGCCCTATTGTAGACTCTGTTTGGAGATTATACAATTCTTCATGCAAGTTTTTGCACGTTCTTGTGCACTCTAACTTACTCGAACTCACATCATGAGCTGAAAATTGGTAAATCCCATCTAGTGTATTGCTAGGGAGTTTTCAAGAGATGAAAGGATGATGGACCGATAAATTCCCATATAATGCCTCTTCTTCTCAAGGCATTGAGCAAGGCCAAGCCTTCTCCAAGCTTGGGCCCGTGAGATCAACCCTTGAGGGAACATATAACTTAGAGTTCATAGAAATGCCCTTGAGGGAGAATGGAAACTAAAGTCTAGGTAAACGCCCTTAGAGGCTGGTGAAACATAAAGTTCATGTAAACGCCCTTAGAGGCTGGTGAAACATAAAGTTCATGCAAACATTGTTCTTGGATGCTTATCTTCTTTAAGTTTTTGTTTTATATCGTCAAGTAAAATTTTAAATAAGTACTCGCTCAACATTTATGAGAATTGAATAGTCCTGCCGGTAACATGTAACCACAAATAGCAAATACTATTACACTTGTGATTATAAAAGGTGGCTCTATTCACACATCCACTTTAAAATTGGGAATTGATCGATATATTTCTCGAATGTTCTTTTCTTGCGTCTTCTTGATAAACCAGCGCAAAATGCTTATATACAAGTTTTACGCTTTCACGTTTAGAGGGTTTTTAAGGTGCTAGTATTTGAACATAACTCACCATAGGTTACTGTAGAGATTAAGTACAAACTTAAAAAGGATTAGATGTTACATTTGACATTCAAAAGCAGTTCTAGACATCTTACTACTTGTAAGTGTCAAGATACTGTAAAAGAAAAAACTGCAAATTCTATTGACTTTTTTTTGAAATATTTGAAACAGAATGCCCAAATTATATTCATATTTTATATGCATGTCCTTGTTTTAATTTAAAAAAAATTCATGTTGTGAGGACGTTAAATCGATAAAGGTTATGTGACCTTATTTTGAAGAAATTTTCATGTATTAATAGTCAAAACTAAGACTTAATATGCAGGTGGATTGGTAAAGTAGAGTTTAGAATGTTTGAATTTTCTTTCATCATCTTACAGATCTATCACTTGTCACAAAGTGGTAGTTCTCATGCCCAATAAATGCCTTTATGCTGTTTTCTCATGAATACTTTTCTTGTCACAATATAATGTAACTTTTGTATACTAACTTTTTTCGGGTTATATTTCTTAACTACAATGAGCTTATTGTTTAGCAAATATCTTTTCATTAAGCTAATAATTATATGGTGGAGGTTAATCTATACAACTATTATTCAATGCACACGGTACTCACCACTCATAATTATACTCCACTCTGTTAAATAAAACTAGTTAAGATTTACTAATTCGTTTTATTGTTCATGTGAATTTAATTTATTGTAGAGAAGCAAGTTTTCATTTGTTGTTTCTTCTCGAAATAAATTATTTTTCATATTCGACTACAATAAGCTTCGTAAATTGACGTAAAATGGTTATAAAACAAATATACTAAGGATAATTTAGATTAATCGAATCATTTCTTTTTTCAAATCTCATATTTGATTTTTTTCCCCAATCCTTATATATAAGAGCTAACCTCTTTGTTGGTCGTGAGATGTTATCTCAAAACATGACATAATTTGTCTGTTAAAGTTACACGTGTTAATGTTCATTTTTAACATCGACTATAATATAATACATATTGCAAACTTTAACATCATTTTTATTCTTCTAAATCTATGTTATTTTTATTTTTAGATATATAAAATTTTATATTCGTATCAAATTATTTTTTTTATAAAAGTAGAGTAGTCACAATTACATTTTAATAAGTTAGTATATTTATTATTGAGTTTTAGGATGAATAGAGTTAGTTTTTTTTTTTTTTGTTTATACAGTGCTGGCTATTATAACACTCATTACTCGCACACATATTAATTAACTTTAAAACTAAGGACCCTATCCATGTTTAAGTAAAATGTTAGATCAGATTTTCACTCTAAATCTCATAAGTTATTTTATGTGCCATTTGTAACATCATTCTTTCTTCTAAATCTAATATCTGTTTTTTAAGATATGTATATAACTATATTAGAAAGTGGTTTTAAGGATCAAGAGTCAAAATTAATTTCTATTATAAGTTTGTATACTCATTAGGTTGAGTTTTAGAATAATTATAATTTGATTTTATATCAGATTAGGCAAACGAATATAACACTCAGTGATTACAATTTGATTTTATATCAGATCAATTGTTAGATTATTTTCTCTTCTAGATCTCAAAAGTTACTTAAATTTTCTTATATGTAAATTTTTTATCTTTATATTAGAGAATGCATTTTAGGGATATAATTGTGAAAACTATGTCTTGCTACATTAGTATATTGATTAGACACAGTTTTATAATAGTTAGAATTAATTTTAAAATTGTATAAGACTTATTAAAACAGAAATCAACTAATTTAGAAATAAGAACCCTACTCAAGGTTATATTGATCTTTAGCGACACTTTTAGATTTAGCATTAGTATACAACTTTTATTAATTATATTTTGACATTAAAAACCTAATGTAATAATGTTTCACGTAAAGAAACGATGATGTGTTGGCAATGAAGCGCTGCTGAGTTTCACTGTATATAGACACTTCTGCTGAGTTAGCCGCCTTCGTACAATGTTCATGTAAACAAGTCGTTGTATAGGTAATGGTCTTTGTCCAATGACGGAATAGGCAAGCCTGTCGGTAACGTGCAAAGTATATCTAATCATTATGTCCATTAGAACAGTGCCCTGCTCCCGCAATGTTCTAGAACTTTATCGAGAAACCTTAAAGCGCAAAATCTAAACCTAGTGAAGGCGGACAAAGTGAGAAGACCAATGGAGACAGGACAAAGAGAGAAGAGAAAGGGAAGGTCTTTGAATTCTAAAAGTAACCTACTTGTAAGAAGCCTACAACGATCTCACTAATTGAATGCAATCACCTAAGTAATTAAACCTGCATTGAGTACCATACCATGCACAAAAATTGATAGTGTGAAGTGCAGTTGAGTCTTGTAAAATTTTGATCAATCGATCTCACTACAGGGCAATACTTATCTCAAAAGGGCTAAACAAGTAGGTACTTAAGAGTTCATGACATGTTTTATGAAGTCAATCACAAATCATTCCGAAACCGATGTGAGATATCACAATCTCCCTACCTTATGCCTTAGCGTCCTCGCTGAGGTTAGATCACACATAACCCAAAATCGTCCTCTCTATCTGATGTGGGATATACCCAGCTTATCATTTGTTTTCTTAACCATCCTCTTGATATATGATATACTCGGACTTGTCTTCATTTTTTTTCAATCATCGACAACCCAACTAGATAGCTCAGCCCGAACTTTCGAGAGTCGGCTATGATAACATCTCTGATAACTCGGTTCATGGCCCCACTATAGGCAATGTCTCCATTCAAAGGGCTAGCGAAATAAGTACTTATGAGTTCATAGACAGGGTCTTATGAGGCCAATCACAAATTATGCCACATTCGATGTTGGATATCACAAGTTTGTTGTCAATCGATCCATTCATAGGCTAGAAATTCGATCCATCATGAAATAATAAGTAATGGTTTAGAACCTTGAATTCACGATTTTATCCTTTTTTTTTTCAATTACAAATGAAATGTAAATCTTAGGGATATGAAAGCTAATTGACAATTGTTGGAGTTTTAAACATTCACATTTGCAGTGCAATTAATCCTATATATAAGCTTCTTCAGGTAACATCCATAGCTTTTACAAACTTTCATCGCAGGGTTCTAATTCTGGCGATTGCAATTTTGAAAATTAGGTCATAATAAAACACTATTGAAGATGAAGTCAAAAGCTAAAGTATAACCTTGTTATGATACAACTTTTGAACATCATTTTGTGTCAAGCACATAATTTGGAATTCAAGAAGGGTTTGTTGGCACTTAATCCTCAACAGTATAATTTGGCGAATAGCGGAATTAGAAAAATCAAATATGTTGTTCTCAAAGAATTTGTAAATGTTCTATCTAACTTTTAAACTACTTATAAAAGTACGAGTAACTGAAAATGATTAATTTTGGACACTTTATACCCCATAGAAAATTAAAATGAGATATTTTCCTTATAATACGTAACAATTGATTGAACCCCGCCCGGGCCCCACACACACACACACAGAGCATTAACTATTCCTCCCTCCAGTTGGGTAGGCATTTGGTCGGTCGAGACATTTTATCTTTTAAATGCACGTAAAAGTACGTAAGCCCTCTTCCTAGATCAGGATCCCCTGCTGTATGTAAGGGGGAAGAGGGAAGAGAGAGAGATAGTGCTGTCCTTCTATTTGTGAGAGGGGGAAGAGAGAGAGAGGGAATCCCTCTCTCTTCCCCCTCTCACAGCATCCTGTTGTAACCATGGTAGAGGATCCTGATCCCTCTTCTTATAGGTTAAACCGGTTTAGAGGATCCGTTCAGAGCATAACGGAAGATAACGGAAGATTACATAGACATTCTAGTACCAAATATCTTATATCTAAACAAGACTTTGATTTTAAAACTTCGACTGGGTTTGACCTGCTGCCAGTGGGGCAACAGTGTGTGCGACTCGTAAACCCTTAATTTCTCCTTTCTTCGATTTCAACCCTTCTCTCCTTGCAAATCCGTCTTCTCTCCGGAATGTCGATGGATAAATTGGGTGTAGCTCAAATGGAGGCAATCGATTCGCAGACCTCCAGTGGTTCCTAGACTAGAATCTGGACAAAATCATCCCTAAGCTTTGCTTGTTGCATTCTGTGTAGTGCTGGTTTGCTTGTTCTTGGCTTCAGGTATAATTTCTAGGTATTGCAATTGGGTAGTTGGTTGTAAATTCTACTGGTGTGTCTCGAATGTTGCGTGAGGTCTAGAACTATGACATTTGAGGGTGTGGATTCTGCCTATTCGGAATCAGCGCATAGCCTGGCCCGATATGGCTGTCTACTGATTCTTGATTCGGATGTGGTTAGTCCCCGACGGCAGTAATGGGTGAATATGCTAATTGGCCGCATCTTTGATTCTGGACAACTCTCTAGCCCATTACTTCAACGTACGGTAGATAACTTTTGGAACCTGCAGGGTTATGTGCTTGTTGAGCCTCTTGGAAGGTTTTTTGCTTTCCATTTTGCAGTTAGATTAGATATGGATGTAGTGCTTAGGGATAGCTCGTGGAATGTACGGGGCACTCGGTTGCTCTTACATCATTGGAAGCCGTTAATGGCTGTTGAGCAGATTGAGTTTAATTCGGTTGATTTATTGGTACAGCTTCATAGCGTACCATTGGAGTTGTTCTTCTTTGATATGGCTGGGATATTGCGTAATGCGTTTGGAAGGTTGTTGCAGATTGACTGGTCACCAATTCGGCAACAGTGTCGGGACTATTTTCGAGTGTTAGTCCGTATTAGAATTGACGATCCGCTTATTCTCGGAGTTTTCATTAGAACCGATCATAATGTCTCCCATTGGAGACAGGCTAGTTTTGAGAAAGTATTTCATGTTTTGTTATAGGTGTGGGGTGCTCGATCATTGTATTGATAACTGGCCTTCCATTGCGTGTGGTGAGGGATCGACTGGAGTTTACCTGTCTCCATTATGCATCAGAAGGAAGGATAGCCATGATACTTACAGAGAGAAGCCATGTTTCACGGCTGAATAACGGGCATTTGCAAATGCAAATTAGAATTAGACTACTCATTTAGTTCTTGTCGATTCCAATGAAGGACCTGAATTAGTGTATGGAACAGAGAAGGGGTCTAGTGTGGAGACTGCAGAGGATTTAATAATGGTTGAAATGGATGGTGTACTGGTCCAACACATCGAAAACGAACTCCTCAAAGCCTCATGCCAACATGTATTTCTTCCCTGAAAGTAGTAACTCGCTAATCTCACTTTCCGGTGATGGTGCAGCAACAGAGGATGTTGGAATTGGGTTTTAAACCCTTTGTAGAGAAGCAACTTTGATTCAATTTTCAAATTGGTTTCAAACCATATTTTGATGAGAAACAAACTGATTCATGATCCTCTATTGGAATAGATTATCATGGTATATTCACATGTTTAAAACAAACGAGAGGTGAATGAGAAAATTAAAGTTAAAGTTGATGGTTTATCTTAAAAGGAAAATAGTATCCCACATTGAAGAGATAAAGTCAAGTTATCTCCTTATAAGGCTTAACCTTGAGCTAAGAGTTGGGCCCCTTGGGGGATACCTATGTTTTGTAAGGAGGTAGGACCTAGGTTGACCCAAGGTCCACCACATGCGCGCCGCCCGCCCCGTCCCAATCCGTGGCTTTGGCCCATCAGGCTTTATTCTTTTTGGGACAAAAATATTTAAATAAATTTATTTATTTATTTTCTTTTCCGAAAGTTGTGACCTTTCCAGCTAGCAGTTTTTTCTGTAAAGAGTTGCATCCCCCAGTAAATACTCTGTGTACAAAAAAGAGTCAGTTACAGAAGTTATAAAGAACTGATTCTTGAAATTATTTTCTTTAATATTCTGTCTGTCTCCGAATTTTCTGTATCCGAAAGAGTTCTGTGCCATTGTTTTGATTCGCCGGGTCTACAATTTGGAGTGCTCCTATTTCAGACGTATTGCCGTTGTATCCTGGGAGACTGTCGTCAAGAACCGTCAGCACCGTTGCGGGACGAATAAGTCTTAAGGACAGTGAATCAAATTCTCGCCTAGATTCTCCATTGCTGTTTGTCTGATTTTGCTGTGAGTTAATTTTAATTGTTCTTGCTAATACTTTTTGTTCTGTTTAATAAATTACATTTCAATATTTTCGTATTTAGTTAATTTATGTACAAGTATACACAAAATCATATTATTCCCAACAGAAGAGGCGGCTGACGGCGATTCTGTCATGGGCAGTGAGGGCTTTGGAGAAGGTGACAATGTGGCATCTAGTGATTCGCTGCATGTGTTGGGCACATCTCAGCTAGACAGCAAACGCACAAGTGCTGAGGTAGCACTGCGAGGTGTAAAATCAGTTAATGTGTTGGTAGAGTTGGACTTTTAGAGTGGAACCTTATCGAATGCTAAGCCTGATAAGGTCGAAGACCCATATCATCAAAATATATTGGGCAGCTCATCTGTTTAGATAGCCTTTTGAGTCAGAGTTTTGGGCCTTCTTTTGGAAAAGGCAAGCAGAGCAGGCCTGCAGAAATATCTTTAATATGCTTGTTAGTCCAGGCGTCTTAGATTTGGCCCAGCATGAGGATTCTGGACTCTTAAGCAGCTATGGAAATGGGATATTTAATCAATTCGTAACCCATCTTGAGACTGCGGCCCATGGCACCCATGATGCAGAGGCAGCTCCGTCACGACGAGAGACCGGTAAGACGATGTCTCTGTCAAGCCCGTCTCCTTCTCCCCCGATTTCATAATCCAAGTTCCATATTATTCTTCTGACTCAAGTGATGACTCACTTCAGATGCTTTAATGTGCTGAACAGACGGAGGATTTTGTGCATTTAATTGTGTGGTCTAATGACATAATGGAAGTTTTGACTATCTGTTCTTCTCCTTCTTCGTTTTCATCATCATCCAGTAAACGCAAGTATCATGGTTCGAATTCCTCTTCCGCGACGGATTTCATGGCCAAAAAGCAAAAAAAAGAAAAAAAAAAAAGGGGTAGTGCAGTTGAAAGTGTGCGGGGGAGCATGGTACACGCGAAACGGATTCACAGGGTTGCTTCTGGACTGTCTTCACTTCCTTCAAGGCCTTTAAGTCTGAGCTCCAAAAAAAGAGACTGCAGAATATGCTGGGTAGTGAGGAGGAGAAAAGTTTAGAGAGGTTATGTGATCAGGACTTGTGGTAGTGGGCGTCAAAGAGCTAGCGACAGTTTCATTAGACTCGCTGAAAATAGAGCAAACCTCAGAGGCAAGCACTCCATCTTCCTCGGCCTCACAGAAAAGGGACAGGGATGAAGTTGTAAGATAATAAGACGTTCAAACGAGCTCGCTTAATGGAGGTGTTACCCTCGAACCAGCCTCCAGGTGTGTTTCACACTACTCGCTCATTTGATTCTATTGATGTGCATTCTGGAATAGATGTTGCTTCTGTTGTCTTGGTTTTCAATTCAAAACTTCAATTTCTTAGTTATATGGTTAACTGGATGGGGTGTTACAAATTTAAGGCGCTAGAATTGTTGAGCGACTGGATTTTGGGAATAATGCATTCAGAATTGGAGGAATTAGCTGCCCCCTTCACTAGGCTAATAAGGTTAGATGCATGCTAGAGCACGAGGTCAATATCTGGAGTTTGGTAGATTTGGTTGAGATTGACTTGCGATGTTTAGGAGATGATTTAGGTGTTTTGGTGGCCCCTCGGAATTCTTTCGTCATACATGTAATATCCTTGTTTTTTTAAAAAATTAATTATTATTATTTAAAAAAAAACTTTGTCTCATTTCGTGGCTACCAAAGACAGGCACAAACAAAGAAGAATCACACCTCAATTTTTCCAAGAGGGGAAGTGTGTGCATGTGAAGCAAAGTGGGAGTTGAGGTGGCGTGAGGGAGCTTATCAGGGACAAGTTGTTTAAGAGAGGATTACGGAAAATCCTGAGAAAATTTTGGGAGAGTTTCAGCTGAGAAGTTACAAAGGGAAGGGAGAGGAAGAAAACTCAAGAAACAGAGAGCAATTTGGTCAAGAATCGAATGAGTTATCGACCACCAAGGTCAGATAAAAATCAGCCTTCAATGTGTGGTGCAGCTATTTGTTGGGGAAATAGAAGAAATCCAGAAAGAATTTGGTAAAGAATTGAATAGACAAGTTATAGAAGGGAGAAAATAGGAGAATTTGCAAGAAACCAAAGGCATTCTTGTGGAGAATCAAAGAAGTTATGGGTTTTCAAAGTAGGGTAAAACCAACCTTTTAGTGTGTATTCTTGGTGTTTTAGTGAATGTTTTGAGGGCTTTAAGGCTAAATTAACTTAATTCTGATTTGTTGTCGTGTTAAATGCAGTTGTGGGATTATATAGGTCAAAGTAGAGTAGAATTACGGTGAATAAAGAGAGCACGAAATGGAATTAAATGGGTGAAATTAGTGTGCGCAAGAGGTGAAACAGTGTGTGTGTGTGTATGTGTCTTTGTGTGCGCACGCTCGTGCTGCTACCGTGTGTGTTTTTCATGGCTTTGTGTGTGTTTTTATGTCTAATGAATGCATTTCTGAGGCGAATTAAAGTGTGTTAGTGTGAGATGTGGATGGTTTAAAGTTTATAAGTGAAATGTGTGGAATTAAGATGGTGTAAGTGTGTAAGAGAGGGAGAAATTCTTGAAATGATGAACCAAGATAGCACTGGTGCTTGTGGTTGAGGTGTAATAATAGCTGCTTTGATTTTAAGGCAGGTGAACAGTGACTGTAAAAGTCTGTTTAAACCCATAGATTTCATGGGATTTGGAATTGAAAATTGAATTTTAGCTTTTTGGAATTCTTAAAAATGGATTTAGAATTGGATTTCATGGGATTTTATTGGATTTGGTTTAACAGGCTGAAATTACACCAAAAGACATTGGATTTGGTGGGATTTGTTTATGAGAAGTTATCGAAAACAAAAACTTCCTAATCTACCATTGAAAAACCACAGTAAAAATGACTCTTCTCTTTCTGCTAGAAAAACCTCTAGGCAGATACTACGAGCTTCCACAGGTATGTCTTCTCTTCCTCTCTTTCTTTTTTCCTTGTATTCAATTAGATATACCCCTTTCTCTATATTTTAAGTTCTCAGTAAAGTGGGTAATAATGTGCTTGTCAAACGAACTCTTTGTGATCTCCCCAGGAGAGATTCTGTTTTCCCTCTCTCACCTTTCCTTTGTTGATCGAATATATAGCATATGTAGCAGCTGCAATTGCAGTTGATTGGATGAACTAAATCGCAGTCGTCTTTGTCTAATCAAGAGAAACCCTTGTTGCTAGCAAGGGTTTTGGTGTAATTGTTAAGGTTGCCGTCGCCGTTGTTGACGAGGTTGGTAAGGGGGTAGGTTTTGGATGACTAGAGGCTAGGGTGGGATGTCGGTGGAAGCGCCATGACAATTCTTGGCAGGGGGGCTGATCGCCGATCTCGCCGAGGCGAATGCTGGGGCGGCCTTGACTCTTGGGGCCTAGGCTTGGGGCGAGGAAATAACATTGGTTCTAACCGCTGAAGTAAGATAGCTAATTGTCGTAAGCAATGGGGTGGATCTTGCCGCCATAATCGAGCATGAATTTCACTTCATAGGCTTGTGATTGTTGTTGGTGGTGTTCCAATGGAGGGCTGAAGTCGATTTCACGAGAGCATGTAGACGAGTCGCCTGATTCTGGGTAGGAATTCTTCGAGTAGTTCTCTACGGGGAAGATCAGAGTTTTGATTTTTCAGGTGGTGGTAAAGACTGATTTGAATTAAGTAGTAGTAGAATATAATAGGGTAAAGAGGAAGTGGGGGGAGAGGGAGGGAGGGGAGAGAGAGAGTAGTTGTAATAATTGTACAAAATTATTTTTTTGGTTATAATTGTATCTTCTTCTTGCTATTGCAATAAGGACAGAAATATGGGACAGACTTGCATATACTTTCATATTCCATTACAAGTTTGAAGGAAATGTCCACTATAAGTTTGTGTTTCTAATTTAGATATTGTATTATTGAATAGATACCATGGATGATTTGGAAGGATTTATACAAATGGCAGTAGTCGGAGTAATTTCTTGTGTGGCGCCTTTAGTTATTTTGTTCTGTAATTATCCACAACTCTACTGTGTTAATCGGTCGATTGGTAAAGTTGCTATTGAGGGAGAGGTTCCAAGACGAAGGTCTGTGCATCAAATAAATTTCAATGAGAACACACGTGATAGAATACACATGAGCCCAGATGCATTTGGTAGACTAGTGCAGATACTTCGAGGAACCTGATGACTAACCAATAATGCATACAGTTGTGTGGAGGAACAAGTTGCCAAGTCCCTTTATATTCTTGCACACAATGAAAAGAATCGGTCAATTGGATTCTTTTTCCATCGGTCAACGGAAACAACTAGTCATCAAAATTTCACAAGTTTTTTAGGGCAATTATATCACTTGAAGAGAAGTTTTTCATTCAACCCGATGGAACTCAAGTCACTCTAGAAATTCTGTATAACAATAGATTCTTTCCCTATTTTAAAGTAAGTGTTTGTAATGATTGTCTTTTTGTTAAAGATATAGATTCTTGAAAAGAAAAAGTAAATAATTCATCTTTTTAAGATTGTGTTGGAGCCATAAATGAAACACATTTTCATGTAAAAGTTTATAAGGATAAAGTGTCAAGGTATAGAGGGAGAAAAGACTTTCTAATACAAAATATATTGGCAGCATGCACTTTTGATTAAAAATTCATGTATGTGTTTCATGGATAGGAAGGCTCTGCAGCAGATGGTAGAATTCTGGATAATGCAACAAGTAGGGAAGATAAGTTAAGGGTTCCTCAAGGTATTTATATATATATATATATATATATATATATATATATATATATATATATATATATATATATATCTTTTAACAAGATCTATCTAGTTACCAAAATTTCACTAAATTCTTTACATAATTCACTTGATTCTAGGAAGGTACTATCTAGTTGATGCAGAGTTTATGTTAAAGTCTTGGTTTATCGCACCATATCGAGGAATACAATACCATTTGAAGGAATACTCACAGCGTGCACCAGCAACGCGTAAAGAGATCTTTAATCACCGACATGCTTCATTGTGCAATGCAATTGAGAGAGCTTTTGGTGTTTTAAAAAAGCAATTTCCTATTTTAGCTACCGGAATTGAGCCTAAATATGATTTGGATACAGAAACAAGTTATGTTCTAGCATATTGTATTTTACATAATTATCATATGGGGGTGGATCCAGATGAAATACTCATAGTAGAAGTTGATCAAGAACTTTTGAACCAAGAGATTGAAAAAAAAAAAAAGAGGCAGGTGTGGACATTTCTGATGATGGTAGACGAGGCATAATAAAGAGAGACAATATATCAAGTAGAATGTGGGATGATGACGTATTAAACTGATCAGACTTTAATTCCTTCTCTAATGTACTTGTTACGAGGCCTTTTAGTATTTTGGGATTGCACTAAATATTCTCGACTTTGGCGTAACGTCTTCTTGTCACATTTATTTTCATTTTATTTCGGGATTAGAGTTTCATCGTAATGTTATTCCTAATTTTCTTTTACTTATGTTGAACCGTTGTCTATGTTAGATACTACTTCGTATATGAAGTTGCACAATTCTTTCGAGTTAATTACATTCTCAATTAGATCTATTCTTGTACATATTAAATATTTTGATAGACAAGGCGAGACAATGGCTGTAATTGAGGTGGATGACAAAACTTCAACAGGTTACTTAGCATGGACGCAAGAAATGGATGAATACTTGCTCGACGTGTTGCTTGACCAGAAATATTATGGTCAGAAATTTGATAGGAATTTTAGTCATGCAGCATATAATGGTGCTATAAAAGCAATGAATGAATGTTTTACCGTCAAGGTAACGAATCGTCTAAAGACTCTTTAAAAAATGGACATTGGTGTGGAGGTGTTTAAGTGTGGCAGTGATTTTTGATGGAATGAAATCACAAAGCGGATTGAAGCACCACCAGAAGTTTGGGCAGAACTGATTAAGGTAAATTGTGTGAGGCTTTAGTCGACACATGCATGAATATTTTTTAACCACAATCTTTTGTGTTTTCTTATTTGCTCTTTCTATTTTTCATGGTTAGAATTATCCTGATGCAAAAAATGTTCGAAACTCTTCAATGCCTTGTTTTACTGTCCATCGCAAAATATTTAAAACATCGTGCAACTGGAAAGCAGCTGAAAATGCAAAAGAAAAGAACCATTGTTGGGAAAAAGAAGGAAGTGGCACGAGGCTTGACGATATAGACGATATGGTAAAACAAGATGACATCATACTTGAAAATTTTGAGAGATCAGGAAGAGGTGAGGGCCTATCAAACGTCTCGCAAGTGCCAGTTGTGTCTGGGCCTTCGTCAAAGAGTGACAAGGGAAAAAGTTCGAAGTTTGATGAAGTGAATCAAAATATATCAGTGAATACAATATCGATGGCAAAAATTGCAACTACACTTGAAAGAGCTACCACTGTGGCTCAACAAGGCCGACAACTTATTCGGGGCAAGAAGTTTTCTATAGAATTGAATAAGATTGAGGGAGCCGACAGTAAATTTCTTTTCATTGCTTATGATTTTCTCATCTCTGATCAAACAGTTGCTGTAGGTTTTTTTTTTTGGATGTCCACCTGAGATGCTATCTCTTGGCTATCTTGGAAGATGAATAATCCTTCCAAATAGAATTGAAGATGTTGTTTTAAAATTTATCTTCTTAAAGTCCATCTAGGATGTTTAAATAAGGATGTGAGTTTAATCTCCTGCTATTTATTATTTTTATATTATTCGAGTTCATATCAGTATTGTTTGGGTAGCTACAGTTTTTTCGTATTAATTTTGTTTTGGAGATTGTTTTAACCCTTCACATTAATTTTAACTAATGTTTGTTTTTAAACTCAGAAGTCTTAAAAGTATATAATTGTCAAAAGGACAATTCCTTTTCTAGTCTTTATATCTTCCAAACAAATGATAAGAATTTCGGGGAATTGAATTCTAATTTGTTCCAAACACAAAAATTAGAATTCATTTCAATTCTAATAACTTTCCAAATTCTGTTTGAATTTCAATTCCAAAAAAAATTGATTCCAAACACAGTGTGATGGTCACTAAAAGTCTTGTTCTCTAATGATTTTCAAACTTTACTTTTAAAACATAATTTTAAGCTAGAATTTGGCCAATCTCAAAAGAGAGACCCCCGTTCCTTTTAGAAGATCTATTACTTGTAAATGTTTGGGATTTGCTTGAGTTCATTGAGAGTTTTAAATATTTTTATCCTCAAAGTAGAGTTTTGAATTTTAAAAGATATCAAATTAAGGTATTTTTATCTAAACATTTTATGGAGATCTTATGTAGTTGAGACACTTTAATGTCAAAAATTTCATAAAATTTTGATGTTGATTGTTATTTTTAACAAAATTGATTCCCTAGCGCTCGGTTCGGTTATCCAGATAGGATTTTTGAGTGAAAGTTTCACCGAATGACTTTTTAGTCCAAAAATCAGTTTATATTATTTTAAAAATATATTTTGAGTCATTGTTGAATGTTTATTGGTGCAAGACTCGACAAGGGGTGTTTAGGTAATTTTACCTATGACTGGGAGTCTTTTGGTAATTGTTTACACTAAAAACTCATCGTTAAGTAGCAAGGAGCATAATAAATGAAAATTTTTAGTTAAATAGATTTAAGGTGGATAGTAGTGTGGTTGATGCACTTTTATGGGTTAGGACAAATCTGGTTAACGGATTAGTCGTAATAAGTTGTGAACCGATAAGCAGAAAGGGGTAAGGTTGGGTGTGTGTTTGTAACTAAAAGGCTGTCTAACAAGAAAAAATTTGTTTGAATAGGTGATCCCGTTGTTGAGAAAATTCGAAAGCGAGGAGTTCATCGGCTATAAAGCCAAACAAGTAAGAATAGTGCAGTTCCATTGTGATATTCATTGTTTCGTTTAGCATACTATGTAGATGATGTTTATGTTGTATTGTTTATGCTTGAACACCGGTTGATCTTATGACCCAGTACTTCATGTTGACTTGTATTGTTGAGGACTTAAGGTAGAACAAATTCTCTCAGTCCGCGTGCTGATGAGCTTGATATGTTGTTAAGGACTTATGATTGAAACACACTCGAAGTCTACACCCTTGATGAAAATCGTCTCTTTAATCTATTCGAGACTGAGATGAACACCTCGCATGAAGAGGCATCAACGAGTGGAGGGCCAGTAAAGTAACTGGCGATCATTGAAAAAGAAAGTAACTGACAAAAGGATGAAGTGCTCTAGAGTCTATTGTGTCATGTCGGGTCGAGCATGTATCGCAATTGATTTTAGTTGATATTGCTGAATTTACTGTCTTATTATTCTCATGATGATGATTTGCTTTAGTGTTTTCTCTTACATTGCACTTGCATAGTTCATGAGTCTGTCCAAGTGGAAATGATGATATTCTGTTAGGCTTATGCCCGCTCAGTCTGAACAAAGGTGATGTATCAAGGTGATTTAAGATATTGGTTCTTGAAAATTTTAAATTCATTGCCTTCATTACGAATTCATAATCGATTCGCCTATCTTTCTGATAGGATTGTGTGTTGTACTCCTCGTATTATCCTTACTAGGCAATTTGCACTCATTCCTTATCTAATGTATTTTTCAGGTACTAAGTTTGAACGAGGAGAAACCTCTAGTATTGGTAAAAAGAGAAATTATGCTGAGGTTCTGTGGGAAATATACCACCATGATGATGAGAATTTGATGTAAATATTAAGTTGTATTATACAATGTGTATTTGCAAGGAAATTTTTTTTAAGGATGTGTTATGACGTTCCTTTATAATCCTAAAGTTGTAGTAGCTCTGTGTTGTATTAAACCTTGTGACGTTGACATCTCAGCTCCGGTGATGTCGCTTGGGCTAGAAGTGTCATAGGTGGTATCAGAGCTTAAGTTACATGATTTTGTAGACTGTTAGGGTGTTTAGAAAGGCGTGTAAGTCTTGAAACGAGATTGGGTGGAAGAATATAACAGTATAACTGAGATGCATAAGTCGGACCAATTACAGCCTAACTGTATTAAAAGGATTGTCGTTCTATTATTATTGCAAAAAATGGCAGATGTCCCGGCAAAATATTGGAGAGTGGCTTGAAGTTAACATGGTGGATGATTTGAACCCCAAAATGGATAGTGAAGAGGAAGACTCCGAAGAATTTGAGAAGGATCTAGTGGATTTAGATGAAGTGCTAGTGATCATGAGTTTGTAAGGCCCCGAGGTAGAGGAAGTAGAGAATGATCAACCTTATCGAGCTAATGTAGAAGTGAAAGAAGAAGGACCGAGTGAGGCTTGCAGGAAGAAAGTTGTGAACTTTTAAAAACGATAATATATAAAGGTCTCCGACCGGTGGGATGAACTATTCAATCAGTTAGAATCCCTATAAAATAAAGCAGATAGTGAGATAAAAAAAAATGGAGATAGAATGTCTCAAGGGAAAGAGAGAGGAAAATATGTTAGTTAAGGATACGGTGGATACTAGTTTGTGGGTTGTTCATAAGATGTAAGAAGTAGTTCGTGAATGTCCTCGTGGTAGGGCCTTGTCTGGTAACGAGCAGAAGATGTTAGTAGATGAAAACTACTGGAGTGTGGACTTGTTCAAGGAGCAATATGGTTTTTCTTAAGTTAAATGTTGTATTTCTATATGCACAATCTAACGTTGTATATTGATCGCGGCATAAGACTTATGTTGTACAAAGGTTGTTAGTTGTGTTTGTTATATGTGAAGATAAGACTCGTTATGCTATTTTCAGAATGGTACGTAATCCACAAAACCGAGAGGTCCCTATATTAGAAAGACAAGAGAGAGAGACTCTCCGTAAGAGAAACCCCAGACTGAAGCATCTTTGGCTAACACTGAAGGTGCCAGCGTGGGGAACAACAACGACAATAAGATAAAAATTAATAGAGAAGACTTAAGAAGGGAACTGATGGGACTTCTATGGGAGGTTGTAGCAACACCCACAACACAACTCGTTGCTACTAATGCAACGGTTCCGATAACAGAAAGGAAGGAATGTATGTTTATGGATTTTCACGATGCTTGACCAATGAATTTCACAGAGGAAATAATCCAATTAAATCCGTTAGATGGCTAAAGGAAATGGAAAAGGTGTTTTAAGATAACAGGTTGTGAAAAATATCAGAAGGTTATGTTCGCTATAGATGTTACGAGGGGCGGAAAATTATTCGTGGGACATGCAAAAACAAGTGGAAGAAAAGAAGGGAGCAAATAGTACCTATGTCAGGTGGAGCCGATTTAAGCGGCTATTCGAGGAAAAGTATTTTCCTCTGAGTCTCAAAGTAGGTTGGAAACATATTTTCTCATATTGAAACAAAAAGACAAAATAGTGGAGGAGTACATTTGGGAGTTTGATGAATTGGCGCGCTTTGCTCCTCATCAGGTAAATACAGAGGATAGCGAGGTCAGGCGCTTTGAAGAAGGTTTAAGAGAACCCTTGAGGAGAATAGTGAAAATCTTTCAACTTCAAACATTTGCCGAGGTGGTGAAGAAGGCATTGTTGGTTAAACAAAAAAGTCAGGAAGCGTAGAAGGAGAGGAGGGAACAAGGAAGAAAATGAAACATAGGTCAAGACAAGGGTAGGGATGGCAGCAAAAAATTTAGAAAAAGGACTGATGAAGGAAAATCTGGGAAAGGTTCGGGACTAATGGGTGGAATTTGAGAATGTCATTGGCGTGGATCAAGGCATGAGGGCACCAACTATAAAAAAGCAACAGGAGCTTGTGTTAAGTATGGCAAGTAGTAGGACCATAAAGCAAATGACTTCAAGTTGAATCAGTGAGTTTGTTACGAGTGGCCACACCCGAGATATAATGCGAATGAGTTTCCTCAGCAAAAGAGACTCAGCATAGAAGGAAGGCTGAGAGCAATAGGTCGTGCTAACTCCATGGAATTAAAGAAAGCTATAAAATCTGAAGAGGTGGTGACATGTACTTTTCCTGTTTGTTCTCATAAAGCCATTGTATTGATTGATTCTTATGCTACCCATTCCTTTGTTTCATTAGCATTTGTGAAAAATTTGACGATGCCTTGTCAGTCACTTGATGTCATACTTAGGGTGCACATACCTAGTGGCAATTCTTTTCTAGCCACTAAAACATATAAAGAATGTCTGATTCAAGTAGCTGATAAGATCTTGTATACTAATTTTACACCTTTAGATCTAGGGGACTTTGATGTAATCCTTGGAATGGATTGGTTAGCTGCACATCATGCTAAAAAAAAATTGTCGACGTAAGTTGATTAAGTTGTCAATGCCTAATAGACCTGAACTTGTCATACAAGGAGATAAGGTGGTATAACCTCCTTACCTAATATTTGCTCTATGAGCTCGTCGTTGTCATCGTAGCCGGTGTCGAGGCTGTCCGGCACATGTATACAATATTTATCTTAGTGAACTATAACTGGAGCAGATACCAGTAGTCAACGAGTTTCCAGATATTTTTCCCAAATATCTTCTAGAGCTACCACCAAATCGAGAAATGGAGTTCAGTATTGACTTAGTCCCAGGAACGAGTCCCATATCCAGGACACGTTATTGGTTGGCACCTTCCAAGATGAATGAGTTAAAGGTACAACTGGAAGAATTATTAAAGATAGGATTTATTTGTCCCAGTGTCTCACCATGGGGCCCTAGTATTATTTGTAAGGAAGAAGGATGGGTCTATGAGGCCATGCATCGATTACCGAGAGCTAAATAAGGTGACGATCAGGAACAAGTATCCTTTGCCTCGTATAGGTAATCTTTTTCATCAGTAGCAGGGCACTAAATATTTCTCTAGGATTGACCTTAGACCGGGATATCATCAATTAAAGGTGAAGGAAAGCGATATTGCTAAGATTGACTTTATATGGGAATAAGAATTTCTGGTGATGCATTTTAGGTTGACTAATGACCCGGCAGCCTTTATGGATTTGATGAATCATGTTTTTTGAGAATATCTCGATTGTTGCCTTTCATTTTCATCGATAAAAATTCTGATATACTCAAAGAGTAAAGGAAGAACATGTCCAAAAGAGTAAAAAAGAACATGTCCAACACCTGAGGCAAGTTTTACAATATTGAGAGAACAAAAATTATATGCCAAACACAAGAAGTGTGAGTTTTGGCTTGAAAAGGTGCAGTTCTTGAGTCAAGTGGTGACAAGTGAGGGGATATCAGTAGATCCAGAAAAGTTGAAGTAGTGTCAAACTGGGAGCGTCCGACATCCGTTTATGAGTTCCTCAGTTTTCTAGGAATAGCCGGGTATTATCAGAGGTTCATTAAAGACTTTTCTAAGATTGTTTCCTCACTGACCAACCTGGCTCGAAAAAATATGAAGTTTAATTGGACAAAGAAGTGTAAGCATAGCTTCCAAGAACTGAAGAAAAGGTTAATGACTGCACCAATACTTACCACTTGGGTCTGAAGGATTCGTGATATATAGTGATGTGTCTCGAGAAGGGTTAGGATGCGTTCTTATGCAGAATGGGAAAGTAATCGCTTATGCGTCAAGGCAGCTAAAAAATCACGACAGGAATTATCCAACACATGACTTAGACCTAGAAGCAATGGTGTTTGCCTTGAAAATTTGGAGACAATACATGTATGGTGCAACATGTGAAATGGGTACAGATCACAAAAGTTTAAAGTATATTTTCACGTAAAAGGAGCTTAATATGTGGTAGAGAAGGTGGTTGAAACTCCTTAAGGACTATGATTGCTTTATATTGTACCACCTCAGGAAGGAGAATGTGGTAGTTGATTCCTTGAGCAGAAAGAAAATAGAGAATCTAGCTTCCATGATTACTCGACATAAAGTTATTGTATACGACTTGAACAAGCTCAAAATTGATGTGCCAGTGAGAGGAGAAGGGAGCAGTAGCCTGTTCCAGAGGGAGATTTGATCTACTCTACTTGATCCAATTAAAGAAGCCCAAAGTCAAGACGAGAAGACACTCAAGATTTGAAGGGGGTTCAAAAAGAACGACAGAGAGGATTTCAGTTGCGATGGGGAAAGAGTTTACAGATATGAAAGTCAGGTGTATGACCTATGGATGAATTAAGAAGGGAAATTTTGACAGAAGCTCATAATTTCAAGTATTCAATCTATTCGGGAGAGACAAAGATGTATCGGCATTTGTGACAAAGTTTCTGGTGGTCGAGCATGAAAAAGGAGATATAAGAGTTTGTATGAAAATGCATGACCTGTTAGCAGGTAAAAGTTTATCAAAGAAAGATGGTTGAACAACTGCAACCATTATCTATTCCCGAGTGAAGTGGGACCATATTACCATAAATTTTGTATCCAGATTACCCCGGACATCTAATAAGAATACATCTATTTGGATGACAGTAGATAATTCAACCAAAACGGCTCGATTTATTCTTCTAAGATAAGGGTATCCGACAGAATAACTAGCCCGAATCTATACCAAGGAGGTAGTTAGCCGATATGGTGTGCCTGTTATCATAATATCCGATCAGGATACGAGGTTCAACTCAAGGTTCTAGAACAGTTTTCAAGAGGAGTTGGGAACCAAGTTGAGCATCAACACGGTGTTTCATCAACAGACAGATGGACAATCCAAACGAAGAATCTAGATTTGGAGGATATGTTAAGAGCTTGGGTCGTAGACTTTAGAGGAAATTAGGATGAACAGCTACCTTTAATTGAGTTTTTGTATAACAATAATTATACGACAAGCATTGGTATGGCCCCGTATGAAGTATTATATTGTCAAATATGTTGTACTCCAATTTATTGTGATGTAGTCGGAGAGAGATGATTATATCGTACCGAGTTATTCAAAGAAATGGAAGACAAGGTTAAAATTATACAAGACAGGCTTCGTACCGCGCAGAGTAGGCAGAAGAGCTACTCCGATAAGAGACGGGGAGCATCGAAATTCAAGGTAAGTGACCTCGTATTTTAAAAGTGTCATCATGGAAAGAAATTATGTTATTCGGGAGAAAAGAAAAATTAAGTTCTAGATTCATCGAAACATTCAAGATCTTGTTAAGGATTGAAGCAGTAGCATATATACTCGAGCTACCCTAGGAGTTAGATCACTTGCACAATGTGTTCCATGTATCTAAACTAAGGGAGTATGTTCCCAATCCGTCACACGTGATAAGACTAGAATGAGTAAAGATTCGCAATAACCTATCATACTAAGAGGTATATGTGGAAGTGGTCGATGGAAAAAGCAAGTACTTCACTCTAAAGTAGTACATGTGGTCAAGGTGATTTGGAGAAACCACGTAGTAGAAGAGGCCGCCTAGCTGGGAGCCTGAATTATTGATGCGGCAAAGATACCCATACTTATTTTTGGATTAAGCTACGTTATCTTAAATTTTGAGGGCGAAATTTTCTGAAGGGGGAACATGTAATATCCTTATTTTAATTATTATTATTATTTTAAAATAAAAACTTTCTCTAAATTCGTGGCTGCCAAAGACAACTACAAACAAGGGAGAATAACACCATAATTTTTTCAAGAGGTAAAGTGTGTGCATGTGAAGCAAAATGGGAGTTGAGGTGGCATAAGGGAGCTTATTAGGGACGGCTATTTGAGGGGAGGATTACGGAAACTCTATCAAGAATTTTGGGAGAGTTTTAACTGAGAAGTTACAGACGGAAGGGAGAGTAAGAAAACTCAAGAAATAAAGAACAATTTGGTGAAGAATTGAAGGAGTTATTGACCACCAAAGTCAGACAAAAATCAGCCAACAGTGTGTAGAGTAGCTGTTTGCGGGGGAAATAAAAGGAAATCCAGGAAACATTTTGTGAAGGATTGAATAGAGAAGTTATAAAAGAGAGAGGAAGGGAGAATTTGCATAAACAAAAGGCATTGTCGTGGAGAATCGAAGAAGTTAGGGGTTTTCAAAATAAGGTAAGAACTAATTTGTATGTTCTTGGTGTTTCGATGTGTGTTCTTACGGGATTTAAGGCTGAATTAGCTTATGTTTTGATTTGTTGTCGTATTTTGGATTAAATAGGTGAAAGTGGAGTAGAGTTGCAACGAATAAAAAGGGCACACATTGGAATTAAAGGGGTGAAATTAGTGTGTGCAGGAGGTGAAACTCTGTGTGTGTGTGTGTGCTCGCCCGTGCGCGTGCGTATGTGAGGTGAATTAAAGTGTGTTAATGTGAGATGTGGACTGTTTAAAGTGTATAAGTGAAATGTGTGGAATTAAGATGGTGTAAGTGTGTAAGAGAAGGAGAACCAAGAGAGCTCTGGTGCGTGGCAGAGGTGTAATGGTAGGTGCTTTGATCTTAAGGCAGGTAAATAGTGATTGTAATGGTCACTAAAAGTCTTGTTATCTGATGATTTTAAAATTTTATTTTTGAAACATAATTTCAAGCCAAATTTTGGCCAACACAAAAGAAACAACCTCCAGTTCTTTTTAAAAGATCTACAACTATGAATTTTTGGGATTTTTCTGAGTTTGCTAAAGATCTTAAATATTTTTATCCTTGAAATAGAGTTTAGAATTTTTAAAAATAACAAATTAGGTTATTTTAGTCTAAAATTTTTATTGAGATCTTATGCAGCTGAGACACTTGAGTGTCTAAAATCTCATGATATTTCGAAGCAAATTGTTATTTTTAACAAAATTGGTTCTCTAATGCTCGGTTTAGTTATCTAGATAGGATTTTTGAGCGAAAATTTTACCGAATGACTTTTCAGTCCAAATATCAGTTTATATTATTTTTAAAAGATATTTTAAATCATTTTAGAGCATTTATTGGTGCAAGAGTCGGCAGGGGTGTTTAGCTAATTTAATCTGGGGGTGTTTTGATAATTTTCCGCACTCAGTGATGAATTTTGCGAAAACTCATGGTTAAGCAGCAAGAAGCATAAGAAATGACAATTTTGAGTTAAAATAGGTTTAAGAAGGATGGTAGTGCGGTTGATGCACTCTTATGGACTAGGGAAAATCCGATTAACGGATTGGCCGTAATAAGTTATGAACAGATAAGCAGAAAAGGGTAAGGTTTGTGTGTGTTTATATCTTAAGGCTGTCTACCAAGAAAGATTTTGTTTGGATAGGTGATCTTGTTGTTGAGAAAACCTAGAAGCGAGGAATTCATCGGCCATAAAGCCAAAGAAGTAAGGATAGTGCGGTTCCATTATGTTATTCATTGTTTCGTGTAGCATAACATGTTGATTGAACTCCTATATTTATGCTTGAACACCAGTTGATCTTATGACCTAGTACATCTTGTTGACTTGTGCTGTTAAGGACTTAAGGTAGAATAAATTTCCTTAATCTGCCCCTTGATGAGCTTGATAAAAACTGCCTCTTTAATCTATTCGAGATTGAGATGAACACCCCGCACGAAGGAGCATCAATAAGTGGAGGGCCAGTAAAGTGAAGTAACTAGCGGTTAGTGAAAAAGAAAGTAATTGAAAAAAAGGTGAAACGCGATAGAGTTGTCGTGCCAGGTCGGGTCGAGCATGCATTGTATTTATTTTATTTGTTGTTGCTGATTTTACTGTCTTATTATTCTCATGATGATTATTTACTTTTGTGTTTTCTCTTGCATTGCACTTGCATAGTCCATGAGTCTATCCAAGTAGAAATGATGATATTCTGTTGGACTTGAACCGCTCAGTCTGAACAAAGGTGATGTATCAAGGTAATTGCAGATGCTTGTTCTTGGCATTCTTAAATTCATTGCCTTCATTGAGAATTCATAATCGATTCCCCAATGTTTCGATAGGGTTGTGCGTTGTACTCCTTGTATTATCCTTACTGAGTAATTTGCGCTCATTCCTTATCTGATATGTTTTTTAGGTACTAGGATTGAACAAGGAGAAACCTCTGCCAAAGGTAAAGAGAAATTCTTTGAGGAAATATACCGCCACGATGATGCGAATTTAGTGTAAATATTAAGTTGTATTATGTTGTACAGTTTCTGTTGTCGTACGATATCATACTTGCATGGAAAATTTTGTAAATGATGTGTTGTGACTTTTTTTACGATCTTAAAATTGTAGTAGCTCTGTGTTGTACGAAAGGTTGTGACGTTGACATGATTGATATCTCAGCTCCGATGACGTCACTTGTGCTGGGGTGTCACAGTACAAGTCAAGGCTTGGTGGTTGGGCCATGCCAACCTCGAGGTCTCTCTCAATAAAACTTCTCTACTGGAAATATGGTGGCATGAGTCAGGCTACTACAGTTCATACAGCTTCTGGTTTGATCTGCAAGAACAATCTAGATGTTGTTTTTTTATGGAAATAAAGCTGTTATTTTCGAAAGCAAAAGTTCTATTTTCTAAAAAAAGGTACAATAATTTCGTTGGGGATGATCCAGTTGGGCTAAGTGGTGGATTATGGCTAGGTTGGCTTTCTTCCAATCTTTGTCGGTGTATTTGGTGCTTAAAAATTCTATGCTTAACCTCGTACAATGGATTATACGATAATCTTTATAGACATTCCATTTTTGTAGTTATTATTTATTAACTAAATATTGGGCTTCATTAGTAATTAGAGTTTATTATTAAGCTTAGGCCTAATAATATAACTTAATAATTAATTTGATCTAGTCTAGTCCAGTTGTCAAAGTCATAAGTCTAATCGTTAAGTCCATTAGTCTAGTCCTGTTTAGCAGTCTAGTCCAGTCCAATCCAGTCAGTAACTGGGCTCAGTCTAATCCAATTGTCAAGATTTTTATTTTATTTTTTCTAATAATTTAGGGAATTTTTTTTATGAATTACCCCTGATGCAAGGGATCAAACCCTTGATTTATATGATTGAGGAAGATAAATTTCGAATCTAGTACATCCCATCTGTAAAATCAGAGATAATTACCGAAATTGGGATCAGATAATGCCTTGAAACTTGGTAAAAAATATTTTAGAATTATGGGATGAACCGGCCGATTTTTGACAAACCGGCCGATTAGTTGACTTTTGTTAATTAACGATTTTGATCAAATATTGTGACTTATCTCCAGCTAGCAGATTGGTATAGTTAATCTTAGTAGTTCTGGCACCCCAGAGCAATATAAATAGGCTCATTGGCCTTCATATTCAAGGGTCTCGGTCTTGGTCTCATTCTTAATTAAGCTTATTCTCCCTAGAGCTTTTATCTCATTTCTCTGTAAAGCGGTATATCATCTCTCCCGAGAATTTAGACCTTTATATTCAATTTATAAGTCATTTAGTCTCTTGCATCGTGGATCCTTCGAAGAGCATTCCCGAGCCATCCAGACAAGCAAATTCCTGAGGTAATTTTAGTAGCTTTATGGTCTACCTTATCACTATAGAAGTGTCTCCCATTTTTCGTGGTCACATTTTTATTACGAAAGTTCATAAAAATAATCTTTTTATTTCTCAAACTAAGTTTAGGATGGAAATGTAGATTGCCTCCCGTAAGACTAGAATCGAACTACCGTGGTTTTGATTTCAATTTGTCTGACTGGATACGTAAGCAAGTCGACCCCCAATGTCGAGTTCAAGCCAAAAATATAAAAATAAACTTAGGTTTAGTTTTATTGCATATTTTACATGTTTTATGCTTTAAAGGCCAAAAACAAATATAAATGAAATAGAGACCGAAAGCGTAGGGAATGCCTAACACCATCCTGCTACATAACTTAGTCTCTGAACCCATTCCCTTGTTTTTGACAGATTAACTGTCCTTTGGATAATTTAAAGTCATTTCATGGTCTTTTTCTTATTTTTGCTTTGCTTAAATTAAATAAGATGGACTCCTAAAATCCTTAGGGGTTTTTTTTTAGACCTTTCACTCCAATGGCGACTCCACTGGCGATAATAAATAAAAGGACTAGACTTGAAAATTTCTCCAGTTATTTTTGGCCTTGTTGTATTTTCTTTGTATTTTATAACACGTACAATGTGATATAATTGTGGTATTAATGATCTTATGTCATGCTTCACACGCGCATGCCTGACCCTAACCCACCCACTTGAGGGCAACTGTTGAAGCCCATAAACCTCTTGGTTATAAGGCGATCTTTCAACTTTACCCTCAGCTTCACGGCCTCATACTAAAGAGACCTATGGATTTCATTGTATATTAAATGGATCGTACACGTATTCGTGATCGGCCATTATTAACCACCTGAGTTAAGGGAGAGAGGTATATGGTACAGTTGAGCTGAAAGAGTGACCATACGCTGGTGTTGAAAGAAAAACCACACTCCCAGACCATTCAGTGTTCTACCCTTTTTTTAGGATACCTGTTTGGCCAATGGCATATTGGCAGGGAAACCAGCCAATATTCTCTAAGCTAACTGATCTTTGAGCAATTGGTGATTTGATAGAATTAATTCTTGTGTATATTGTTTCACCGCTGCGTTTAGTAATCGTTTTGTAATGAGATTATTTTGGAGAACGGATTGTCATAGACTTTTGTCGTGGAGATATTTATCTTAAAGGATTTAGTTGCTCTGTCTATACCGTTATCTTTAGAACTGTAATGGTATATAATGAAGTTTGATGTTAGTCGCGGCCTCTCGTTTTGGGGGCGTGACAACTTGACACCTCCTACTTGCTTCTAATTTCATTTAAAAGACCTAATTGACATGCTTGAATCATCTTACCTCGTTTTTGAGAGAAAAGTGCAAGAAAAGCAACCAAAAACCTCACAAAATCTAGAATTAAGGCTTGTTTTTTGAAAGGAAACCTTGAGCAGTTGATATGGAAAGTTTATATGAGCTTCAAACTGCGTTTCGAACGTGTTTTGAGGAGTATTTTGAAGGTGTTTCAAATATGAAATTTGGTTCTTTCATCTCTTATTAAGGTAAGATTAAAGCCTTTTAATGGGCTTTTAAGACATGAATATGGATATATGCCATGTTAGCGTAATTCTTTAGCATGAATTCTTTGTCAAATTTCTGAATACCTATTAGAGACTTGTTCATAAGTGAATCTATTCATGTTTAACATATTAGAAGTTATGGAAGACGTGAAATAGGTTATGATACGTGTGAATTATGAAATTATATCAAACTAGACATGATTAGAATATGATTTTGGACATGTTTGTTAAGTTCTATATTGGAAGCTAATTTGTTGAATATAAATGATTATATTACATGGTCAAGATGTTACGAAGATGATGTTACATGATGGAGGTGACTACATATTTAATAGTTAAGTTATATAGTGCAAGTAAATGAAGAATACAACAACCACATGTATGCAATGATATGTTTTCTTGCACATGAGCATGTTACATCCCTTCATTGTAAGGGATGGTTAATATATTGTTGATTATTATTATGTTACCCCATTCAATGATTGGGGGTTGATTTGATTGTGTTTGAATAGCGGTGCACCGTATGAGCCGAACAATTGTATCTCCGACTGCTATCTGAGGCAGTATCGGTGTTTGATTGTTTTTGGTTACTTTGCCTTTGGCCAAGGCAAAGGTTGTGATATTATATCCCAGGTGTGGTGGGTGACATAAGGGTGGTCTATTGATGGGACTGAATTCGGGAATGGTAAACTCTTGTGATGCTCAACTAAGTGTGAACATGTGATATGTATTATGTGCAAATTAAGAACTGCTTAATATGATTGAATTGTAATCGCATGCCTTATCAATATTCTTGAGTTGAAAGTTACATTAAATGTCTTTGATTATCTTACTGAGCTAGTGGTCTGACGGGTTTTTACCCATAATATTTTAGATCAAGGAGCCGGCCCCTCGAAAGGCAAGGAAAAGGTGTGAGGCACGGTGAGAAGACGGGCAAGGGGACGCTTGTACATTTGTGAACTAAGTTGTACTTGAATAGAGCAGTATGTCAACTCTAAGATCTGGCAGATAGCTTACTAGGTGTGTTTTGTAAAAGTAAACTCTTTAGTTTTGTACAATATGGTTTAATTACAAAGTGGTTGTAGAATGAGATTTATTATCAAGATGCTGTGATTAGTTGTTGTGTTGTAAGGCTCCAGCTGGGTTGAGATGGCCCTAAGTTAGGGCGTTACAGTTGTGGTATCAGAGCGTAGTTAAAGGCTGGGATAAGATCTTGTGTGGTTAGTGATTATTGAATATTTCATATTATATGGGGGTACTTACACAGAGTCGTGTGTGTAGGCCTACAACGGAGCGAGAGCGCGGAGCACGAAATCAAGGAAACAATAAAGAAGGAAGAATTTTGAGGTCAATGTTGAAGGTTAGGATGGGCATAACCCGCAGGTAAATGTAGAAGAGCACTCCACTGGAAATAATAATCATGTGACGAATAGTGGATTACTGGTGGCTTGTCAGATACTCCAGCAAGTTGTAGATGAAATGAGACAAATGGGTGGAAATCCCCTTTAGATACAAATGTGCAAGATATAGTGAATGAGGGTAATGTTGGAGGTGGTCAACAAGTTGAGCAACCCCCAGAGATATTGAATACTGCTCAGGTGTTGGGAGATGGGGGTCTTACCTTGATAGGTTTGTTAAACTGATAAAGAACCCATTTTTTGGAAAGCCTGATCCAACAATAGCTAAGGAATGGTTGGCTAGAGTGGAGAAAATTCTTGATACCGCTAGGATTCTGAATTCTCAGAGATTGGTGTATACTTCCTTTATGCAAAAGGCTAGTGCAGGAAGATGGTGGAAATTATTATCTATGAAGTGGAAGTGGGAAGGAGTCCCGTCAACCTGGAAAAACTTTAAAAGAAAGTTCACTAATAAGTATGTTCCAGCGGTGACCCAAGAGAAGAGAGAAGTAAATTTTATAAAGTCTGAACAACAAAATATGTCAGTATCAGTTTATGAATCACAGTTTATTGACTTAGCTAGATTTTGTCCGCATTTTGTGGATACAGAAGAAAGAAAAGTAAGAAAGTTTGTTAAAGGTTTGAATAAGAATCTTCGAGATAAGTTGATCCATTTGCAGTTACAAACTTATATGGCAATTGTTGATAGAGCACTGGCTATTGAAAACGATTTGGAAGAGCAAAAGAATGTTGATACAGAGCTATTTAGAGTACCGTCATACGGTGGATAGGGAAACCCTAATAGTGGGAATGTGAAACCTAGTGGAAGGGGTCAAGGGAATACTAGGCAAGGAAATTTTCAAAGGGCTTTACAAGGAAGAAATCGTAATTACTCTTGAAACGGTCAGGGAAGAGGTCGAGGTAATCAAATGAGTGGTTATACTGGTAGTCAAGCTAGCTTTGCAGCTTCATCCCCGGGTGATAATAATAAAACGAGAAATTAGACTGAGATACCAAACATGCAACTTCCAACGCAGGCAAGAATTGGAGACCGATATTCATATTGTAATTGGACTGGACATACAGAGAATGGATGTCGTAGAAAAAAGGGCTTGTGTATTAGGTGTGCTCAGCCTGGACATATCAGGAGAAATTCCCTTAATCTGGAAATCAAGTGGTGCCTCGAGATAACCAGGGTAGAGGGAATTCGCAAGGGTATGCTGAGAAGCCAAGAGTTCAAGGATGAGCATATGCATTGGAATCTCAAGTGGTTCGAGATACTAGCGGAGTTATTGAAGGTACACTCACTATTTTCCAATGTGTTGCTAGAGTACTATTTGATCCTGGTTCTACCCATTCGTTCATTTCATCATATATGGCACTAGAGGTGTCAAAGGGCCGGGCTTGGGCCGGCCCAGCCCGGGCCCAGCAGGCCAGAAAAAGGGCGAGGCCATTTTAGGCTTCAGGCCTTGTACACCGGGCTGGGCCCAAATCTTGGAAATGGAGGCCCTATCCAGGCCCAAGCCCTAGGCCCTAACTTAAGGGCCGGGCCTAGGGCCGGCCCAGGCCCTTTTTTTTTCTTTTTTGTGTTGAAAAAATACTCATTCACAAAATAAATACAATTGATAGGCCCTAAACCATTCAATATCGTTCTTGTGACTAATGAAGTGCCTTAGAGCTTTACGTTTACTCTATTTGAGAATATTGATTAGCAACAAAGAGTAATTTTGTTCGCAAAAAGACAATCTTTTCACATGAGTAAATATAAAGAAATGTGCATGTCCAAAAAGTTAAAATAAAAAAGTAAAATATGAGGTGTAGAGAGAATGATGTGTGAGAAAGAAGGGGGAAAGGAAAAAAATGACTCAAAATGGTTTAGGGCCAGATTTAGGGCCAAAGGGCTGGGCCAAAATAGGGCCTAAAAGAGGGCCGAAAAGAGGGTCAGAAACAGGCCAAGGGTTGGGCCTGACCCGGGCCTTTTTAGGGGCCGGGCCGGGCCATTTTTGGAAAATATTAGGCCTGGCCCTAGCCCAGGCCCAAGGCCCTACAGGTTAGGGCCAGCACTATTCATGCTTAGGGCCGGGCCAGCCCAAGCTTTTTTAGGGCCGGGCCGGGCCGGCCCACCTGCCGGCCAGCCCTTTTGACATCTCTATATGGCACCCATGTTAGCCCAAGAATCTGAATTGTTACCATATGTGTTAGAATTTACTACTCCTCTAAGAGAAAGTACTCTAATTAGTCTGGTATATAAATCTTGCGCAATGATTGTGGGTGAGCATACGGTATATGCTGACTTGATTGTTTTGCCTATGAGAGGATTTGATATATAGTCAGCGATGGATTGGTTGTCATCTAATCGGGCATCACTAGATTGTTTTCATAAGGTTGTGACATTACTACATTTGATGGAGAAGTATGTAAGTTCCAAGGTAGAAAGGATGGGGGTGTGAATATTATTTTAGCTATTCGAGCAGAGAAGTTACTCTCCAGAGGTTGTGTGGGATATTTAGCTTATATAGTCGACAAGTAGGAAGAAAAGGTTAAAATAGAAGATGTACCTGTAGTAAATGAATTTTTTGGATGTATTCCCTGAGGATGTAACAACATTACCAGTTGAGAGGGAAATGGAATTTGTGATAGAATTATTGTCAGGAACAGCCCCAATTTCAAAAGCACCATATAGGATGGCTCCTGCTGAATTGAGGGAGTTGAAGTCACAACTACAAGAATTATTGGATAAAGGGTTTATTCGACCTAGTGCATCACCATGGGGAGCCCCAGTTTTATGTTTAAAAGAAAGATGGTACAATGAGGTTGTGCATGGATTATCGGCAGTTGAACAGAGTAACAATAAAAAAATAAGTATCTACTACCCCACATAGATGATTTGTTTGATAAGTTACAAGGGGCAGTGGTATTTTCTAAGTTGGACTTGAGATCTGGATACCATCAATTAAGGATAAGAGAGGAAGATATTCCAAAGACGGCTTTCCGTACAAGGTATGGACATTATGAATTTGTTGTCATGCCGTTTGGATTAACGAATGCTCCTACAAACTTTATGGACTTAATGCATCGAATTTTTAAGGAGTTTTTGGATCAGTTTGTAGTAGTTTTTATCGATGATATTTTGGTCTATTAAAAAAGTATAGAGGAGCATGAGCGTCATTTGAGGATTGTACTACAAGTACTACGGGATAAGAAATTGTATGCTAAGTTTAGCAAATGTAAATTTTGGTTAAAGCAAGTGGCCTTCTTAGGTCATATAGTGTCTGAAGTTGGGGTGACTGTTGACCCGTCCAAACTAGAAGCTGTTTTGAACTGGCAAGTGCCAAAGAATGTACCAGAAGTTAGAAGTTTCTTGGGATTGGCGGGGTATTATCGTCAATTTGTACAAGACTTTTCAAGGATAGCTGCACCACTGTTTACATTGACTCGGAAGGAAGTGGCTTATCGGTGTACCGATAAGTGTGAGGCGAGTTTTCAGGAGTTAAAAACGAGATTAACTACAGCTCCAATTTTGACTTTGCCTAGTGGAACTAAGAATTTTGTGGTGTACAGCAATGCTTCAAAGGAAGGATTAGGCTGTGTTTTGATGCAAAATGGCAAAGTAGTGGCTTATGCTTCGAGAAAGTTGAAACCTTATGAATAGAATTATCCAACACGTGATCTTGAGTTAGCAGCAATTATGTTCGCATTACATAAGTGGAGGCCTTATTTGTATGGTGCTGAGTTTGAGATTTTTACTGATCATAAGAGTTTGAAATACTTATTTTCTCAGTAAGATTTGAATATGAGACAAAGAAGGTGGATGGAAGTACTCAATGATTGTCATTATACGATTCAGTATCACCTAGGTAAAGCCAATGTTGTTGCAGATGCACTAAGTAGGAAAGTACAAGTTGCTTGAGCAAGCTTGTTCATGGGAGTTATCTGTTACTGAGTTGGGAATTATTCTTGCAAATTTACAAGTGAAACCAATGTTATTACAGAGAATCTAGGAGGAACAAGAAAGAGATTTAGAGTTGCAGAGAGAAGGGAAAGAAAGAGATGGAACCTTTAAACCTGAGTTTTCTATGGATATTAATGGTGTTTTACGATATAAAGACCGAATAGTTGTGCCTAACGCTGAAGAGTTGAAAGGAGAAATACTGAAAGAGGCCCATAAATCAAAGTATACAGTGCACCCAGGTGGAACAAAGATGTATCGGGATTTAAAATGTAATTATTGGTGGAACAACATGAAGAGAAAAATAGCTGACTTTGTTTCAAGATGTATTATATGTCAACAAGTGAAAGCCGAACACCAAAGACCGGCGGGTCGATTGGAACCGTTATTGGTACCCGAATGGAAATGGGACCATATAACAATGGATTTTGTTACAGGATTGCCAAGGACCCGAGATGGGCATGATTCGGTATGGGTGATTGTGGATAGATTGACGAAGTCTGCTCATTTCCTACCTGTGCTTAAGACGTATTCATTGGATAAGTTAGCCTGAGTGTATGTACAAGAAATAGTTCGATTGCACGAAATACCAGTAAGTATTGTAAGTGATAGAGATTCAAGATTTACGTCTCATTTCTGGAAAAGTTTGCAAGGTGCATTAGGTACATATATGAAATTTTACACAACATTTCATCCTCAGACTGATGGACAATCTGAGAGAACTATTCAAACATTGGAGGATATGCTTCGTGCATGTGTGATAGATTTCAAAGGAAGTTGGGATAAACATCTAGCATTGATTGAATTTGCTTATAATAATAGTTATCATGCTAGTATTGGTATGACACCATATGAAGTTCTATATGGACTAAAGTGTCGCTCACCAATTTGTTGGAGTGAAGTAGGAGAAAGGAGTTTAATTGGGCCACAGATAGTTCAAGAGACCACTGAAAAGATTCAGCAAATTTGGCAAAGGATTTTGACTGCTCAAAGCCGATAGAAAAGTTATGCTGATAACAGACGACGAGAGTTGGAATTTTCAGTGGGAGATTTTGTATTTCTTAAGGTATCGCCATTCAAAGGAATAAAACGATTTGGAATGAAAGGCAAGTTGTCACCGAGATATATTGGCCATTATGAAATATTGGATCGTGTTGGGAACTTGGCATACAGAGTTGCCTTACCTGTATCTTTGGAAGGAGTACATGATGTGTTCTATGTTTCTATGTTGCGAAAGTATAACCCTGACCCATCTCATGTGATAAGCCCTGAACGGATAGCAATTCAATCAGATTTTTCATATGAAGAGTTGCCAGTGCATATTCTAGCTTTTGATGTGAAAGTTTTGAGGAACAAAAGCATTCCGTTGGTTAAAGTCTTGTGCAAAATCATGAAGTGGAAGAAGCCACGTGGGAAAAAGAGGATGATATGCGAAAATATTATCCGCACCTATTTGGTAAGTTTAAGTTATGAATTTGGGGACCAAATTCTTTTAAGGAGTGAAGGGTGTGAGAACCCAACATTTTATATGCTTTGGTTACATATTTAAGCATGATTAGATAAATCACTTTATGTGAAATGGTGAAAACTCTAGTTGGGAGTAATCGGTTGTTTACCGGACTGCCCTGTGAATTATTTTGTTTTTTTTTTCTTGCAAAGAATTGTGCCACCTCGTGCTTGTGACTTGTCAACGTATTATCGCTACACGTCGTGGTTCAAGCCTCATCGTGCTTTGAGCCTTGTCGTGCTTGTTAAGTGGCATGACCGTGTTTTGCCACCTCGTCCTTTGAGCCTTGTCATGCTTGTTAAGTGGCACGACCGTGTCTTGCCACCACATGCTTAAAGCCTCGTCGTGCTTGACTTTTCCACCTCTTCACCTCCACTTGACACCTCCTACTTGCATCTAATTTCATTTAAAAGACCTAATTGACATGCTTGACTCTTCTTACCTCGTTTTTGAGAGAAAAGTGCAAGAAAAGCAACCAAAAACCTCACAAAATCTAGAATTAAGGCTTGTTTTTTGAAAGGAAACCTTAAGCAGTTGATTTGAAAAGTTTATATGAGCTTCAAACTGTGTTCCAAACGTGTTTTGAGGAGTATTTTGAAGGTGTTTCAAATCTGAAATTTTGCTTCTTTCATCTCTTATTTAAGGTAAGATTAAAGCCTTTTAATGGGCTTTTAAGACATGAATATGGATATATGCCATGTTAGCATAATTCTTTAGCATGAATTCTTTGTCAAATTTCTGAATACCTATTAGAGACTTGTTCATAAGTGAATCTATTCATATTTAACAAATTAGAGGTTATGGAAGACGTGAAATAGGTTATGATACGTGTGAATTATGAAATTATATCAAACTAGACATGATTAGAATATGGTTTTGGACATGTTTGTTAAGTTCTATATTGGAAGCTAATTTGCTGAATATAAATGATTATATTACATGGTCAAGATGTTACGAAGATGATGTTACATGATGGAGGTGACTACATATTTGATAGTTAAGTTATATAGTGCAAGTAAATGAAGAATACAACAACCACATGTATGCAATGATATGTTTTCTTGCACATGAGCATGTTACATCCCTTCATTGTAAGAGATGGTTGATATATTGTTGCTTATTATTATGTTACCCCATTCAATGATTGGGGGCTGATTTGATTGTGTTTGAATAGCGGTGCACCGTATGAGCCGAACAATTGTATCTCCGACTGCTATCTGAGGCAGTATCGGTGTTTGATTGTTTTTGGTTACTTTGCCTTTGGCCAAGGCAAAGGTTGTGATATTATATCCTGGGTGTGGTGACATAAGGGTGGTCTATTGATGGGACTGAATTCGGGAATGGTAAACTCTTGTGATGCTCAACTAAGTGTGAACATGTGATATGTGTTATGTGCACATTAAGAAATGCTTAATATGATTGAATTGTAATAGCATGCCTTATCAATATTCTTGAGTTGAAAGTTACATTAAATGTCTTTGATTATCTTACTGAGCCAGTGGGCTGACTGATTTTTACCCATAATATTTTAGATCAAGGAGTCGGCCCCTCGAAAGGCAAGGAAAAGGTGTGAGGCACGGTGAGAAGACGGGCAAGGGGACGCTTGTACATTTGTGAACTAAGTTGTACTTGAATAGAGCATTATGTCAACTCTAAGATCTGACAGAGAGCTTACTAGGTGTGTTTTGTAAAAGTAAACTCTTTAGTTTTGTACAATATGGTTTAATTACAAAGTGGTTGTAGAATGAGTTGTATTATCAAGATGTTGTGATTAGTTGTTATGTTGTAAGGCTCCAGCCGGGTTGAGATGGCCCTAAGTTGGGGCGCTACAGAAGAATTCCGACAAATGGTAGATTTGGTCCATATTATCAATGACTTAAAGAAATATTTTCATCCTAGTTTCGTGGCCTTGGCAAATCAGCAATTTTGAATAGTTGAGGAAATAGACCATCTCAAGAAGAAGGGTAGGAAAGAACAAGAAGATGAGAAAACGATGGAGAAAAAAATGACAAGAAGAAGGGTCCTGAGTTTGACAGACAACATGAATCTGAGGATGAAGAAGTGAAACCCGTAGTTCTGGAGTGGATAGATAAACCAACGGTGCTTGAATCTCAAATCATCCAAATGAGGAGAGCCGATTACCCCATAGACCTTAGTGCCCTGACCATTAACTGTGAGGATAAGTTGTCCCTTAAGTTCAAGATGACGGAGATGGACAAATTCGATGAGACTATAGATCCCAAGATCCACATCAAGATAGACATGCATGCACTAGCGCCTTATGGAGTCAATTGAATTCGGTTGATACAACTTTTCCACTGTACCCTCACGAGAGCCACCTCATTGGTTCCTCACTTTGAACTAAGCCTGAGTCTGAACTTCTGGAGGATGTTGTGAGGGGGTTTCTGAATCGATAGCAATACAATGCCAACTTTGACATTATCCGAAGAGACATAAAAACCGTCAAATAGGAACCAAGAGAATCAAAGTCTACCTTTACCATGAGATATAAAAATAAGGCTGCTCAGATGGTGAACTACCCTACGGAATAGTAACAGGTTAACATCATAAAAAACAATCCGCTCCCAGTGTATCATGACTCTATCTTTTGCCATTACCACACCTCGCTTAAGGCCCTAATGGGATCCATCATACAGATCAAAGAGGACATTAATAAGGGAACAATTTCTTGTGAGTTGAAGCCAGGGGTATATAGAGAAGGTCAGAAGAGCTCTAACGTACAGCCGAAGCCAGCCACCATCAATAATGTCAACAATGTGTAAGTGTACAAGATAGTGTCATGGGAGGCCATTACATATATAGCTTAGGAAGAAGTTCATGCCATTGAATACGTCATTGCCCAAATTATTTGAACAATTATTAAGGAGTGGCAAGATATTCAAGCTGTCGGTCATTGCCACGCCAGTAGTGGTAACAGAAGGATACGACATTCAAGCTTTCTATGCTTATCATCAAATGAATGGACACAATACAAAAAGATGCATAATGCTCAAGCATGCCATCCAAGAGTTCATCGACAAAGACAAAGTTTCTTATCCTGCCAAGCCTAATGTCCGAAAATAACCCTTACCACCCCATAAGGTTAACCTTATCGAGGATAGCCGACCATTGATGTATCATACCATCATTATCACTCCAGCCAGTTAGTGCATTCACCCAGTTTTGTATGTGATTCTCTACCATAATTTTTTGAAGTTATTACATGGGAAGAGTTGATGGATGGCGAGGCCTTCAGTATTGAAGAGGAATATGATGAAGAGATAGGCTAATGTTCATACCCAGTGCCGAGGTATCCCACCTAACCAGATCAGGCCGGGTTTACCAAACTATCCCTCAACAAGCCATATCTAACCCATTGTTTTCTTGAGATCCCTCATATGATGAAGTATTGAGACAATTGAAGAAAAACTAGGCAAACATCTCCATTTAGGGGGTTGTTATCCGCTTTATACTCCTATTGACAAGCCTTGATCAAACTACTTAGCAAGGACTAGATACCCATTCAGACTTATCCCAGGTGATAAGGGCTATCCATTATGGGAATGTCTTCACCTTTTTAGAATCAAATCTGCCTATATCAGGTTCTAGCCATAACGACCTTCTCCACATCACAATGTAAGCATTTGATAAGAGGGTTCCCTCAATCCTCAAAGACAATAGTTTTATCCTGAATTTTTATGCCCTACGCACTATTCAAGCCTTGGGCATCGACCCCTCAGAATTTACCCCTTCCAACCAAGCCGTCTGAGCCTATGGCATTATCTAGAGAAAGGTGATTGGTATAGTAAGCTCTCTACGATTGTTAAAATTGTCAGTTTGAAGTTGAGTTTCAAGTGTTGGACGTATCGGCCGCATTCAATCTTCTGATAGAAAGGCCATGGATACACTCTGTAGGTGCAATCCCTTCTACATTGCATCAGAAGGTTAAGTTTGTTTTGGATAAGACTGTCTTCGTAATCATGGGTGATTTGTAGCTACATAAGATCGGATAGGTGGAAAATGATAAATAGTGTTATGGTCCTACATGATTCGCTGAATGGTTAACTTAGTGGACTCAGGATTGATAACCTGGTACAATGTCTAGAGTACGAGGAAGTCCATCTCGTCGTAAACTTCCTCACCTTAGCCTCTTATAGTAACATGACAGTGCTCCTTATGTTACGAAAGCTCTATATTTTCTTAAAAAGGGTTTGGGCCAGAATTGCCAAAGACTTCCGAATTTTCCAATTCTCGAGAATAAAAGGATCAATTTGTGCTGGGGTATAAGCTAACCAAGAAGGAGAAGAAGGAAGCCATCAGAAAAGTGATCCAGGCCAAGAAAGACAAAGAGAAAGAACAGCTCATGAACTTCAAAGCCATGACCAATGTTCCCACCCAAAACAGATGTTTTGTTAAGGAAGGAGAGAGTGGACCCTTTTATGGATTTCCAGAGCCTTTTTATGGTGTTAAAACATGGTAGCTGATTAAAGGATGGAAAGTATTTTATGATTATGAATGGTTGAAGACGAGGAAATGTCAATCCTGACAGAGCCAAGTACCGAAGTTGTTTTCTGACTGGATGAACTTCATGGGCCCGAGGGAATGACAACATGCTGCAATGATATGCATATTCTGGTGCTAATCTGCAAAGTGGATGACCAAATTATGAACCCAGCAAGCCTCATCACTCCAGCACATGGTCACAGAATTGGATGATTGAGTATGGACCGCTGACTGTGGGAGAGATTACCAAAGGAAGTCTTGCTGCGAAAGCTGCTCTCGAACTGGAAGACCTGGAGGCTTATGTCACTCTAGACAATTTGAATTCGCTCACTTATTATGTTCTCTCTAACTTTTTGATTGATAATGTGATGGTTGATTTTAATTACTTCTTGGTTATTGATTTAGGTTATGACAAACTAATAAACACAGTTAATGATGAGTCATAACTAATGGACCCGAAAGAGAAAAATATTTAAAAGAAATAGAAAATTAGGAATCTAGTCAAGCCAAGCCAGTGGCAGAAGGAACGATGAAAGTCAACATAGGTTTGTCCAAAAAATTAAAAGAAATCAAAATAGTGGCTAGCCTAGATGAAAGAGAAAAAGAGGACATTACTGAACTCTTAAGGGGATTTATAGATGTATTTACTTTGGTCATATTATGATATGCCTAATATCGACCGTCTATAGTGGAACACCACCTACCTACCCTGCTCGAAGCCAAACATGTCAAACATAAGCTCTATAAGTTGAGGCCGGAGTGGTCCTTTAAGGTTAAAGAAGAGGTTATAAAGTTACTCCGCATCGGATTTATCTGACTGATTGAGTACCCTTCTTAGTTAGCCGACATTGTACCTGTCTGCAGATCAATAGGCCAAGTTTGGATGTATATTGACAACCGAGACCTTAACCGAGCTTCCTCTAAAGATGACTTTTCCCTTTTCCCTGTCCATCATAGATATGATCATAGACAACACAAATCATGAGTTGGTTTTTTTTGTTGATCGCTTTGCGTGATACAATCAAATAAAGATGGCTCCTAAAGATTGATATTAAATAGCTTTCACCAACCCCTTGGGCACCTTTTGTTACACAGTGATGCCTTTTGTATTAAAGAATGCAGAGACTACGTACCAGCGAGCTACTAGTACCCATTTCCATGATATGATTCACATGGAGGTAAAAGTAAACATGGATGATATGATCATCAAGTCTAGAAAGTGTGAAGATCATCGCATAGTCCTGAACAAATATTTTGAGAGCTTAAGGTAGTACAATGTGAGACTCAACCCCAGAAGTGAGTGCTCGGGGTTACAACCAAAAAATTGCTAAGATTTATGATGATTAAACGGGATAAAGACGTTGACCCAGCTAAAATCAAAGCCATAGTTGATATGCCCCTACCCAGGAATTAGAAAGAAACCTAAGGATTTTTAGGTAGAATCCAGTATATTACCAGGTTCATATCCTAACTAACCATGATTTGTGAGCCTGTGTTCAAGTTATTGAGGAAGGATTCAACCAAAGAGTGGAACCTCTTATGCCAAGAAGCCTTTGATAAGGTCAAACAGTACGTTAGTAACCCTCCAGTCCTGAGCCCTCTGATACCCGACAGTTCCTTATTGCTATACCTAACCGTAACTAATAGAGCCACCGGAGCCATGCAAGCCTAACATTTTAAGAATTATTTGGTTGAAATATCCATTTACTATGTCAACAAGAAATTAACCTAAGGAGAGGTGAATTATTCAAGTTTAAACACATGTATTTCTGGTTTAGGTAACAAAGAAATTGAGGCATTATGCTTTGGCTTACCTTATCAGATTGTTGGCCAGATTGGATCCCACGAAATATATGTTCAAGAAACTAGTCTTATCCAACCGCACAGCCAAGTGGCCAGATTGATATTACTTATGTCACCAAAAAATCTGTAAAAAAGAAGGTTATGGCCAATATTCTAGTCGATTGCTCGATAGAGGATACCAGTAGATAGGAGGCAAAATTCCCAGATAAAGGGAGTTGTCTTTGGATCCGATATGAAGGGGCTTGTATTTTGACGGAGCAACGAATAGCAAGGATTTGGAGTACGAATACTATTGATCTCACCTTCGGGAGCCCATTCACCCTTAATAATCAAGTTAATTTCAAAGGTACTAACAACACCATTGAATACAAAACTTTGATTATCGGTTTAGAGATGGCTCTAAGCCTAGGAGTTGGAAAGATTACAATGTATAGTGATTTAGTGCTGATCATTTACTAGATTCAGGGGATGCAAATAATCAGATATAAGCGTCTACAAGTATACCACGCCCATTCGGAGAAGATTGTGGATTAGTTTGACAAAGTAGAATATCACTTCTTGCCTCGGCTTAAGAACAATTGTGATACCCCGAAAAATACCGAAAATTTATCTAACCGTGAGTTTGATTAATTAAGGGGTGTTATTTTTATTAAGTAGCAATATGTTGATGATGATTAAGTGTTAGGGAGCTAAATGGGAGGTTAGTTTGGCCTTGGGGGTCAAAATGTAATTTTAGAAAGTTAAAGGGGGTAAAAGTGTAATTTTAAAAAATATAATGAACGGGATGCATATGTTTATTAAGTAGCATCCTTTTGATGATAATGAGGTGTTAGGGGGCTACATGGATGGTCAGGGTGATTTTGGGGTCAAATTGTAATTTTCCAAAGTTGAGGGGTCAAAATGTAATTTTGGAAACTTGAGGGGCCAAAATGCAAAATTTGAAACTTTGAAAAATGTGTCATAACCTGATGAAATAGGCCATGCACGATGGCCACCTCCTACTTGCTATAAGCTGAGTCATGCCTGAAAAGTTTAAAATTACTTTGGGATAAGATTCATGGGGTTAAAATTATCAAGAAAAGTTTTGGGGAGGAAAACATAAATTAGAAGAAGTGAAGAACAGCTGAAAACATGCACAGTAGCAGCCACGTGAAGGAAGGAAAAAGAGAAGGAAAGAAAGGAAAAAGGAGGAAGAAGGAAGAGGGGAAGGAAAGACAGAGCAAAAAAAAGTTGAATTCGAACCCCGACGGGGTATGATCTTGAACCCAAAAGTGTAGAAATTGATTGAATTCGTTTGAGAATATGGTACATATAGATGTATATATCTCTCTATATATTCGGTTATGTGCGAATTGATTGGAATTGGAGAATTTGGAATGAATTCTTGTTGGAATTATGGAGATAAAACCCTAAAACAATAAATAAAAAAAAAGAGATAACGAATTAGGGTTTGAATTGGGCTTAATTTCAAGGTGTGGGAGTGTGTGTTTTTTTGTGTAATAGTGTGTGTTCTTCAATTTACTTAATGGGTTTGGATTCAATATGGTGTAATTGTGTAAATTAAGGGGATTTAGGGTGTTCATGTGTAATTTGTGATGTAACCAAGCGATTAGAATGTGAAACAACTGAGAAATTCATGCGAGATTGAAGGAGAAATGTGCCCAGGTGTGTGTAATGGCTGAAGGAGGAAGAAGACGAGTGTGTGTGGCCAAGGTGTGTTAATGTGTGTAGTGATTTGAACAGTAGATGTTTTCGTCGCTAAAAACAGGAAATTATGTGAACAGTTCTATTTCGAATTTTTAAAAATAGTTAGTCTCATATTTAGCCAAAGTACAAAAAAGAGACCCTAGTTATTTTTGAGAGACCTGTATCGTGGAAACATTTCAGATTTTTCCTAGATCGGGAAGGGGGTGAACGGATGCGGGAAGTTTGGAAATTTATGGTGAAATTTAAAATATCAAACGAATGCGGTTTTGCGGAAAAATTTAATGAGGACTCTAAAATGCTGAGAAGTTCCATTTTCCAAGTTTTTGGGTCATTCCAAAGTCGTTAGCTATTTTTGGCCGAACGGGCTTTTAAGCGCTCGGTCCAGACACCGGTTTGGGATTTTTGGGCGAAAAATCATTTTAAAGTGGTTTTGAGATTTTTATGGTGCCGGGAATCCTCAGGGGGCATTTTGGTAATTTGCCACCCGGAGAGGGGTATTTTGGTAAATTTCCCGGTATAGCTTTTCAAAGGACTTTTTAGTCCAGAAAGGATTGTAAAACACCTAAAAGGTTGTTTTGAAGCTGATTCGGGGCGTTGCGGTGATAGTGAACCCCAGGGGTATTTTGGTAATTTATCGCCAGAGGGGGTATTTTGGTAATGTTTTTCTATAAAATGCTTCAAAGGACTTGTTAGTCCGGAAAGGGATGTAAGACAGTTGAAAAGTTGTTTTAAAGTAGTTTTGAGACGTTTGTTGGGGCGATGGCCGCCAGGGGGTGTTTTGGTAATTTTTACTTTAAAATTTTTTGAGAGAATATTTGGTCTATAAATGATGCAGTACATCTAAAAAGTAGTTTTAAAGCAGTTTTGGGGAGTTGGTGGGGGTGTTGGTGATGTAGCGGCCATCAGGGGATATTTTGGTAATTTGCCATGTTGGCGCTAAATTTTTGAGGACGCGCATAATTTAGCGTTTAGAGGGGTGGGAAGCAAGGAATAATGGTAGTATGTCTAAAATGAGGGTTGTTATCGATAATAAGTCGATAAGGCTAGATTAAGGATCCAATTATCGGATCGAATTAACTAGCTATCGTAAGATGCTATGAACGGTTAAGTGCGAATGAGTAGAATAAGGAGTGTGTATATGATGAATGATGACTAACGAGCATGATATGATTTGACTAGGTGATGCAGCTCGTTGCGATCAGAGATTGCAAGTTGCTTCGGCTATAAGCCAAGCAGGTAAGGACAATGCGGTTCTATTATGCTAATGCATTGTTTCGATTAGCATACTATGTTGATGACGTTTATGTTGGACTCTTGCTGTTATGGGTTGACACCGGTAGTCATTGTGACCGGTATACGTATATTTGAATTGTGCTGTTGAGGACTTAGGGTAGAAGAAATTCCCTTAGTCTGCCCTGTTGATAGAATTTAGTGAGGATGATGGGCGTCCTTGTATGCTATGACTTGATTTGATTAGCATACCTGAAGTGGATGATGATGTTGTGTAGGGTTGTTGTGTGGCGGTTGTGAGATGCCGGTAATTATTGATAGCCGATATCTCTTCTCTTTGAGAACACCATTGAGGACTTGCGGTAATCTTCTCCTGAGTCCGTCCTATCGTTGATAATGATGTCGTTGATGTTGTTGAGGTTGTTGCGTGTTGTTGTGAAATGTTGGTATTTATTGATAACCGACATTTCTCTTATGTAAGAACGTTGTTGAGGGCTTGCGGTAATCTTCTCCCAAGTCCACCATGTTGATGATGTTACGTTGAACTCTTGTTGTTAGGTCTGAACACCGGTTAATCTTCTGATCTGGTATTCCTTGTTGAGCTGTGTTGTTGAGGACATAAGGTGGAATAAATTTTCCCTTAGTCCGCCCCGTTGATGATGTCTTGTTGCTTGGCTGTAACGTGGTTAGGGAAAGCACTCTAAATGAGTTCCCTGCTTGTTGACAATGTCTCTTTTATTTACTTGAGACTGAGATGAACATCCCGTAAAATGGGACATCAATATGAGGAGGATGGCCTGTGAAACATGATCACTGGCAAAGAGGATGTAGGGCGCGCGAGTCGAGTCTGTCATGTCTGGTCGAGTCTAGTCTGTCGTGTCTGAGTTGCATTGCATTTGATTTTCTTTTGATGTTAATGACTTGTATTTCGTTGATGTTTATCTTTCAATTTCATGTTTTAGTATTCACTTGCATAGTCAGTCAGTCTGTCGGTCAGTCAGTCCAGTCCATGAGGAGGTGGCAGTAATGCTGTTCTATTGGGCCTTAAAGCCGCTCAGTCTAACGAAAAAAAACTTTTCGTTTGACAAGTTATGTTGATGCTGAAATTTATTGACTACTCTTGATTCATTGCTATCGTTGAGATGATTATTATTCCTCCGAGTCTTTTGAATCATTTGTACACGATATTCCTCGTGTTGTCTTTACTGGGCAATTTGCGCTCATTCCTTATGTTGTATTGTGCAGGCTATAAGGAGAACCCTCTAGAGAAGGGAAGAGAAACAAGTTAGAAAAGTTGAGCAAGGGGATGCGTTGTGTGAGGCAAAGATTGAGCCGTGAGATCAGTTGTTAAGAATCTACGACTACAGTCGTATATTAGGTTGTACATATGCATGTTGTTCATAGACTTGAGAGTCTTCCGCTGCAGTATGATGTATGTTTGTAAGAAAATTTTTTGTAAGGACGCATTTTGGAGCGTCTATTAATGATGTGTGAGTATGAGGATGTAGTTGCTCTGTATTCAGCACAGGGTTTTGAATGTGATTATGGTCGATAACTCAGCCCGGTGACGTCACCAGGGTTGAGGGTGTCGCAAGTTGCTATCAGAGCTTAGGCAAATGATTCTGTAGACTTTTGAAGTGTCTGGTGGAAGGCCTTAGTTGTTGATGAGAGAAGTAGAAGAAAAATCATGATGATTTGGTTAAACTAGGAGGATCGTTAAGATATGCAGATTGGGGTTGACTAAGGCATATATATTGTGACCTTAGCATTCCTACTATTGTTGTAGGGAAATGAAGAAAGAGTTGGTTGACCTAGCTTTACAAGAATGGTTTGAGGATGATAAGGTTGCGGTGTCAGATCTTGAAAAAGGATCCTGATGAGAAGGTAAACGAGATGGAATTAGGGATGAAAGAACGAGATGAAGGTCTAAGAGGAAGTGAATTTGTAAGAACCACAGGGAGGATAGATGAGGTTGAACACTTTTATTGTGTGAACTTGGAATGAAGAAATGAGGAGCAGAAAGTAAGAATGAGTAAAGTTTTGATGGACTTTTGGAAGAGAAATTACTTCCAAGTAATGAGGAAAAAGGGACTGATCAACAAGTCAGCTCGAGTCCCAAATTAGCGATGTTAACTAAACGATAGAGAGATTGAAAGTTGAATGAGAAGACATGAATTAAGTATCAAATTAGCTATTAAAGGAGACGGTAGACACCAGTATGCGGGTCACTCGAAAGAACATGATAGGTTGTTCGTGATTGCCCTCCTGATAGGGCAATACCTAAAGACAGGCAACAATTGATTCTAAGAGGGAGTCATTGAAGCCTGAAATTGTTATAAGAGCGTGATAGTTCCTCTGAGATTGATGAGCTGTACGAGTAGGGGTGGAGTCCGCTTTTGAAATCGGACCTAAAGTATGATTGAGAAAGGGAATGATGATGGGGAAACTAGTATTATTTACATACTATTGTAGAAAAAAAGGTTGTTTAGTGATGAAAACCATTAGTTGTATGAGCGTGAAGGTTAATATTATGTTGTGCAATTTCAATTATCGTGATAATCCTTCCTCGGAAAGAGAGAGAGGGTTCCTAATCGAGAGGGGCCCTCAATAGAAGTGATTATGGTGAATGTTGAGGATGTAGGTGGAAGGAATAAGCAGAGAGTTGTATCAGGTCAAGAAGACCTTAAGAAAGAGCTGGTGAGACTTCTACAAAAAGATTGTGGGAGTTCTAAAGGTACGACTGGTGGCTACTGTTATGACAGCCCAAGTAAAAGGAAGAAAATAATGTAGATCTTAGCACTTTAAGGATGCCCGTTGAGTAGAATCTCACGGGAGAGAAAGCGGTTAGTATAGACAAATACGTTGAATTGAGAGATGGAGAAGGTAGTTGAAATAACAAGACGTGGGAAAATATTAAAAGATAATGTTCGCCAGCTATACGTAAAAAGAGGGTGACAAGTGATTAGAAGTGCGAGAACAAAAAAGTTGAGACAGTAAGAGTACCTATCGAGCCTATATTATTGTAATAGGTTCAAGTAACATGTTGATGATGTATATTTCTGCTCAAATTGCAGAGTAAGTTGGAGACAGGTTTCTCATACTAAGCGGAAAGATAGAAAGGTGAAAAAGCATATTAGGGTAATTGGTGAGTTGTCCTATTATTATTATCCCTTATTAAGTGATGATAGAAATGTTCTAAAGGTGGAACAAGTTGAAAAGGGTTCAAAAATAATTTTCCAAAGGCTAGTAAGGAGGCTCTGATAAAGAATTGCTACTGGATTAGTAGAAACACCATACGATGGACGTAAATAATAAAGAGGTCTAGGAAGAAGGAAGGAAGCAAGGACGGAAAGGAGGTAGAATCCGGGAACGAAACTAGAAGGGTGAAAAGAAAGGTAAGAAGAGACTAGATGAAGAACAGCCCGGACAAAGTTCAGAACCAAGAAGAGGAGATCGGAAATGTAGATGATTAGGATTGAGGCACGAGGGTGTGAACTATGCTAAGGCCAGTAAAGCATATCTTAAGTATGAGAGCAAGTCACTGGAATAATGTTTAAGATGAAGCAAAAAAAATGGGGGGCAATTTCAAATGTCAACAGCCAGAGTATATTGACCGGACAGAGGTGCTCTAAAGGAGGGTGATGGTCATTGAAGTAAGAAGAAATGAGGGGTTTATGAGACTAAGTATTGGCTATCAGAAGCTGATTAAGATGAGAGTCATGAATAATTATTGATTGCCTGACCTAGAGGATATGTTGATCAATTGCAGGGTGCTAAGTGTTTTCTTTATGTGGTTGACCTTAGAGCGGGTCATTACCGGTTAATGAATAAGGAAGGATGAAGTTGTCAAGATAGTTTCAAAAACAGAAACGGGCATTATAAATTTTTGGTGGTGTCAGGTGGATCAATTAAGGCCCCTGTTGCAGTTATAAATTTGAGGAATCAAGCCTTTTGAGAGTACTTGATCATTGTGTCGTCGCCTTATTGGTGACCTTATGGATGATACTGAAGGCAAAGAGGAACTTGCACAATGGCAAGTTTAACAAATTTTAAGAAAGTTAAGTTGTATGTCAAATTCGAGGAATGTGAATTTTGACTGGGGAATTTGGGTATATGGGGTCGATGCGAAAGCAGGTTAAGAGATCGAAAAAAAAGAGTTGAAAAAAAAAGGTGACAAATAGGGAACGTCATAAAAATCGGCGTTGAGATTAGTAGCTTCCTAAGCTTGATCGGAGGCTACCAGAGAGTGATTGACAATCTCTCTAAGATGCCTTATCGAAGAAAAATGACTATGATGATTGTTACGCCAAATTAATAAGAATGTGAACAACTCGAAGTCAAAGTTCGAGAAGGAAGAAATGGAAGTAATAGTTCGTTTCACATGGAAATGCGACCATCGCATCTTAATTAAATCAAGGAAGCTTAAGGTAAAAATGCAAGGATGTTGAGATCCCACGGGGATTTGAAATGAATAAAAAGAAATTTTGATTCTGATGAGGGTGGTAGTTACAATGTGAAGGTCGGACATATGTTCCACCTAATAATGAATTGAGGAAAGGAATTTTGAAAGGACTCATAGTTTTAAGTGCTGATTCACTTAAGGGAGACGAAAGTATACCCTGAGTTACGGCCCAAAGAATTTTGGTGGCTTAACATGAAGAGGGATATATAAAAGTTTGTATCCCGATGTTTGACCTGTTCATAGGTAGAAGTGGATCATAAGATCGCCAGATAGTGGCAACCACTCTTTGTACCTGAATGGAATTGGGAACACATTATGATGAATTTTAGTGTTAAGGCTACCACGAACAACTAAGAGATATACATCCATCTGGGTTGTAGTGGGTAGGCTACGACGTCCCAACTTATTTTATCCGGGAAGAAATTTTTTCTGAACGACTTGTCCAAACTTATGTTAAGCAAGTGGTTTGTTGTTATGGAGTTTCAGTAACTACTGTGTCCGATAGAGATGTGCGGTTCATCTTTAAAGTTTGGAAAAGTTTTCAATAAGAAATGAAAACAAAGTTGACCATGAGGACGGCCTTTTACCTCCAACAGGTGGCTGCTTAAGATGTATGATATGAATACTGGGAGAGTGTTGAGGGCCTACATTAATTATTTTGGCAGAACGTGGGGTAAACAGTTACCCTTAGTTGAATTCTCCTATAAATATGGTTATCGGTCCTGCCGAAGATGTCACACGCTTATTTGTAGAGTGTGGTTAGAGTCGAGACTATTCTGCACAAGATTGTGCAAATAAATAGAAAACAAGGTGATCGATATTCAAAAAAAAAAAAATCTTACTGCACAGAATTAGCAGAAAAGTTGTACTGACAAGAGGTATAGGATGTTGGAATTTGAAGTAGGTGACCTAATAAATTTTATAAGTGTAACCGTGGAAGTGAGTCATGCTATTCGGGAAGTGAAGGAAGTTAAGTCTGAGGTTCGTCCGACTGTTTAAAATCTTGTCTAAGATTAAGAAGATAGCATATAAACTCGATCTACGTTCAGGATTGAGTTAACTACATAGCATGTATCGTGTGTCAATTGTTGAGGAAGTATGATCTCGACCCTACACATGGGATCCTAGAGGAATAAGTTGAAATACGAGATAATATCTCGTATAAGGAGGCACCGTCGAAGATGGCTGATAAAGATGAACAGGTTTTACGTGAATGTTGGTGGTTAAAGTTGATGGGAAAAAATAATGCAGTCAAGGAAGCTACCTTGAAACCCAAGGCGCTAATGCGGTAATGATGTCCGCACCAAGTTGCAGAATGAGGTTTGTCCCTATTTCCAGGACGAAATTTATTTAAGGGGGGAGGGTGTGATACCCCGGAAAATACCAAAAATTTATCTAACCGTGAGTTTGATTAATTAAGGGGTGTTATTTTTATTCAGTAGCAATATGTTGATGATGATTAAGTGTTAGGGAGCTAAATGGGAGGTTAGTTTGGCCTTGGGGTCAAAATGTAATTTTAGAAAGTTAAAGGGGGTAAAAGTGTAAATTTTGAAAAATATGATGAACGGGATGCATATCTTTATTAAGTAGCATCCTTTTGATGATAATGAGGTGTTAGGGGGCTACATGGATGGTCAGGGTGATTTTGGGGTCAAATTGTAATTTTCCAAAGTTGAGGGGCAAAATGCAATTTTGGAAACTTGAGGGGCCAAAATGCAAAATTTAAACTTTGCAAAATGTGTCATAACCTGATGAAATAGGCCATGCACGATGGCCACCTCCTACTTGCTATAAGCTGAGTCATGCCTGAAAAGTTTAAAATTACTTTGGGATAAGATTCATGGGGTTAAAATTATCAAGAAAAGTTTTGGGGAGGAAAACATAATTAAGAAGAAGTGAAGAACAGCTGAAAATGTGCACAGTAGCAGCCACGTGAAGGAAGGAAAAAGAGAAGGAAAGAAAGGAAAAAGGAGGAAGAAGGAAGAGGGGAAGGAAAGAAAGAGCAAAAAAAAGTTGAATTCGAACTCCGACGGGGTATGATCTTGAACCCAAAAGTGTAGAAATTGATTGAATTCGTTTGAGAATATGGTACATATAGATGTATATATCTCTCTATATATTCGGTTATGTGCGAATTGATTGGAATTGGAGAATTTGGAATGAATTCTTGTTGGAATTATGGAGATAAAACCCTAAAACAACAAAAAAAAAAGAGATAACGAATTAGGGTTTGAATTGGGCTTAATTTCAAGGTGTGGGAGTGTGTGTTCTTCAATTTACTTAATAGGTTTGGATTCAATATGGTGTAATTGTGTAAATTAAGGGGATTTAGGGTGTTCATGTGTAATTTGTGATATAACCAAGCGATTAGAATGTGAAACAATTGAGAAATTCATGCGATATTGAAGGAGAAATGTGCCCAGGTGTGTGTAATGGCTGAAGGAGGAAGAAGACGAGTGTGTGTGGCCAAGGTGTGTTAATGTGTGTAGTGATTTGAACAGTAGATGTTTTCGTCGCTAAAAACAGGAAATTATGTGAACAGTTCTATTTCGAATTTTTAAAAATAGTTAGTCTCATATTTAGCCAAAGTACAAAAAAGAGACCCTAGTTATTTTTGAGAGACCTGTATCGTGGAAACATTTCAGATTTTTCCGAGATCGGGAAGGGGGTGAACGGATGCGGGAAGTTTGGAACTTTATGGTGAAATTTAAAATATCAAACGAATGCGGTTTTGCACGAAAATTTAATGAGGACTCTATAATGCTGAGAAGTTCCATTTCCAAGTTTTTGGGTCATTCCAAAGTCATTAGCTATTTTTGGCCGAACGGGCTTTTAAGCGCTCGGTCGAGACACCGGTTCGGGATTTTTGGGCAAAAATTTTGTAAAATACTTTTTAGCTCAAGAATGAATGCAGGAGGTTTAAAATATCATTTTAAAGTTGTTTTGAGATTTTTATGGTGCCGGGAACCCTCAGGGGGCATTTTGGTAATTTGCCACCCGGAGAGGGGTATTTTGGTAAATTTCCTGGTAAAGGTAAAGGTTTTCAAGGGACTTTTTAGTCCAGAAAGGATTGTAAAACACCTAAAAGGTTGTTTTGAAGCTGATTCGGGGCGTTGCGGTGATAGTGAACCCCGGGGGCATTTTGGTAATTTGCCTCCAGAGGGGGTATTTTGGTAAAGTTTTTCTATAAAATGCTTCAAAGGACTTGTTAGTCCGGAAAGGGATGTAAGACAGTTGAAAAGTTATTTTAAAGTAGTTTTGAGACGTTTGTTGGGGCGATGGCCGCTAGGGGGTGTTTTGGTAATTTTCACTTTAAAAATTTTTGAGGGAATATTTGGTCTATAAATGATGCAGTACATCTAAAAAGTAGTTTTAAAGCGGTTTTGGGGGTGTTGGTGATGTAGCGGCCATCAGGGGGTATTTTGGTAATTTGCCATGTTGGCGCTAAATTTTTGAGGACGCGCATAATTTAGCGTTCGGAGGGGTGGGAAGCAAGGAATAGTGGTAGTATGTCTAAAATGAGGGTTGTTATCGATAATAAGTCGATAAGGCTAGATTAAGGATCCAATTATCGGATCGAATTAACTAGCTATCGTAAGATGCTATGAACGGTTAAGTGGGAATGGGTAGAATAAGGAGTGCGTATATGATGAATGATGACTAACGAGCATGATATGATTTGACTAGGTGATGCAGCTCGTTGCGATCAGAGATTGCGAGTTGCTTCGGCTATAAGCCAAGCAGGTAAGGACAATGCGGTTCTATTATGCTAATGCATTGTTTCGATTAGCATACTATGTTGATGACGTTTATGTTGGACTCTTGCTGTTATGGGTTGACACCGGTAGTCATTGTGACCGGTATACGTATATTTGAATTGTGCTGTTGAGGACTTAGGGTAGAAGAAATTCCCTTAGTCCGCCCTGTTGATAGAATTTAGTGAGGATGATGGGCGTCCTTGTATGCTATGACTTGATTTGATTAGCATACCTGAAGTGGATGATGATGTTGTGTAGGGTTGTTGTGTGGTGGTTGTGAGATGCCGGTAATTATTGATAGCCGATATCTCTTCTCTTTGAGAACACCATTGAGGACTTGCGGTAATCTTCTCCCGAGTCCGTCCTATCGTTGATAATGATGTCGTTGATGTTGTTGAGGTCGTTGCGTGTTGTTGTGAAATGTTGGTATTTATTGATAACCGACATTTCTCTTATGTAAGAACGTTGTTGAGGGCTTGCGGTAATCTTCTCCCAAGTCCACCATGTTGATGATGTTACGTTGAACTCTTGTTGTTAGGTCTGAACACCGGTCAATCTTCTGATCTGGTATTCCTTGTTGAGCTGTGTTGTTGAGGACATAAGGTGGAATAAATTTTCCCTTAGTCCGCCCCGTTGATGATGTCTTGTTGCTTGGCTGTAACGTGGTTAGGGAAAGCACTCTAAATGAGTTCCCTGCTTGTTGACAATGTCTCTTTTATTTACTTGAGACTGAGATGAACATCCCGTAAAATGGGACATCAATATGAGGAGGATGGCCTGTGAAACATGATCACTGGCAAAGAGGATGTAGGGCGCGCGAGTCGAGTCTGTCATGTCTGGTCGAGTCTAGTCTGTCGTGTCTGAGTTGCATTGCATTTGATTTTCTTTTGATGTTAATGACTTGTATTTCGTTGATGTTTATCTTTCAATTTCCTGTTTTAGTATTCACTTGCATAGTCAGTCTGTCGGTCAGTCAGTCCAGTCCATGAGGAGGTGGCAGTAATGCTGTTCTATTGGGCCTTAAAGCCGCTCAGTCTAACGAAAGAAAACTTTTCGTTTGACAAGTTATGTTGATGCTGAAATTTATTGACTACTCTTGATTCATTGCTATCGTTGAGATGATTATTATTCCTCCGAGTCTTTTGAATCATTTGTACACGATATTCCTCGTGTTGTCTTTACTGGGCGATTTGCGCTCATTCCTTATGTTATATTGTGCAGGCTATAAGGAGAACCCTCTAGAGAAGGGAAGAGAAACAAGTTTGAAAAGTTGAGTAAGGGGATGCGTTGTGTGAGGTAAAGATTGAGCCGTGAGATCGGTTGTTAAGAATCCTACGACTACAGTCGTATATTAGGTTGTACATATGCATGTTGTTCATAGACTTGAGAGTCTTCCGCTGCAGTATGATGTATGTTTGTAAGGACGCATTTTGGAGCGTCTATTAATGATGTGTGAGTATGAGGATGTAGTTGCTCTGTATTCAGCACAGGGTTTTGAATGTGATTATGGTCGATAACTCAGCCCGGTGACGTCACCAGGGTTGAGGGTGTCGCAACAATTTTGCCAATGCCTTAGCCACACTCGTGTTGTTTGTGGATGTACTTGAAGCATAGGAGGTAGAGTCATTTGTGATATAGAAAATGGATCAACCAGCTTATCACTTCATGTTAGCTCCCATAGAGGAAGACGGAAATACCAAACTAGGGTACACTTAGGTAAATACCCCTGACAGGTCTTCCGCAGAAGATCGTGTATCATTAAGCAGGTGGGCATCACAGTTTATCATGTGTAATGGACGTTTATCCAAGAGAAATTACAATGTATAACACCTTTTTTGTGACCGAGAGAAAAGCAGTCAGACATGTGGATCGCATGTGAACGACCTAGTGCTGGTGAATAAAATTCTTCATGAATATTATTGGAGTACAATGGAACAATACTGCATCGAGTATGTAAGATGGTATCATAAGTGTCAGGTTTGTGGTAATTTATAGCATCACCCTTCTCGAGAGTTATACAACATTACATCTCCATGGCCCTTTTTTATTTGGGGAACCTATGTGATAGGGCCGGTCAATCCTAAGGCCTTGAATAGACACAACTTTATTCTGGTAGCCATAGACTATTTCATGAAGTGGGTGGAAACTGCTTCGTATGCCATGCTCAATGCCAGAAAAGTGCCCAATTCATTCGCACTAACATCATTTATTGATACAAAATGCCTCGGGAATTAGTTTTATACAATGGATTACATTTTGAAGGAAAAGTCACAGATTTTTCTGAAGAGTATGGTATCATCTGACATTGCTCAACACCATACCATCCGCAGACCAATTGAGGTTGCAGAAGCAGCTAACAAAAATATCAAGAACATTAGTGTTGTCAAAGGGCCGGGCTTGGGCCGGCCCAGCCCAAGCCCATCGGGCCTGCTGTGGGGCCGGGCCGGGGCCGGGCCAGTGGGGCTGCCAACCGGGCCGGGCCGGGCCGGGCCTGCCGAAGGCAAACCTAGGCCCAGTCCAGGCCCTGGCCCTAGGCCCAATAGCTAGGGCCGGGCTTGGGACGGGCCCAGGCCCGGGCCCTTTTTTTTTTTCTTCTTGTTATTCAATTTTAAATTTCATCTCTAGGCAATATTCACAATTTAACGAACCTAATCTTTATCCTTTTATTT